>VXBO01004738.1:102640-152949 GCA_013400135.1 Rhinoptilus africanus
CCTCCACTTCTGTAAGTATGGACACGTTGCATCACCTCACACAAAGGGCTAGTCCCATCATACTTAACAACCGTGTGTGTCCTATTAAATGTTAATGGACATTTTGGACTGGCACCAATCAAAGGCCAGGCATGCATTCAAGTATTTAATTTCTACAAAATCATTAGTGTGTTTGTCGTTCGTGACAATAGACACTGACTATTCTTGAAGTGTGAATGGCAAAAAATTATCTAACTCCTAAAAATATTCATGTGAAAAACAAAACCATTAGCAACTTCTCTTCCAAGAGTCAGAAGGAACAAGGAAAAACGTCTGAAGATTTGACACATAAGCAGCACTTTTCCTGCAATGGGTATTCAACTTCCATGAGTGCAAAACTAAAATCATCAAAATTAAATGGTTAGCAGTGCACAAGCTCCAATGTCAAAGCAACATGTATCAACAAAAAAGTGTAAATGGGCTATTAGTTTTATTTTTAAATATATTCACAGTCACAGCACTGTCAAACTTCTAGGAGAGAGAGAGAAACTGCTGAGGAGTAAAAAATACAAAATAATATGGGAAATTAACTGCCAAGCATTGGTGCGATATCATTAAGGGAAGTAAAACTGCTGGATAGGGTTTGCAGATTTACCTTATTGAACAAGGAAGATTAAATAAGATGTTTTATTTAATCCATCATATCCAGTTTTACAAACTGCACTATGTAATTCCAAAATTCCTGCTTCCTTGTCCTCCCATACTAAAACTGTGATTGGACAATAGATGGAACAAGCTAACTTTGTAGCACGACTCTGATAATGCTTAGGAATTGTGAGTTTTTTCCATATGATTTGGTCAGGAATCCAGACCAAACTGAGAATATAAGGATACAGTTAGCAGGCTCTCATTTCAGCCCTCCAGAAAAGAAACCATGCCACATTACTGTTGTCCTCTGAGTTATTAGTAGCTCATCAGTCCCAGCTCATCAATCTTGGGGTAAGAAGAGAGGAATAAGATGAGCAAAGGGCCACCTATCCCAAAAAAGTATTTGCCTTTTCAGTTGAGCAGATGTGCTGCTGTCTAGCAGGGGGGAAACAAGGCTACAGGCAGTGGAAAAGAATGGAGAGAATTTCCCTCAGATCTAGGGATAATAACGGGTAAGGAAAAACCTTTTTTCCATCCTGATCTAAAGAATAATTCCCAAACTATCTCAGGAGAACATTTTCCCGCTTTTCTGAGACTGCTCCAGCACTTTGCAGTTGACAATGTGTTATGCAGGTGGAGGGGGGTGGTTGCATCCAGGTATCTTGTTCATCCCAAACTCCACAAAGCTCTCTGTGCAGCTGGGAAGAGGTGAATGTGAATTACAGCTTACTGTTTTTTCTAAAAGACTGCAAGCAGAAAAAGAAGCAGAAGAATACATGTTGAGTATGTATATTTTATTGATTTTTTTGCATTATAATAACTTTAGGATTTAGCTGAAATGTGAAAGATAAGCATCTTATTGTTTTGAATATTCTAAAAACATACAGAAAGAGAGAGTGCTTTCTTCACAGAGCTATGAATTTAAATAGAGGGAATGTACAAAGGAAACACAATTCCTATTTTAAGGGTGGGCTTGAGACATGGTGAATTAATTAATTTGCTCATGGTCACTCAAAATGTCAGTGGCAGGGCTTCGAAAGGAACTTAACTCTCCTTTCAAGTTCTACTTTTCTCTTAAGAATACTGTGTATTCATTTATTTATTTATTTATTTATTTATGTAAAACCTGCATTAAAATATAACTATCACTAGAAAGGTGTAATATAAGGAAAGGCTTGGAAGTGACCTACTAGATTAATATTAATGGTTTTGCTGAAGAACTGAAGTGCCAAGAGTGTCAGAATGCTTATTATTATAGAAACATCTGATACTATTAAGTCTTTCTTTTTAAGCCTTATCTATCATTAAAAAATTGAATACAGGGAACTCTGCTAAATGTAGAAGGACAGATGCATGCCAGGCCAAAATCTGCTTCCATTAACTACCAGCCACATGCCAGTGTCTCCTTGTTCATCAGAATGACATCACAGAGATGGGAAGTGAAAAAGTTCAATCACTTGCACATCATTAGTTCAGTAATAGTTTCCTTTAAAGGGGCCTTTAAGAAGTACTTAATTTAATGTCATATCAAGCTCTATCCATCAATGTGTCCTTGATCACGTGAAAAATTGGGTTTCTTGCATACAGTGCACCAAACAAAAGACAGCCCAGATTTCACATTTAAAAATGAGTAGTGTGGCAGCAGTAATCATTATCTCGTCCACATTGATCTGTGTGCTGGCAAAGACTTCCTATTAAGTCCTGAAGAGAGGCTGGCAGCTTCTATGGATATGAAGCTCCCTGAGAGTAGGGCAATGAAGTAAGCTAAAAACATGTTTTAAAAAATGAAATGATCTCTTGAAACCCCATAGGCTTTTGTTGCTTGCTCAGGACAGAAATTGTATTGTGCCACAGATTCGTGCACATCCTCATGCTGCACACAGAGACGACAGCATAGAAACAGAGGCCATAAAGAATTCAAAACACTACTGATCCAATTATTAATATTTTTATCTTCAGACCAGATTTGAACTATATATCCACACAGTACATCACTAATGAAATGCAGCCTCCTCTGGGATGGAAGCTCTTAGTTAGCTGATGGGCACAGCACGGTGCCAGAATGAAAGGGAAGAGAAAATGGAGTTTTAGTACATCATGGAAAGCCCCTGCTGCTGAGAAAAGTGCAATGGCATCTTTAGGAGTCAAGGCACTCTCAAGGTAGGGTAAATTGGGAGTAACTATCAGAAATTCAATGGAATAATGATAGTGGTGAGAGAAATAATAAGGCAACTAGGTCCATCAAGAGGAGGCAAAGCCTCCTCTTCTTCCCACTGCCATTTCCTACTCTCAGTTCTCATTTGCTAACAACAACAAAAAGAAGAGTCCTTTCCAGACTGCAAGGCTATTGTATATCTACATTAAGCAATAGAGCACAATGCAAAGATGCTTAATCCAAGTAAAGATCAAAATTTCTAAATTCCCACACAACAGAATGCAAACTTAATAGTTTGCATCTGGAAGAAACATAACTGTGCTGAAGCAGTGCTGTGAACAGGTTAATAAGCACTGAGCCTGGGAGAGGCTTACTGGTTTGATTGCAGCATGTGCTTACCTACTGTACTGCACCTGGGCTCAAGGTGGCTCAGATTTACCTGTTTTGTGTGTCTTAGTATCATCTTCCCTTTCCTCTTGGTTTCAGTATTGCAATAGGGAGACTAAGCTTGCACCTGCCGGCATGAATCTGTTTGTGACAAAATGTGTCTTTACACAGTGCTCCCTGTATTCGCTGTCAAAGCTAATGCCAGCTACTGCTGTGAAATGAAGTGAGAACATCGGGAATTTCTAATTTAATTAAGAAACTACTGGACTCTGGACGTGGTGGGAAAAAGTACTTATGTTCAGTTTTAGAAAAGAACATTGAAACTTGGAAATCCAATTTCTTGATAAGCCTACATCTATTTTTAAAACAAATAAGTAGAAGATACTAAAACCCTAATAGTTTTCAGATAGATCTTTTGTTGTTGATAATGAAGAAAAATGTCCAGTTCAGCTATTCTAATGTATGTATTTTGGTTTGATCTTCCCGTTGTTGAATATGTATAGCCATCAGAGAGAGAGTGCAACATACAGTAAATTTATGCATGTTTCCCGTAGATGACGCTAACTGACAGCTCTCTAATTCTCTTGAGTGGCATTTTGTTCAAGTTCTAGTGAATTTATATGTTCTTTTTTAATGCAAGGGCAAGATGGTGAAATTTTTTTGGGGGAGGGACGTTAAAGAAATTACAAAGT
Organism: Rhinoptilus africanus; assembly: GCA_013400135.1. Taxonomy (NCBI): domain Eukaryota; kingdom Metazoa; phylum Chordata; class Aves; order Charadriiformes; family Glareolidae; genus Rhinoptilus; species Rhinoptilus africanus. The sequence goes on from VXBO01004738.1 coordinate 106,502, forward strand.
TCCTTTTTCTGAAACATTGCTGAAAACCTATACAGTTCATAAAAAAAATTAATAACCTGTGATTCTGTTTTCCTTGATAATCTGGTAGGATTATATAGTTTCAAAATATAAAAATTTCATTATATTCCCTACTATGGATAAGATATTTTCACTACTAAGTGGGTCTTAGTTATTAGCTGCTGTAATGGCTTCAGAACTCTACTGATAACCAAAATGAAAATTTTTTTCTCTTGATTTTGTTAGGGAGTGCTGAATCCAGTGGCTGTTTACATGTGACTGGCCCCATTCATCCCTCTGTTTTCCCATACTTGTTCATCCCCAAATCACTTTGAACCCTCCTTTTCCCCACCTTTGGTTCCTCCTATAACCATCCATAATAAATTGTGTAATCCCCAAAGGCTCTTCCCCTGCATCCCATGATGTGCCCTGCACCCCTAAGCAGCAACTTCTCCGCCGTCGGCAGTATGCTCCGTGGTGGACTCATGGTGATGGGTTTCCATACACTGGGACTGAGGCTCTCCTCTAAGTGCCCTGGGAGAAGCCTGGAAATGGTGTCCCTTACTCTGAGTTTTTGACTTGGGTTCCTTCCTGCATTTTTTCCTCTGGTCTTGTGGAGATGGGCCTTTGATAGGCTGCTGGCTCCTGGGATGGGCCTGGGGACAGCCAGGGCAGGGTGTTATTTGGGACATCCCCGCTGCTGTTGTCTCCCTGTGCTCCTCTGTGGGTATGCAGATGAGTTGTTTATCACTTAATAGGATAGATTTGAACCCTGACTTTCCATCTTTAGATAGCACGCCTTCAAAAAATTGTATTTGCAGTTCTGGAATGGATTTCTTTTACCTCTTTCTGAAAATGTCTTTCTGCTACATAAATATTTTCCAAATCTCAATTGAGTGAGCCAGAGAGACTTACTGCACAGTAAGTGACTGCTCATCTCGGAGCCCTAAAGTCTAATTCCTCCTCCACTTAATGTCTGGGATGCTTTCTGAGGGAAGACGGGCTGGCATTCAAGCCTGAGACTCAAAGAACAGGCAAGGGACTAGTGCCTGTGACTGTGCTTCTTGATCCTCACTCTTCTGCAAGTTGTATGGTGTGGTTTCCAGTCACCTTCATCTTCTGGTTCAGCCTCTGGGATAAAAAAAAGACTGGTTTAAGAAATCTGCTGGGGTTTAGCAATTCAGTATCCCTCTTGTAACATACGTGACTGCATGTGTGCTTAGCCACAGAAATCCAGATGGCACTTCACCACTGAAGATCTGTAGCCTCAGGGAATGCTGAGGCATATTAAAGTACAGGTAGACTTTTTTCCTTTTTTCCAGGAAGAGCTGCTGTTTTTTTTAATCATTCCAGCTATTCTTTGAAGATTTTTTCAGTAATTTGGATTTTTTTTGTGTGTGTTACCAGACTTTATGGGTGAAATTTAGCTGTTGTTATTTCTGGCAGGATTAAAAGAAACAGCTAGAACATCAGCAGAACTCTTAGGAATAAAAGCAAATGAAAAGGAAAACATGTGACTGCTTTCCCTTAAAAAAGAAAAAAATTGAATAACTCAAAATAGATAGAAATATGACATTTTACAATATAATACACGAACTTTGACTACTTGTCCACCATTCTATTGCAGAAGGCAGCAATGAGAGATATATAACACCTCGAAGTCTCAGTCTCAGTGAACAGTTTCGATTTACTGAATTCAATGCAGTTTTGCAGTGCTACAGACAGAATTTCTGACGGGAGCAGTTATGAATTTTTATGTGAGTTTTTTCTCTTGAAAAAAAGTGATTTATGGAAACTGAAAACAGAAAAGAATCAATTGACAAACCCCATGTTTTGCTTTGTTTTAGAGAAATTATCAAACCATTATATTTTTATATTTCCTACTAAGAGATTATCTATTAAGAAATTACCTAATTATTGTAGAATGAAAAAAATTAATATTGAAGTTAAATGTTTGGAAGATCTAAAAGTTGTTTGAATGATCTGACATGTTAATTTTTCTAGATTGTCTAGATTCTAACCTTTTACCTTTATGGGACAATTTCAAGCCCGAAAGAATTCCCCAAAATGGAAAATGCACTTTATGGTCAGCTACTGATTAATGGCAATGCTGGAGAAAAACCAGGATGTTAAAAACAAAGCATGGGAGAGTCAGAATATATTTTTTTTTTCAGTTCTTTTGAATTCATAAATAGAGATATATATCAAATTTAAGTCAGCCAAAATCAACAGAAAGACTCTAATTAACATTAATATGCTTTGGATCAGATCCTAGATCTCTAGAAGATGATGTTGATAAAATAAGCCTAAGGTAGCAATATGTTATCTTGTGAAGCTTTATGTTATTTATGAGGACAAGAAACATGTTTTTTCAGATTTTGATTAAGTTCTTTACTTTCTAGGCTTCCAAAACCAAAGATGATAAATAAAAAGATGATACTTTTTTTAAAATACTGGTGAACTCAATCTTCATAAAGATTAATGAAAACCTTCTCTTCTTGGAGACCCAATCTTGGATATTTTAGCCTGATGAAGTTTTGAATTGGTTTTGGATATGCATGGATTTCTCACTGGAACTATGCTGTTTATTGTACTTGTAGCACCACAAATGAGTCTTTTTTAGCTGGATATGGGGAAAATGCAGTGGGGAGTTCTCTCTTCAGATGTATCATGTTTCCAATTTTCACTTGTCATTTATATATATTTTTCTTTAAAGTAGATATGATTTAAAGTACCATAACTTCTGTTAAATTATCCTGAGACAATAATGATTTGTTTCAAAAATGAGCCCAATCCCTCTCTCCCTCATTTCTTCACAAAAGCCTAATAATCTTGAAAAAACACAATAAGGTCTCCCCAGGGTCTTCTCTTCTCCAGGCTGAACAACCCCAGATCTCTCAGCCTGTCCTTATAGGAGAGGTGTTCCATCCCTCTGACCATTTTGAGACCCTCCTCCAGACCCACTCCCAACGGGTCCATGTCCTTCTTATGCTGGGGGCCACAGAGCTGGATGAAGTACTCTAGGTGGGGTCTTACAAGAGCAGAGTAGGGGGGCAGAATCAACTCCCTCAACATGTCTGCTAGCCATGCTTCTTTTGATGCAGCCCAGTCCTGGGATGCAAGCACACATTGCCAACTCATTGACAGCTTTTCATCCAGCACTGCCTCCAAGTCCTTCTCCGTAGGGCTGCTCCCAATCCTTCGTCCCCAACGAGTGTTCCCCAACCCAGGTGCAAGACCCTGTACTTGCCCTTGTTGAACATCATGAACTTCACATGGGCCCACTTTTTGAGCTTATCCAGGTGCCTCTGAAATGGCATCCCATCCCAGAGTCATGTCAATGTCAACTGCACCACTCATCTTGGTGTCATTTGCAAACTTACTAAGGGGGTACTCAATCCGTCTGTCAACGTCATTGATGAAGATATTAAATAGTACTGTCCCAATACAGTCCCTTGAGGGACACCACGCATCACTGATCTCCATCTGGACATTGACTATTGACCACCACTCTCTGGATGCAGCAAACCAGCCAATTCCTTATCCAGAGACTAGTCTATCCACCAAATCCATATCTCCCCAGTTTAGAGAAAAGGATGTTATCAAAGGCCCTGCAGAAGTTGAGATAGACAACATCTGTAGCTCTTTCCTTGTCCACTGATGTAGTCACTCCATCATAGAAGGCCACTAGGTTGGTCAGACAGGACTTGCTGTTGGTGATCCCTGTTGTCCATGTACCTTAGTATAGCTTCTAGGAGGATCTTCCCAGGCACAGAGGTGGGGACTTACAGGTAGGTCCTCGTTTCTCCCCTTTTTAAAAATGGGTGCAATGTTTTTCTCTTTCCAGTCACTGAGGACTTCACCTGACTGCCACGACTTTTCAAATATTGCTTGGCAACTACATCAACTAGTTCCCTCAGGATTTTGGAATGCATCTCATCAGGTTCTGTATGTTCAGGTTCATCAGGTGATCACAAACCTGATCTTCTCTTACAGAGGGAGGGACCTTGCTCCCCCAATTCCTGCCTTGCAGTCCCTCTACTGGAGAGGTGCGGAAAGAGAGACTGCCAGTGAAAACTGAGGCAAAAAATATTGTTGAGTACCTCAGACTTCTCCTCATCCATTGTTACCAGTTTGCCAGTTTGTTCATCGAGGTGGGAGTGGGGGGTACGCTTTCTTTGACCTTCCTTTTCTGGCTGACATACCTGTAGAAGACATTATTATTATTCTTTGTGTCCCTTGCCAAGTTCAGCTCCAGCTGTACCTTGGCCTTCCTGACCCCTTTCCTCCACAGCTGCAAAATGTCCCTGAAATCTTCCCAGGATGCCTGTATCTGCTTCCAGTGCCCATGTAATTCCTTCTTGCATTTTGGTTTGACCAGCAGGTCTTGACTCATCCCTGCTGCTCTCTTTCCTTCCTTTCCTGATTTCTTATACGTGTAAAGCGTCCATAAAGATCTGCCAGTGCTGTTCTATTCCTTTGTCCCTGAGGGCTGTTTCCCAGGGGGGTCCCATTGACTAACTCCTTGAATATCCGGAATTTTGCTTTCCTAAAATTCAGGGTCCTAGCTCTACACTTCACCTGTCCCATATCCTTCAGGACTGTGAACTCCACCAGTGCATGAACAAAAATAATTAAAAGTTAATTCGAGATATGCAGTAAAAAGTGCTTAACATTTATATGCCATTTATATGCAATTTTCTTCCTAAAAGTGTGATTACTTTAAAAAGTGGCAAAATAAGATGATTTGTGAAGGTCTTAGTTGAACAGATTGATTAAAGTTCATGTCTATATGGTATGAAGCACATGGTATTTGATATTGCAGTGTTACAGCCTTATTCTTTGTTTTATACAATTCTAAAATCACAACAGCTAAATAAAAAATCAAACTCAGAATGTATAGCATCATACAGTACATGGATCTGTTGTTCTGGGTAGAAGTACAGTTTAAAAAAGGAACTATATGGATGCCTCTCTTACAATATGAGTAGTATCTAAATGCAAGATCAGTTTGTAATAGCAATGTTCAGAAATACAGGAGTGTACCATTTGCTGTCTTATCAGATATTCTATCTGTCTGAAATTATTTGCAAAGTAGACAGTATCATAAAGACAGTCTAGACCTTTCCTTGATAAAGAAGCTGCATTGTCATTATAGGAGTGTGGCCATAATCTTCCTAATTAGTGCCTTGTTCTCTGGTTTTTCCTTTTTTTTTTTTTTTGTTAAACAGAAATCAGAGGAATTCTACTAAAATCAAGGTAGACAATGCTCTACTTTGAGAACACTCCAGTTATTCAACATGGAGGAAGGGACTCATGAGTTTCCCTGTGCAAAACGTAGTGTATCTGTACCTCCCTTCTGAAAATACGTGTACCTCTCCATCTGCTATGGCTGGCTAACAGAGGTATTTAGCCTTGTAGCTCCAGTTACAATTTTCTGTGCTGAATTACTCCACTATTTATGCACAGTAAGTTTCATCAGGTATCAGTAAAAATGTGTTTCCCAAGTTAAAAACAATCACACCAAACTGTGGGTTGACCATGCAAAAAAGTTATTTTGAAAGACTATATATATGCAAGGCTACGAAATGGCAAATTTGCAGTTGCTTATTACCTTTTTTTCTCCCATTCTTCAGTTTTCAAGATGATCAACTTGAAATGCTCATTCTGCCTTTGTTTACAAATAACGTTATTTCATTCATATCATGGTAGCAACACAATTAAGGTTTCTGGAACAACTGTATAGATAGCATTTTCTAAGTGTCTGTTTTACATGGGAAAAACCCCTCTGCCTTTTGAATCTTTTGGAAAGGAACTTATCTTTATTTTTAAAAAAACACAAAGAAAAAAACCCACAAAACCCCTCCCATTACTAACTTGAATTGCATATATCTAGCCCACTGACTTTAATCCTTTAGCAATGATTATTTTGAGTATATGTTTAGGAGGGGCCTGCTGAAGATGTTACAGCGGCATTCTGATTCAGTTTTGAACATCAACCTTCTTTGTTGCAAGCAGAGCTCAGCCAAGCGATGCATGAGTTCTACTGGCAGAAAAGAAGTTCCTTCAGAGTTCAAATAAACTGTGATTGATCCTGTGGATGGGTATGGTCCTGAGCACATGGCACTCTGGAAGCAAAACCCACGAGTATAAACGTACATCTGTTAGAATTGCCCACCTTGTTTGCATGAAAATTACGGGCAGAAAAAATTTCCTGCCAGTAATTTCCAACTCCTTTGTCAATGTTTTCCTCTGAGATGGTCCTTAATTCCAAAAGAAGGTTTATTAGTGTTTATTTCAATCCAAGAAACCTCTGTTCATTTGTAGACAGAGATTTGAAGGGTTTAAATACTCTCCCGGCTCCCTGCCAGCAGATAACTGTGGGTGGAAAAGGTAGATCGAATAAAAAAGTAAACAATGTTTCAGCCCACTGAGAGAGATGCTTGGAGCTCGATAATAAAGACAGCAGGATTATATCCTGCCTTTTCTTCAGGGATGGAGTATTGCACAGTTTCCTGTTGATTAATTCTCTAAATCTTTTGCTTTCATGTTCAGTCTTGCCACATCTTTTGCTAGCTTCTCCACTGTTCTTTTGAGTGGGAAGTTCGATTCCCAGCAGCAGTAAGATTTGGTTTCATACCGATGAAGAAAAGTATGAAATTCTCACTTTACAAAAATGCAAAATTTTGGGTCTTTATTTTGAGAACAAGTTCAGGGTCACCTACTACAGCGTGTGCTTATATTCTCTGGTATGAGCCCTGCAGAAGAGTAAAAGAACTGCACAGAGAAAGCATACTGAAGTGCTGAGTCCTCACATTCTCAATGCTCAGCAAAAAATCTCTATGCGGTAGCAATGATATTTGCTATTCATGGAGAAATTTTCTTCTTATCTAAAGAGAAATCATTTCAAAACTGCATAATTCAAAGAGGATTTCAAGACAATGGATTTTGGCTCACTAAAATTAAAAATCTACATTACTCTCCAGCTCTTGGGGTGATTTTTAAGAAAATACTAAAATATGAATAATGGTCTTATCCTGAAGTTACTGCATTTGTTCTGGAAAGGTTGCCAGAATAAATTTAAGTATCCAATCAATAACTCTGTTAATATGCCACTAGATATGAAAGTGAATATTAGCTATAATAATAATTGTTTATTCATCCAAAATTATTTCATTTTAATTTCCAGACCATTTCATATGCTTTCTCACCATTTTCACTTTGTGTTGTCATTCTGCTATAGATGGAAGATGGTCCTCATTACTGTGATTGAACTAATTTATATGGAATGCAATTAAAGGGATATCTCTTCATTCCAACCTACTTCCAGGCTCAGGATCTGGTGAAACACACAGTGGGATTTACAGCAACCTTTTGCTATACTGGGGGACATGTAATCTGCATTTTCAGATAGCCGGAAGAGAACAGAGAACAATTTCCCTGAGACTTTATACAGATTCAAGAACACAACACTGAATGACATCACTCCACTTAAAAAATAGATATGACATTACTCCAATATAAACAACAGAAAAATCAAACTTTCAAGAAATTATCAAAGTGCTAAATTTCATCAGAATATCCAAGACTTTATTTCTGATTTGTTTCCTGGTTGAAATATTTCAGCTTCTAGATTTATCAATACCTTAAATATATGTGTAATGTTATCAACATTTCATTTTATGTTGTATTGATAATGTCATACAAAATGAAGAGTATTTTATTTCTGTTTTAGAGTCAGGGAAACCACTTTTTTTTTCACAAATTAGACAAAACATTTTTTCAATAAAAAAATTCTTAATAACATTTTTTCTACTTTAAACTCATCAGTAGATCTAACTTCAATAATAACAAAATCAAGTGCAAAATAAGCATATATATGCACATGGGTTATTATACTTTTACTGTCTTCTATTCAAAGACATCTGCTTTCCAGTGATGAATAACAATATTTCAAAAATACAACATGGAAAGCTAAATCACTTTATCCAGTAATTGTACATTTATTTTTTTATTATTTCAGGCAATGCGTATTACAGGTGTGAATTTGTGTAGGCTGAGTTTTACTTCAAATGAAAATAGCTTGCTGCCAAACTTGCAACTTTTCACTTTCTGATTATTCAGAGTGTGAAAATTCTCATTTTATAGAAGTTCTTCAGTCAAGAAACTGCTCAGAATAAAATTACTATTTTACACTGTTTTGTTATTAGGTTGTTAGGTTATTGTGTGATGTCTTGGGCAAATGAAAAAAAATTGTTTCTTATTGCAAAACTTATATAAGGAGTGATACTTTGAAACTACATTAACACCTGTGAGGTAGTAGACGATCTTTGAACAAATGGTGCTGTAAAAAGCAATGCATTACTTGTGTGTGTATATATCTATAAAACATTAAAAAATAAGCACAAGTTAGGGGAGTTCAACTTAACAGTATTTCCTTTAAATTATCCTCAAAATCAGGAAAATATATGAAGAAGTTTCTGACTTCCCAAATCTGAGGAACCTAGTTATCAGTATGGGCAAACATTCATCAGATTGTGAGATAATTATAATTTCTGTAGAATTTTGTTAGTGCCTTTTTCCTCTGCCCAATCAGCTTTGAAGAAATATCATTAGTTGGGAACCAAAATTCATGCTGATAGAACTGCTAAAAAAATATCAGCTTATGAAATGATGTTCCACATCTTCCATTTGTCATTCCTTTTTTTTTTTTTTCCCCCCCTACTTTATATTCTGCACAGCCTAGTCTTACAGAATAAGACGGGAAATCAGATGTAACATTATTCTCATTTCAGGTTTGCCAGCTAAATCAAAATGCCTTTCACTGATAGATATGAAGGATGACCTACCCTAGGTACATAAGTATAAAACTATTCACGCATGCTATATATATGTCTAAAACTAAACGCATTTTATGCAAAGTCAAATGTAAACTTTTAACATTTCCAATTCTCAAAAATGGCAGGCACAGGCCATAAGTGGTTAGGTCAGCATTGCATCAACATACCATTTGTATTACAGCCCACACTGGGAAAGTGATGCAGATTGTGATTGCTAGGTGTGCTGGAGTCATTTATTCAGAGAGAAAGTTGCAATACTTGTATCTACATCTGACGATGCAGTCTAAACCAATGCCATGGGTGGCCACTTCTGAAATTTTTGCTTCCCGTCTGATCATAATATTTAAAATAAAGATGTCAGATAGTTTCATGATAGAATACCAAGAGTGCTTGTATGCTTGAAAACAAAACAGAACGCTTTGTGGAGATTTTATATTTCTGTGCTGCTAGTGTAAAGGTTTCTTTATTTGTTTCTGAGAAATTTTTGGAGCAATAATATTTATTTTATAGCAGGATTACAAATGGAGGGAACTACAAACAGTCTTCAGACCGAAAACAGCAGTGTTATCCTCTCACATATCTCAACATCCTGTGTATTACTTTTAAGTGTGGAAGTGTTGTCCTTCCACATGGGCTTCCTGTTTTAAGGTGAAGGTACTTAGAAATTACATGCCCTTATGGAGAGTAATGAAAAGTACCTGCCAAAAAAACCCCCAAACATTCTAATGACAAGGAGTAAAAATTACATAAAAAATCAGAATGCGCCTATATCCAGGAACAAGCCTTTGTGTTTGCTGTCAGATTTCTACTCGGTCTTTGAATAAAATTGCTTATAAGCTTTACAGTACTTTAGAAGATTTTCTTTGTGATACAGGTACTTTGATATGGCTAGTGTAAGGTCTAACTATTCTTTTAGGTTGTATTGCCGCCTTTTGCATCCCCCTAAACTCAATTTTCATCATGTAGGATAAAGAAATACTAACTGGTGAGTTTTTTTGTTATTTCTTAGCTAGAGGAGACTATTATTTTTGAAGATCATTTCTAAAACTGTGACAGTCTATGTTGAATTTTAATGCTATTTTAGGTAGTTCAAATCCAGCTTTCCTAGATGCATAAAGAAGGAATTATAGACTCATAAACCACTGGTAGGGTGATTCTGTATATGTGCCAGAGGGTCTGAAGCAGTGCATACAGCAGAACAGCAAACAGCTCTTTTGCCTGTGCTGTACAGGTGCTGTGGGAAGCTGTGAGCGGGTAAGAGAGTGACCCAGCCAGCTCCACTGGGCAGATCTGGAAGCATACCAGTAATGTAAGCCATAAAGGCTAGAGTCAGTTGCTTTGCACCCTCATTTCCCCAAGTTTAGTAACAAATAGAAGTCAAAGATGATGAGGCTGGTTGAAGAACTGAGTTCAAACAGTCAATGGCCTTGAATGCAGATGCCTGTATACTGTAACAGTTTAATTTCCATTGTCTATGTCTGGAACAGGGTACCCAGAGAGGTGGTAGATGCCCCATCCCTGGAAACATTCAAGGTCAGGTTGGACAGGGCTCTGAGCAACCTGATCTAGGTGAAGATGTCCCTGCCTAAGGCAGGGGAGGTTTGGCTAGATTACCTTTAAAAGGTCTCTTCCAACTCAAACTATTCTGTGATTCTGTGTCCATTGTGCTTGTATATCCTGACTCTTACAATCAACATTCTTTAAGTCCAGCACCGGGTCATATTCTCCCATTATTTGCACACAAGCACAAAATCAGTAGTTACTGCACAAAGGTAACTAAAGGTATACCACTGAAGATCTCCTTAGAACAAGCAACTGAAGTGAATTGTATCTTTTCCCCCTGTTCTGGCAGTTTAGTACTTCCTCATTAACACAGAATATGCTGGACACAGAGAGCCAGAGCAGGAATCAGAAGTGAAACTGGTGAAATATTTCTCCTGCATCCTAGCTTACTATTTTCTCACAGTCATATCAATGCCCAGAGAGAAGTTCTGCAGAGAAAACACTGAATGATACTGAGCTGCAACAGTCCTTGGATGGCATAACGCTCACCAAAAAACAGAGGGTAAAGATTTGCTTTACACTTCAGTGGTGAGTAATTTTATCAGGTTGGTTTTTTTTTTTTTTTAGAAGCAGAAGAAATGCCCTTTTTAAAGTGTGGAGTCTGACTCTGGAAATCATGTGACTGTCAGGCTGAGGTTAAGTGTCTTTGTTATTTCTTAAGTCTATTAGGCTGGGGAGTGGGTCATGCTTAATGCCGCTTAATTCCTTTTCATCTAAGTTTTTGTTTATGGAATATAATTCATAGTGTCTACAGAACTATGCAATCAGTCAGTGACTCAATAAAAAGCCTTTTGAAAAAATGGTCCTTAGCCTTTCACTTTCATGAGCACCAAAATTCAATCAAAAAACTATTTTTAAAGTGAGTAAAAGCTACAGTGGCAAATCTATTAAAATGTGTTTAATCATTAACTTCTTTGATTTAACATCTGTCTAAAATATAACATCAAAAATTGAATAATTTATCATGTAATTGCATAAAAGCTCAACTAATGTAAGGCATTAATTAAAAATTCATATGAAATTCAGGAGGAGAAAGTTGAGGAGGAACTATTTGACTACCCACTCAGTAGGCTAGCTATAGTTACTTTGGAACAGTTATCTACTGTATTACAAATCACAAATGCCTATCTGTGAAAAACACTGTAAACTCCTTAGGTTTATCTGATGATTTTCAGAAAGGGCATTAGCCATAGATTACTTCAGATTCTATACTAGATGTACAGATATTCCAGTTGCCCAAGGAATTATTATTCTTTCACTTTTATAACCTACTAGCCTCACGGTATGTACAAACTGCTATGTAAACATGAGAAGAGAATAAAGCTTTCAGAACTTTCTGAATCTTGTTTCATAAATGTACAGACTTCAGGAGCAGGTTTCCGGTTTTCTTCTCAGGCTCATATTCAGTCAGCCATAGAAGAATATCATAGCCATAAAATCAACTCTAATGTTAAATATATCATGGGCAGGAAAAATAAACAGTTATTATATCAACCATATTATCTTGCCAAATAATCAATTAACTTTTACAACTTCCTCAAACTAGAGAAGTTTTAAGTTCAGGTTTCGTCTTTCATAGTCAGCTGATAGTATTTGAAAATAGTTATTTAAAACTGACATTTGTGCCAAACTGCCTTTAGAATTAGAAAAAAAATTGGCTCAGGAAGCAGAGTATCCAGATGGATAAAAACATAAGCACAGATTTTAATTTAAACAGGTTTGTCTGTCACAAAAAAAAAAAAGGCCTGCTTTGCAAAGTTCTCTCTTTAACACTCCCACCAAAGACTATTCTCATGAATCATTCACTGAGATCTACCTACGTAAATGAGTACTTATGAAACCAAGCCCTAAGTTTTCCCTGTATTTAAAGAAATGTAAAGTACAAATCACCATAATTTGGGGTACTTTCTGAAAGACTATTTAGAAAATTATTATCTTCCTTCTTATACATAGTTATTATTTAGACTCTTATTAATAAATTTCCTGAAATACAGAATTACCTGAGAAAATAATAGATTTAAGATTTTTTTTTCTCTTCTCCTTTCCTCTTTTTTCCTTTTTTTTTTTTTTTAAATAGAATTTTTTTTCTGNTTTTTTTTAAATAGAATCTTTCTTCTGCTTCTGCTGATGGCTGCTTGAGTCTTTTTCTGCCTGCTGAGAAGATGGGATATATTTCATCTACTTTAGGAGTGTGCTATTGTGAATCCATCCCCTTGTGAGAATGAGATTAGTGTTCCCAGTGTTCTCAATTTGACACTGCTAGAGAAGAAAATGATCGGAATCGTCACAAACAAAAAGTAAAATAAAGCATACATTTAAGAAAAATAATATGGAATTGACATGATAGTAACAATCAGGAAAATTATTGACACTTTTAGGTTTGGATAGCTCACAAAAGACTTGAAAAGATCAATTGCTGAGTGTTTTGAAAATATGTGCATTTGCAACATCAAAATATTTTAAAAAACGGAGAGTACCCAGACTCCAGATAAGTGACCACAATTTAGAAAATACCTGGGTAAAACTTCCAAAAAGCTGAGAGAGCTGTCTCTTAGTAGCGGGTTTAATAGAACCCATTTTTTTTTCCTCCAAGTGGAATGTTTGAAAGATCCAAATTCCTATCATGCATTACAAATACCTGAGATGTCCACAAACCTACTCGGCCAGCTTTGCCCTTATGTTCTGCCCTTTTGGTATCTTGTTTGTTTTCCTTTTACCTTTAAAAATGTATTACATTTTTGTAAAAAATAGATGCGGTGCTCCTGTGAGCTGTATGAATCACAGCTATGAAGGCCTAGAGTGTTTTTTATCATCCTAATTACTAATATTGCCATACAAAGATGGTGCAGTGAGTCATCTAAAAGGAGCATGAAGTTCTTTCACCTTTCTTTCCTTGTTTAAGCTCTCAAAGAGAAAAAATGAAATGGAAAAAACATACCTATTTTGACAAGTATTTAAACAAGAAATGCAACTAATAAAACACTTCTAATATACATATATTTATGTGTGGCTGTGCACTTAAATGCGCAACCACAGTCTTGTACATGTACATATTCATAGCTAGGTTATAAATATATGTATTGAAGTAACACTTCCATTTTGTAAGGAAAAGACTTTACGACTTGAAATTAAGTGACTTTATGTTAAAAATTGCAATGGCGAAAAAAACCCCAACAATTTCCCACTAAAACAGATCTGGTAGAGTTTTGTGTGGAGAGAGAGATGGTGAAAGATGGGAAAGAAATGTTTTGGTTGTCTGTCTTAGTGGTTGTGCCCACACAGTACAGGGATGAATACAAGGAACCAAAAGAGCATACTTCTTTTTTTGGTGGCAATGCCAAATAAACATACATAAAACTACAGCCTGAGTCTGAGATTATTTTAAAACGACATTTTCTTATTCTGAAGCGATTTATTGAATTTCAAGTTTAACAGATTATTCTGCAATCAGAATTTTCAGTATTTCTTGTTGGCCCTTTACTACTTCTTAGATGGAAATATTAATCAGAAGAGACATTAGCTCCTGTTGCTCCACTTCTCGAATGAATATATGAAGCACCAGACAAAAGCAAAACATTGCCACTGCCATTTTGATTTTGAGACTCAAGAGAATTTATCTCAGGTACTCATAAAAGGTGCAATTCACTTTCTGGTAACAGATTATTCCACCATAAGGAAAAAAGAAAGAAAAGAAGAAAAGAGAGAGACTTTCCCCTCCAGAGGGCCAAATATCTCAAAGACACTGTTTCCAGTCAGGCACATGTCTAACTCTTGGCTAAATCAAATGCACAATTAGCTATTTCCACTTATTATCACTAAGTAGTTTGCTGAATTGCCTTCCTGCTTTATATTGTATTAGTCCAAGATAAAAAAATAGTTTACATGACTATATCTTAAAATTATTGCGAAAAGCAAAAATAGCCTTGTCTCACTCTGTTATGGCTGTGCTATGGAAAGGTGACTTCATTTTTTCTGTGAATCTTTCCCTCTTCTGTCTTATACAAGCCAGTAAACACAGCTCTTCACCCCACTTCTCTTCAGGTGCAACAACAGAAACGGCAACAACAACAACAACAAAAAATAAAAAGAGAGAGACATCTGACAGAAACGTTTTCCCCTTTCCGTAAGAAAAAGAAGTAAACATTTTAATGGAAGCATTTAGTTTGTTTCAGTTACAAATTTGAAAGAAATTAATTTTTTGTTTTCAGAAACATCTTTCCTGAAAACAGCTTATCTCTGCAGCCTGTTTTGCAAAGGAAAATGTTTTATCAGAAAGTAGCTTCACTTTAATCCTCTTTCCTTCCTTTATTTACAATTATTTTCTTTACAAATATGCCAGCCACTATTGTAAAGATAACAAGCCCCTTGAGGCCTTTTGACTAAAGCATAACATGGCCTTGGTCGTTCTGTTTCAGACCACTTGTTGTTGCTTAGCAGCTTGATAAAAAGATAGGCAGGTCTCCCTCTTTCCCCCCCAATCTTTTCCTCCAGTGTTGATTAGTTTACCTCTTCCAACATTAAAGACTTGAGGTTACAAGACTTGACCTGTAATTCAAATGGGCCATTAAGTACCACCTCATAACTCTACAGTCAGGCTGTATTCTCCTTCCCAGGTTCTGAGATCTTCCCTGAAGTTTTCATCTGTGCCATTAGACAATTTTACAGAAATAAATTCACACCCTACATTTAGTTTAACATGACTGCAGGGGTATGGGGCGGCTTGAACTTGGTCAGCTGCCAGACACCCCCCCAGCTGCTCTCCACTCCCCCTCCTGAACAGCTCAGGGAGAGAAAATAAGATTAAAAGGCTCGTGGGTCAAGATAAAGACAATGGGATCACTTACCAATAACCGTCACAGGCAAAACAGACTTGACTTGGGAAAAATTAGTTTAATTCCTTGCCAATCAAAATAGGTTTGGATAGTGAGAAACAAATACAAATTAAAACAACACCTCCCCTCCTACCCCTCTTATTTCCAGGCTCAACTTCATTCCTTCATTCCCAACTCCACCTCCTCCCCTACAAGCAGCACAAACTAAACAAAACTAAACATGCCAATTACTGTGTTTGAGGTTTTAAAATGTATTTTCTAATGTGAAATACCATCTACATGAAAACAAAGTATGTCTTCTGGTGTACTTAAAGTCAACTGGTGCTATTGTTTGTTTTATAGTTGTGATGACTTCTGAGCTGGCTGAGCTCTGAGATAAACCTGCTTTTTCCTTTACCCATTTGAGAATCTCAAAACACCAAGGGACTTTTGACTTCTGGGGACTGGCTTTTTTATTAGAACAGAAACTGCAGCCAGAAACTTTGCACAATTGGAAAAAGCAGCCTCAGAATGAGACAAGATGTAAGTAGAAATACAATAAGCAACCTTTTTCTCACACTATGTCTTTTCAGAATGGGTACTTTTTTTTCAAAGTTTCACTCAGCTAGCAGCTGAGTGAACCTTACTGGTTCCAGCAAACTCTCCATCCTCAGGTATCCTCAGACACCCCAGAAAGTACTTCTTTCTGTTGCCTTTGAAGCCTGAAACTGTGTCTGCTTTTTGCTCTTCTCAGTAGGTTTTCTAATTTTCTCTTTTTCTATTTTTCCTACCCCAAATTACAGAATTATTTCCCTCCAAACATATCTAGTTTAGATGCAAGAAAAGGCAGGGCTTCTCCTCCCTCCAAAGACTTCCACCAGAGCACATGTACAGCATCTAGGAAAATGCAAACAGCCAGATGTGCTCCCTTCCTGCCTTGCAGTGCAAACAGTGGTCGTGAATAAATGCATGGAACAATCCAACACAGATCCATAAAATCACTTGTTCCTACAGCGCCACTTCAAATAATATAAGCATTTAAACATATTATGCTGTTTATACTTTCTTTTACATAAAAAATGGTTTAAATGTAATCCAAACTCTAATCTGGAAAACAGATTGAGTCCATTCTCACAGTTTTGTTAAGAAAGGTGTAATCTAAATGTCACTCAAGGAACCATCAGTGACAACAGTGGAAATGCCTTCTTCTGGCATGCTGGGATTTTTTCAAAGCACATTTCAAAGACAGGGGTGCATTTATTAATTTCAACTCTTTCAAATTCCATTTTCAGGCAACTGGGAAAGATGGACAGATCACATAGTAAAGTTAATCCAGAAATTGCTATTTTAGATGCAACAACCGCAATGGAGCTAAAACATTTGCTTTCTGACTCTCATCAGCTAATCAATTTAACTTTGAGCAAGATTCACCAACCAAGCATTGAATTAAGGAACGATACATGATATCACTTTGTCCTCTCTCCTGTAGTCAATTCATGAAATGTTAGGAGATTTTAAATTAAATACAGCCAAATACATCAAAACAAAAGTGGTATATAAATCACCTTGCCCGTCTTTTTTTCATAGCAGCTTTCTAAATTCAACATTTGTGTATTGTTATATCTTTGCCTGAAAAAAGTGAAAAGTCCAACCTATTTAGAGAGGAGAATCTAAGCACAGAGACAAAGCACCCTTGATCTTCTTTACAGTAAGCTGCATGTTTTTGCCCCTTTACGTTATACTCTAAATCTTTTTTCATTGCCTGTGTTTGACATTTCTCCAGTATTTTTTTTAAAAACAGCCACAGAACTGGACGAACTCTATCTTACAAATGCTATGCATAAATACAAGATTAGATTTTTTCTCTTTTGCTAGGAAGTTTCTTTTGGATACGTCAGCTTTCTTTGATGAAGACTGTGGCGAAGGGAAGAACTACAAAAAGTTAATGAAGTCCAAAAGCATACTTTTTATGCCTGACGCTCATAGAGGCTACACATTCTCATTTCTTGCTAATCTCTATGGTGACCTTTTGCACATTCAGTAGTCACAGAGGAAGGACTGGTAGAGTATTTAAAAATGAAACCAAATCCACACCCAAACACCCTAAAGCCAAAGTGTATTTCACCTGAATACATTTCTTGTGTTGAGAATAAACACAGGATTTTGATGAACAAGTTGAATTTTGATGAACTTGGAGAACTCAGTCCTCTGGTTTTCCATACATACTTTGCATTCTGCTTCTTGTCTGACTGCAGAATCCCTATTTTTCACACTGAATTCAAAATCATACCTTCTTGAGATAATCTGTAAAATAATCAGTGGGTAATTTTAGGACCTCAGTGTGACTATTCACGGCAAAAAATTAGGTAGGTACTTACATTGCTTGTTGAAATAGAGCTCCGATCTCTGCAGGTAGAATTTGTGCACACCAGTTCATTGAAGTTGCCAGCATGATAAGAGTTTTAGTGCTCATAGTAGAGACATTAGCCTTTTATTCAGGTGGCAAGAAAAAGCTTGATCTAATATGTTTATCAGTCCAACACCAACTCTCAGAGAAGCTCGGCCAGTGTTCAGAGAAACCAGGGAAAACTTTAAATCATAAAGCAATTAGACATCTGCACCATGAAATGGATATAATCAAATAACTGCAAGGAGAAAACAAGCAAGATTTACAGGCACACACTTGTAAATTCCTTCACAGAACTTCATTCAAAAACTACTACAGAATTCTTTAACAAGACTTTAATATGCACCAAAAGGAAAGGTGATATAGCTACCTGTCTGAAAAGACCGTCAGTTTGGTCTAAAACAGAATTAAACAAAATTAAAATGAAACAATTAGTAGCTCTCATTTAATTTAGAAGGAGAATGGCAAAGAAAGAATACCCAAAAACATAATGCTATTTTTTTTGTTGTTTTAATGAGATGCAGTCATTACATTATGTCAAAACCATATTCAAATTTAAATAAAGTGAAAAAATTGATATCTTGGCAATATATCACACTTTTATATTTCATGTATTTCTAAGCAATAATGATTTTAGATTATGAAAATTCTGTTCCTTGTAGCTGGTTGATATGCAGGATTGACATTTTATTTTGAGCCAAATAGAATATAATCAGATGTCTCAAAGTTTAAAATGAAAAGTCAATTCTGAGTGGAAAGAAGTATGGGAGTAATTGACTTTTATGTTCTTGGGGTTCTTGTGGACCTCAGAACCTAAAATTGTGACTGGCTGCCTTGTGAAGGCTATGGCGCCCTGGGATGGAGCCAGAAATCAATCTTTAATTAGAACAGTTGCTCATTTGCTGGCTTCACGGCAAGGAGTCTGAGTAGCCTTACAAGGTAGGTTGTTCGAAACCTAGGTTACTAGGTCTCTTAGCTAAGACAGAGCTGGCACCACTACAATGTGTGAGGTATCTGGGGTGTTACGACTTTAGATCCTGGCTTCAGTGCCCCAAAACATCTGAAAATCCACCATATTTCCCAAGAGACTTTTCCAGTTCAGTCACTGGCACTTAGTGACGAAGCTCTGTTGAGTTAGAAAACTGTGACTGGTTTTAGCTATCAAGAGAGAACCAAATGTGATTTATCTTGATTTATTTCCTTAGGAAGCACTGAAGAAAATAAATGAGTTCTTGTAGAATACTTCAGTTGCAACAGAACATTTCTTTTCAAACCGCAAACTTTCCTGTGGAATTTTTTTACTTAGGCCTACTAGCAGTACTGCTGAGGGACTGTGTCCATTCCCTCAGACTGCGGGGATTCATCAAACAGGATAAATTTTACACATGCACACTACCATGGACTTCTGTAGAGTTCTTTCAAATTTACATCAGTGTAAGCGGGATCGGTCACCCATTTCAGGAGCTTTGGAAGATGAGAACAAATGTGTCTGACAGTCACACAAACCAACACATGAGAGGTACCAACAGTGTGATGCCGCCTCAAGCTGTTCAAAGCGTCATCCGCAAAGCTTTGTGAAATGGCCCATTATGGAAGGTGAACCGTGAGTGAGAGTACATTCTGCCTCATATGAAAGGTTAAAAAAAGTAGCCTCTCTCAATTGATTTCACTGAGACAATGAAATTAGAGACGGTGTAGAAAATTACTGCCATGAAAGAATTAATTGATCTCATTTATGCTGGACTTACTGTCCTTGTACAGATAACCCAAACTTGGAGCAAATGAAGAACTAATCAGAGGATTTAGTAAGCCATGGCAAGGACCAGCAGTCAAAATTTTCCACTGAACATTTCAGAGTGTTCTGTAGCTCAGCTAGCCTCAGAGAGGAATCTCTTTTCAGACAGTTACAGAGCCAACAGGTATCTAAAATCGGGAACTAGTCAAAACACGGTTCGAAAGTAAAACTGGATGGATAATGCAAATTTTCCAAGTGTCTGTAAACACTAACTTTTTAAGTAAAACTGCGAAGGACCACGCTTGCTTCTTTTGAGTAATAGTTTTCCCCAGTTACTTAGCCAACAGCCCTCCTCTCTCTCCCCACAAAAGCCTGTGCAAGCCTCTCGTGGCTGATCCCTCTGAACAATCTTTTGCTGCACCTTGTTTGGAGGCCTGTTACCATGTTCAAAGCCAGTCTATGTATCTTTCCACTAAATCCTGTATGCATATTCTATAGATTTCTTTTAAAAAATGCATTCTGCACACAACCTGCCTTTACCATCCTAATTGATCCTAACACTTACTAATTATTTATGAGAAAATAAATCCCCCTTTTCTTCTTCCCGTTCCTTTTTCTCTCCATCAGTATCAAAAGTTCTGGTAATTACCTGTCTCTAAAGTTGTTTAGGGTTTAACCCCCTCCACTTCCCCCTGACCTCAAGAGTTAGAGTGTGTATACACCTTTTTATCCTCCATCTCTTTCTGTTCCTATTAGATTTTGGTGAGTGAGGTTCTATCATTATAAGTGAAAAAAAGGTACAGATATTTGCACAAAAAGTAACGGAGCCATTTTCATTGTGAAAATGCAGTTTTATAAAAATTAAAATGAGAAAAACCCCACTGAATTTCAAGCAAAAGAGTGGTTCGGTTGGTTTGGAGTTTTTTTCCCCCAAACCTATTTGTGATGCTTTTCTAAACATTGCATTCCAAAATCAAGTATATTCAAAATGTGCCTTTGTGGGAAGTTCCAAGTGCATTCAGTTTCTGTCAACTTTCTAAATCTCTTAAAAATAGGATCATTATCTGCTGGTTGCTTTTATCTTAACTGCTGAACTCTCAGGTGTTCCCTTATTATAGAAGTACAATAGTTTCTTTGGTACTTGACCTCCCAACTGCCATTTCCCTTCTTTTCTCCTTTCCCTTTCTCTGCTCTGCACTTTTTCTCAGTTTCTTAAGACCTCCCCCTTAATTTCCTCATTCTCTCTGGCATTAAGAATAACCACAGAAGCTGACCGTGCCAGTCTCTTTCTTATTGCTTCTGCTCTTTCCTCATCTCTTTTCTACAAAGATACTTTACTATCTTTACTGATTTCTTTTTTTTTTTTTTTTTTCATTCATTGCCACTTAGGTATGCATTCATTTCATTCCACCTCATTATACTTCAAAAAGGTCAACATAAAATATTGGAATGGGTATACGTATCTGCTTTTGGTAATTCTAATGAGCCTGTCACCATGGTATTTAGATACAGATTGGTGTACAGTATTTCATTAAGCGATGTATATTCTTCCCCTTAAATGATTCTCAAAAGATTAACTAATCTCCACTCGGGAAGACCCTCAGTTACTCCTTACACTTTATTCACATGAAAGATGGCTAATCTAGCTTTAAATTCTCTATAAATCATGCTCTATATTCAAAATAAAGTAAACTGACATAGAGGCTTTAAAACAACAGTGTAAGAGGTTGAGATATTCACATTAATGAAGATCGACTCTTTTATTTGGTGGGGGAGATGGCAAGAAGTTAAATTTGAAAGCACTATAGCTTTCTATCATGAAAAAAAGACAGGGAAATTGCTGCAATTAAAATCGCATGAATTTTTGTTAATAAACCCACCTCTTTTGTCTATTCCAATGTGATGGCAAATCCTAAAAACTATGAAGCAATTAGCAAGGTAATATGACTGACATCAGCATAAGTTGATTAATACATTGAGAAATAACACATCTGCATCAGGAGATGAAAGACTCAAGGTTTTTGAAGAACAGCTGAAACAAAGAACGTTAAAAATGCTTTTAAATTATTTCTGATATGATATGAGATGTTTTAAATATATAAACAGGCAAAATAACACAACTCAGTTGCAGAATAAATAATGACCATAAAACAGCTCCTAATGTCTAGGTGAAAGCTTGCTGTAGGAGCTAATCCACACTTAATAATAATTAACAAAAATTAATTAAAGGTATACATGATTGCATTCAGGAGCCTAATTATCCAGTTACCTGATTTGATGAAACATCTAGGTAATTAGGTAGGTAACTGTCCCATTTTCCATTATGATTAATTATGGGTGTAAAAATGTTATTAAATGCTAATTTGGTTTATCTCATCAGAATGTCGGTTATGTCCCTCATATATCTGTACTTATGTTGTTATAGTTCATTCACTTGGTTTATAATGTGGGTAACTTATTCAACAGTATTTGAAAAATGAATCAAATGGTGATTAAAGTGTTTGAAATGCTAATTAAAGTGATGAGTCTGCCCTCTGTCTTCCATGTATTTATACACAATTTAATGATGCATTCAGTTCCTTTGATTTCAATAGGGTCATTCATGGTAGAAAAGGTACAGTTGTAAATATTTACAGAACTGAAATCTAGACATGGAAGCCAAGTAAAATTTTCATTCTGACAGGCAAGAGAGAAATGCTGAGAAGAAAACTGCAAGTAAGGGATTACAAGACTAAGAAGTTACATCTATGTTCACTGTTTCATAAAGTGTTGGGATTAATCCTCCAAAATATGACACTTTTGCTATGCTGAGGCTTAGGTAGCCAAAAGCAATATTCACATGTGAACATCTCTGAAAAATATATTTAAAAAATACTCAGGAAAAAATTATGGAAAATTATTTAATGACCCATTTACCAGCTATCATATAAAGTACTTAATGTTGTGATATTTCTTTGCTTTGTCTTGCTTAAGGCAGCAAAATTACACCTCCAGAAAAAGAGATCTTAGATTAGAGGGAATAAAAAAATAGTACAAATTAAGTTGAGGAGCTCTTCACAAAAAAACCTACCTACGTGCTAAAATAGCATCTTCTTTAAATATGTCACAGATGCCATAAATTCTTTTCTAATACAAAAAATTGCCTATGAATGTTTTTTATGAATATATCTCAGCCTATTGGTGACTTGCCATACTTATGCTAAAAAGTATTCTAGTACCTTTGTATCCAAAAGATTACATGTGTTTAGAGAATTTTCATTGCATATAGGTACTTTGAGGAAGAAGACTTTCAGAATATATTCCTCATTGATCCTTCAAAGGTTCTTGTGTCCCAGAGTTTTTTGGGTTAGGTTTTGTTGTTTTTTTTTTTTTAACCATTTCTCTTCATACTTACTGTTCATATTTTATCTGTTTTCAATAGATGAAATTAAAGTTTCTGTTTGCTAACTCAAAAACTGCATCTACACAGTCACCTCTTGAGTAAACCTTCCCAGCAAGCAAATGTGGGATTGCTAGAGTGTGAAGTGTAAAGGAAATAAAGGAGGACTGCAAGCATATATCCACTAAATATTTGGAAAAATAAAAAAAGGCAAATTGGTTTTGGCCACCTTCACCACCTAATTATGACACTAAAAAATTCCTCTCGCTCTGTGACTTCCCTGGCTAATTCTGTTTGCTAAGCTTTTTTTTTTTTTTTTCCTGATGGTCCAGCTCTGCAGAGTTGGGAGCCCAGGAGCACCCACTTCTGTGTTGTCTTCAGGTCTACCGAGAAGCTGTCAGGTGACTTCCACTGAAACTGCGTTACCTGGGGTTCAGCTGCCTGTAAAGAGAGAGAATTCCACTGGTAGGACAGTGGTTGATGTCATTTGCCGTAGGGAACAGAGAACACTTCAAGTGAAACTAATCCAGATTAATTTCAGGATTAACTAATCTGGATTTCTAGAGCTGTTGAATATGGGAATACCTCCAGTTTAAGGTAATGTCTACTTTGTTGCTTGAAAGAATGACCTGGGGTGAAAGAGGGTTTCATGTGATGCTACTGGCCTGTCCCTCTGCTAGAAAAAGCAGTAACTCATCATTATGAGTTCGGTAACTCATCACTGAGCTGTTGCCTGCCGCAATAGTTAAATCATTAGATAAACATTCCTCTCTGGTAGATGGCTGGGCAAACTTCAGTGAGAGGAACACACGTACTTCTGTGAAAAGTTAACCCTTGAACGGTATTACCAGGCTTTGAAGTCATCAGATCAACTCCCAGCAGCGAATTACAAGATGCATGAAGCTCACATTGTAGTAGCTGATAGGTCATTGTTAGACTGTGATGGTTTTGTTGCTTTTTTCTTTTTTTCATGAATGATAATCCAAATTGATATAGCATATGTGTACAAGATTGAGTCCTAGAAACTCTTAATTCTAATCAAAGCTTAGATACTGTCCAGATAAAATTTCTTGAAGTGGCAAAGGCAGGAAAAGTAAAGGAACTGTAACCTTTTTTACTTTTATGATTAAGAGTGATAATTTGTGATAATTAAATTTGGAAGTTTATGTTCATTTGTTTCCTAGTTTGTTTTATTCTGTTCTTCTTGTTTTCAAAGCTAAAAATTCAAATCCGCATCTAGCTTTAAAGATACTTTAATGACCATAAAGGTCATGAAATAGTACAAGAAAAGGGGGGTTTTACGCTATGCTTTTTTTTTTTCTCTTTATACCTGACAAATGACAGAAGCTTGTTGCTTATTAGTTAGGATTAAAACTTCTTAGCTGTATTTACATAAGCCTCATAATTAATGTTTTGATGAAACTGTATCTTTTAAAAAATTCATCACCTTGTCCTCCTTCAATAAGGTGTGTATATTTTCTGAGATATCTAGTAAGGGTGATATACAAAAGGTTAACTCCAGCCCACTGAATTTAATCTCATTGAGTTCTATGTCATCACTAGAGAAAGGCTCCTTTAGAGTATGATGAGTATAAGGTAAGTTTCAACTACAAATCACTCCCTGCTTTCACTACAGGTGAACTAGGTTGGAAAGGGATGGAGCAGGATAGTTCATATGAATAGCTCTTAAATTTCAGGCACTCAAAAGAGTATTACTAATCATCTTTACTGTAGATATTGAAGTCATTTGAAAGATGACATAGATCTCTGGGATACTTTTATATTTTCAAATAGTTAAAACAATTCAGTAATACAAATGGCTTATTCGTTTGCAAAACTGTACCCTCAGCTTAAAAAAAAAAAAAAATTACCTGATCAGGGCTTTATCTTTTTACACAAATGAAATTTTAATGCAGCAGTATTCTAGAAATTTGGGTGAAATTACAGATGCATAAAAGTGAGTAAGAGGTTTGACGCTGAATTCTCAGTGGGTTGGGAATTTGTTCTAAAGGACCCATATTAGTTAATATATACTTCCATAAACTACCTGTGATGTTTTGTGACCATGGCTGGCTGCCAAACACCCACCCAGCTGCTCTCTCCCTCTCTCTCCTTAACAGGACAGTGGTTCTATGATTTAGAAAAGAGGATTGAAAAGCCCATGGATTGATATAAAGACGGGGAGATCTCTTACCAATTACCATCACAGGCAAAACAGGCTTGAGGAAAGTTAATTTATTGCCAACTAAAACAACGACAGTAAAGCAACATCATCTCCCCCCCCTCTACACTTCACTCCATCACTCCTGACTCCTCGACCTCCTCCCCCCTGAGCAACGCAGGGGGATGGGGAACGGGGGTCTGCGGTGGGTCCACGGCAGCCCCCCTCTGCCGCTNCATAGAAGTGGTAGACACTTTCAGATTACAGTGAAAGCTGAGTCCACTGGCAACATTTTATTCGTGGTGATTTGTGCCTTAAATTTTAAACCTGGTCCTTACTTGACTTCAGTGTGGTTGCAGGCCCACTAAAAAAAAAAGTAAAGATTTAGAGACCCATCAGATTAACTACAACATCCCAGAAGATACTCTGTACTATATTCTTAATCAATGTATAAAAGCTGAGGGAATAAAAAGGAGAGAAAGAAAAAAGATACTAATCCCTTTGTCAGGACAGTTTGCCTACTGATAGTAGGGAGGCAAGAAACTTTTCTTAATATACTAGAGTTGGAAAGGCTTTTGCCATTCTCCTGTTAAAGTGCCATCCTATGCAAACAGGGAAACACAGGAAATATGTTTTTGTTAATCTGCAGTTCTGAATCTCCAGGAGAATCACAAGCGATTGTACAAATTATTGTAAATGTTAATCAAACGATGAAAAATAAAATTAAATTACTATCAAAACCAGTAAAAGTTAAACCAAAACAAACATAAGAAAACGAGTTGTACTGACAACTTGTTGGCCGGAGTTTAGTTTTTCGATGTGCCAGCAGCCAATTCTCACGGTCTGTTTTTGCTCCTCAGCTGCAGGAGACCTGAACTCCTGCCAAAGATGGAAGCGAGTTAGCTTTTCCCCATCCCCAGGTGCTATGGGAAAGATATCCCAACGGATACCCATAAAAGGGGGTTTCATCTGTAAGAAGTCTGGGAAACACTGGTATTCAAGAAATCACAGCTGACTGAAGAACTCAGGATATAATAGTACCTGGTTCCTCAAGAGAACCGAAGGGCCTGGGAATAAATGGTGGTCCCTGGGGTCTCTCCTTAGCCTCGTTGTAATCACCTCATTAACGTCTTGGTTAATGGAAAACACACTGACTGTGCTGGAAACACCAGTGTGGGAAGCGCCGTGCCTATGGCGGAGGACTGTGTGGGAATTCATAGCAGATTTCTTAATTTCTTCCATGATGAAAGGTGCAAAGATGCTGGACTGAGAAAAGTTAATTCAGTGCATAAATGCAAGATGTCAAACTAAGAAGCACATGGGAAAAAAGGTTTGGGGGTTGAATTGAATCACAAATTGAATATAAGACAATAGTAACTATGTATGAAAATAGACAAATTTCATCCAGTATGTATTAATGTATGAGTTATATGTGAGAAACCAGGTTATTTATTCTATTCTACTGATCAGAGTTATAAAATCTCATTCAGGGTTCTGCATGCAACTGAGGAACCAGGCTTTCAGTAAGCTAAAACAAGTAAGACTTATACGCATCTTAGAAAACATATATTAAGAAAGTTTAGTCCCTGAATTTACTCAGTTTAGGATCAGATGCTAGTAGTCTTTTTTTTCTTTAAAAATGAGGAAGTCAGAGGGGCAGATATGATGGGAATCTTGTGACTTTCTTTGGAAATGCAGTGAGGGGAAATATATTTTCTTGCAAAAATCTAGATTTATATTGGAAAAATGTTTCTATTCTACGGATAACAGAATACCAGGAAAACCTACCTAGCACCTGGTTTTGACATCTCCTTCGAAATAATATTTCAATGAGACATTAAAAAAAAAAATCTTTCATAAACACCTACTTATATTCTGTCTCAGCTCAGAAGTTCTGGACTAGAAGTTTTCTTGAACTCCTTCCCACATCTGCAGTGCTGTGCAGGAGGGTACTGATGGTCAAAGATGAACATGACTTCAATAAAGACAATTTTTTGAAATTATCTGGGCAAGGAGGAAAGTCAATTAAAATATAGTCACCCTCCCTCTCCGCACTCAAAAAAACCCAACAAACATCAAACAGGAAAACAGAGAAGGTTATTTAGGTTTAATGTCTTTGCTAAGCTAATCCTATAAAAAAACAGATTCAATCCCCAAGATCCTTACATACCCATCCTAAAATTTTGTCTGTTGTTTCAGAAGCTAAGTCCTGAAGAGTTGCTACTCACCCAGGATTTAACAAAGTATTACTGTAACTTTAGTGTAGATAAATGACTCTTTTTTCCCCTCTTAGAATTGCCTATTTCATTTGAAAGAAATAACAGACAGCCTGAAGGTAGGCAGACCTTTTACTTGATGTCTCTTCAATCTAATCACTGTCCATGAGGCCACTTCTGTTCAATGGTTTTATTACACCTTTTATCTTACTGTTATTATTGTATCTTGTTACCTCTAAAGACTTCATGAGGCTTTAGTTAATGCTGAACAAATACTTAAATCCTTTGGTGCCATAAGCCAATTAAATATGATCAAATTAAAAACTACTTCTATTATAATGTTGCAACAATGGGAATTCGTTAGTGCAATACATGCTTTTCTTGCAGTATGTGAACTAAGTTTGAGTCCAAAAGGCAGGCAGTTCTTTGAAAGAAAGATTTGCAATGATCCCACAACAACGTTTAAGCTGGCGTTGTCTTTGTTTCATTTGAACCAGTTATTTTGCTTGAATGGAGCACTGGTTATCAGTTAAGGTATGCCCACATACCATCATCAGTTAACTATGTAGCTAAATGATAGGAGAGGAATTATGAGATTATATTAGTCAGAGATGATGAGACATTAGCAGTAGGACGATGATAATGTGGAGGTAAGAAGATGCAGAATACAGAGCTGAATTCAGTAAAAAGACCCCTCCATATGCAAAAATAGAAACAGCAGAGGGAGACAGCCCCTCCATTGCCTCTAGCTGAATTTAGATTATGTCACTGTCAAGACACAAAGAACAATTAGTAAGACGCATTTTTCTTTGCTTGATTTTTATCCTCTTGTTAATGACCTCAGCTTTATACAAAATGTTGCAAGGCACTACCAGTAATAACAGAAAGCCCTATGCTATAGTCTCTATCCTTTGAGTACCATTCACTTAGGCCAAAAGTGTTAATTAATTTGGAAATGCTGTTTATTATTATTGATACAATCTATGAAAGATATCACTGTAAAACTCAAAAAATTCTATTTTAATTTTCTTAATGTTTCTATTGCTCTGCACTCCACTGCATCTCTTCTAAGGATTAAAATCTCCCTTCAAAACAGATATTAGGTTACAACCAGTAGGATTTTAAAGTTTATTTTTAAGTTTAAAAAAAGAATCTTGAGGTTTTTCTTTTTTTCCGTGCCTTTTTTTTTTTTCCTTGAAGATCAAGAGGTGAAAGGCTAACCCTCTGCATTCCCTATTCTGGGCCTTCCAGGAGGTGAAATAAGTGAGGCTTTTGCTATCAGTTCAGATGTTGTAGTCGTCTTTCTTTGGCTTTCCTTGATGTACACTTACCTGCTGCAACTACACAGCAGCTGCAGGAGGTTGTGGTATTGTGCCAATATGTTTGTGTTCTTGCCCAACAACTGTCTGCTACATTTTCAAAGCATATTGATTGCTCAATATCCCTGGATATAATTGCACCCCCTGTGGTCATGCCTACACTAGCTTGGGTACCAACAGCAATGGGGTAGAGGTGAAGAGAATTCTGGCAGTCACATTACTTTCAAGCATCTCCAGCAGTCTTGTATAGGCACTGACAAACAGTTTGCTGCAGTTTAATTGATTTTGGCACTTCAAATAGCTAAATGAAGTCTAGATTGGTGCTCTCTGTACATGCCTCCTTCTGTAATCCAATGTTACATACTGCCCTGTATAAATATTCATGATAGCAGTGTACCCTAGACATTTTTAACTTGATGAGAATTTTTACTTTTAGAAATATGGGGGCATTGCTTGCTAGAGAAAAGCTGTATTTTCTCTCATGAGGTGGAGAAGTACTTCTAAGGACTTCAAATGTAAACATTACAGAGGAAGAGGTTTTGCACAGGAGTTAGCAGGGCTTATTGAAAGAGGTTTCAATTAGATTTGAAGCACGAAGAGGATGAAACAAGGCTTGCTAGAGATAAGCCTGGGGGTGGCATGCCAGTGTTTGTGGGACAGTATGCTAGTGAGGTCCTTCTGTCTGCTGTCTCACTGAATGTAGTGGATGGAGATCCATGTGTCAGCAAAGATGCAACAGTTGTTGATGTGTTAGAAACTACACCAGCGCCTGGGAAGGGTCAGGTAGGAACTAGGGCTTCTCCAAGTAAAAAAGGTAGCAGGACCATTAGCCCAACTGAAGTGCATCTACACTAGCACATGCAGCATGGGCAACAAACAGGAGGAAGCCAGGACAGGAGCAGGAAAACTATGATGTTGTTGCCGTCATGGAAACAGGGTGGGATGACTTACATGTCTGGAGTGCTGCCGTGAATGGCTATAAACTCTTCAGAGGAGATAGACAAGGAAGGAGAGGTGGTGGGATGTACCTGTATGTTTGGGAGTGTTATGAATTTCTAGAACTTAATGATGGTGACAATAGGGTTGAGTGTTTATGGGTAAGAATCAGGGGGAGGGCCAACAAAGCAGATATCCTGGTGAGAGTCTGTTGTAGACTGCTCAACCAGGACAAAGATACAGATAACATGTTCTACAAGCAACTGTGAGAAGTCTCATGATCACTAGCCCTTGTTCTCATGGGGGAATTCAGATTACCAGATGTCTGCTGGAAATACAATACAGCTGAGAGGGAACAGTCTAGGAGTTTCCTGGAGTGTGTTGAGGACAATTTCCTGGCATAGCTGGTAAGGGAGCCAACTAGGGAGGGTGTGCCGCTGGACTTGTTGTTTGTGAACAGAGAAGGATTTGTGGGTGATGTGATGGCTGGAGGCCATCTTGGGCACAGCGATCATGAAATGATAGTTTTTGATTCTTGGAGAAGCAAGGAAGGGGGTCTTCTTCTATGTTGGGCTTTTGGAGGGCAGACTTCAGTTAGTTCAGGAGCCTCATTGACAGAGTCCCTTGGGAGACAGTCCTGAAAGGCAAAAGTGTCCAGGAAGGCTGGACTTTCTTCAGTAAGTAAGTCTTAAAGGTGCTGGAGCTGGCCGTCCCCATGTGCCAAAAAATGAGCCGTCTGGGAAAAAGACCAGTCTGGCTGAAC
This sequence comes from Rhinoptilus africanus, assembly GCA_013400135.1. NCBI lineage: Eukaryota > Metazoa > Chordata > Aves > Charadriiformes > Glareolidae > Rhinoptilus > Rhinoptilus africanus. The sequence continues at coordinate 136,629 of VXBO01004738.1, forward strand.
AGAGATCTATGGTTGCAACTCATGGAAAATAGGAGAGTTTATGGTCTTTGGAAGAAAGGGCAGGCCACTCATGAGGACTACAAAGATGTTGTGAGGATATGTAGGGAGAAAATTATAATAGTCAAAGACCAACTAGAACTTAATCTGGCTTCTACTGTTAGGGACAATAAAAAATGTTTGTATGAATACGTTAGCAATAAAAGGAGAACTAATGATAATCTCCATCCTTTATTAGATGGGGGTGAAACATAGTGACCAAGGATGAGGAAAAGGCTGAGGTACTTAATTCCTTCTTTGCCTGAGTCTTTAGTAGTAAGACCAGTTATTCCCTGAGTACCCACCCCCCTGAGCCAGAAGATAGGGATGGGGACTAGAATGAAGCCCACATAATACAAGGGGAAATGATGAGTAACCTGCTACAGTACTTAGACACACACGGGTTCCACCCAAGGGTACTGAAGGAGCTGGCAGAAGTGCTCACCAGGCCACTTCCCATCATTTATCAGCAGTCCTGGCCAACTGGAGAGGTCCCGGTTAACTGGAGGTGAGCAAATGTGACACCCATCTACCAGAAGGGCCAGAAGGAGGATCTGGGGAACTATAGGCCTGTCAGTCTGACCTTGGTGCTGGGGAAGGGTATGGAAGAGATCATGCTGAGTGCTACTATATGGCTCATGCAGGGGAACGAGGTGATCCGGCCCAGTCAGCTTGGGTTTATGAAAGGCAGGTCCTGTTTGACAAACCTGATCTCCTTCTACAACAAGGTGAGACGCTTAGTGGATGAGGGAAGGGCTGTGGGTGTTGTTTACCTGGACTTGAATAAAACCTTTGACACCGTTTCCCACAGCATCCTCCTGGAGAAACTGGCTGCCCATGGCTTGGACAAGAGTACTCTTTGCTGGGTTAAAAACTGACTGGAAGGCTGGGCCCAGAGAATGGTGGTGAATGGAGTTAATTCCAGTTGGCAGCTGGTCATGAGTGGTGTTCCTCAGGGCTCAGTACTGAGGGCAGTTTTCTTTAATATCTTTATCAATGATCTGTTTGAGGGGATTGAGTGCACCCTCAGTAAGTTTGCAGACAACGCCAATGTAGGTGGGAGTGTTGATCTTCTTGAGGGTAGGAAGGCTCTACAGAGGGATCTGGACAGGCTGGATCAATGAGCTGAGGCCAACTGTATGAGGTTCAACAAGGCCTAGTGCTGGGTCCTGCACTTGGGTCACAACAACCCCAGGCAGTGCTACAGGCTTGGGGAAGAGTGGCTCGAAAGCTGCCCAACGGAAAAGGACCTGGGTGTATTGGTCAACAGCCAGCTGAATATGAGCCAGCAGTGTGCCTGGGTGGCCAAGCCCAAGGCCACAGCATCCTGGCTTGTATCAGGAATAGTGTGGTGAGCCGGCCTAGGGAAGTGATCATCCCCCTGTACTCGGCACTGGTGAGGCCCCACCTCGAGTGCTGCATTCAGTTTTGGGCTCCTCACTATGAGAAAGACACTGAAGTGCTGGAGAGCATCCAAAGAATGGCAATGAAGCTGGTGAGGGGTCTGGAGAACGAGTCTTGTGAGAAGCAGCTGAGGGATGTGGGGTTGTTTATTCTGGAGAAAAGGAGGCTGAGGGCAGACCTTCTCACTCTCTCCAACTACTTCAAATGAGGTTGTAGAGAGGTGAGGGTCAGTGTCTTCTCCCAAGTAATGGGCAATAGGACAAGAGGAAATCGCCTGAAGTTGTGCCAGGGAGGTTTAGATATTAGGAAAAATTTCTTCACAGTGAGGATTAATCAAACGTCAGAACAGGCTGCCCAGGGAAGTGGTTGAATCACCATCCCTGGAGGCATATAAAAGACGGGTAGACATGGTGCTTAGGGACATGGTTGAGTGGTGGTTTTGGCAGTGTTAGGTTAATGATTGGATTCCATGATCTGGAAAATCCCTTCCAAACTAGACCATTCTATGATTCTAAGAGGTACAGTGCAGAAGCCTGACAAGGGATCAGCTGAGAAGCTTTTAGCAGAACAGCATGTCCAGAATCAAAGAAGAAAGCCCTAATCATTAGGTTATTCACATTCTGTGTGATTGATTGCTTGTTTCAGTAAATAATTTCATCTAATATAACTATAATATGAGAACCCTTTGATCTGTAACAGATTTTTTTTGTTCTCTTGATACTTTCACTTGTGACATAAGATCTGCTGATTCCACTCTGGATAAAGAAAAATGTTTGTGCAGCAAATTATAGAATAAAGATTTTCCAGATAAACTTGATTGCTTCTTTGATAAAATTATAAAATTAGTGGATGAAAGAAAAGCATAATATGATACGGGTTTCCAATTAATTAAGGAAAACATTTGATGCTGCATTCTATAAAAGATCTTCTCTCAAAATTAATTTAAATTGGCTTGAATATGAATGTTATCATATGGAATAACCACTGGTGGAAGACAGTAAACAAAGGGAAATGATGAGCTGCAAATAGTGACTTAGGAGGAAATGACTGCTGGTTTACTGCCAGAGAAGGAGGTCAGGTTATATTCCGCTCCTCCACTAATGACTTAGAAAAGAAAAAGAACAGCACATAAACTAATTTGCAGAGAATACTAGCTTGGAAGGAACTATGAAGGCTAAAGTGCTGTAAGGTGTACTTCTGCTCTTTAACACAGAAGATGAACTTGAATTCTAAGTAAAAGCTGAAAAATAGCAACAAACAGATTTTATGTCAAATGTTCCATAATCAAATTTTTGTGAGGTAAGCTGCAGTTCATAAAAATTCTTATGCATGTTCTAAGCTCTCAATGACTTCAGTAGGTGTTAATCATAAACTCCCATGTTGTGTGTAAAAATGAAGCAGTTAAGCTTATGCTTAAGTTCTGATGTAAATTCTATAAAGCTGATGTAAATTCTATAAAGCACACATGAAACCTGAAAATAAAACTATAAGAATATTAGAAACATGTAAATGTGATCTTGCATTAATAAGCTTTCTACCGTATGGCCTAGGTTACTACCTGGAAATAGGATTAAGAACAATAAGGAAAAAATGTCCTTTACCATGATATGAATCACAAGTAAATCTTTGTGTCCTCAGACATGCTTCTGGTGTCCCCTCTTCCTCCTTTTTCTTAAAACATAACACACTAAGAGAAACTAAATAACCGCTTTAGAAGGTGAACTTCTTAGTGCAAGGGATGGAGTTTAAGAAGAAATCATACTCTATTGAAATCAATGGTAAAACTCCCACAAAATCTAGAAAGGATAAGAATTTTATCAGAACATGGGGGTAGCATGCTCCTATGCAGGCCTCCACCTCACACTGAAGCCTTTGCCACCCCAGAAGTAAGATAGTATAGAAATTTAATTTTGATCTATCATGAAAAGAAACTATATAACCTAAAAGAACTTCTCCTTATGGGCTGGAGATAGGGTGGGAAGTCAAGGAGGGGTAAAAATCATTTGAGAAACTATGAGCATTTCTAAGGTATGCCTCCACCTTTAAAGTATCTGTTTGAATTAAAGCAAAAAAAGAAAATCACCAAAAAAACAGTGGGGAAGCCTGTCAAGACACTGCTAGTAGCCATGTAGCTTTTTTCTCCAGCTTCCACCCAGAAGGATCCCAGCAAGGAGTGAACGGTATCTTCCCAGAATCAGAATAAAGACAGCCAGGGAGCACATTTGAAGTGCAAACAATTCACAAAAGAACGGCTGTGTGCAGCAATGCTTGCCCGCTGTGGATCAGCACAAGAAGCTGATGTTCATGTTGTGCTCTTGTATGTGAAATAGGGTGAACACTGGGAATCCCTTCCCTATGTGACACTGCTTACATGCCACAGTCAGTTCTTGATTAAAATCAGTTTTGCAGGAGGGATGCCTCTAGATTAATTTTTTATCTGCAGCAAAGCTGGATACAAGGGAGAATACAAACTTGTGAATTAATTATTTTGTGGCTGGAAAGGCAGGAATGCTTCCAACAAATAAAGTTTTCAAAATACTTCCAGCTTGTCACTCAAGTAGGCTGGGGTGCACCTGGAGTCAAAATGAAAAATGGAGGTAGATATTGTCACTGAGTATATAAATCAGCAGGAATGTGAATGTTAGCCAAAAGAGCTGAGCAAGTACAGAACTAGACTTTGTGTGAGCAGCATGCCCAGCCAGCTGAAATTTCACACATGCAATGTCCTTGGGATAGGTATTTGGCATCCGACAATGGACTGCCTCCTCAACCATGTCCAGGCCCAATTTATTATCAAAGGCAAATGAAAAGACAGAGATTTTACTGAGAAAAGAACAATCCTTTAACTAATGTTACACTGTTTTTCCAAAGAGGATGTTGCATGGTCAGAATCAGACTTGAAAAATGGTGTGAGTGCAATGCTGGGATATTTGCCTTGGATTCTCAGCAGAAGATTTGTGGTAATGGTGCTAACTGAATCTTAGGGGAACAGTGATGTAACTAGACAGAGGTGTATAAAGGACAGAGAAGATACACCTATCCTTCAGCAATTTCTTTCTGGTTTTAGAGGCTTTAGGGAAAAGTTGAGGCACTCCACACCAGTCATAGCTGTGCAATTTCCAGGACCGAGGTGCGATAAAGAACTGCAGAAGCAGAGGATAATGGAAGTAGGGAGGATCAGCTAAAGACTACACAGTATCTAATTCATTCATCCTCTTTACTGGTAAATTCACAATGTCCCCAGTGAGAGAAGTCCTTTTATAGCATTAGTCAGCAAAGCTCACTGAGCATTGTTCATTCATCAGATTACTCAGACTGTAAAGCAGAATATGAAAATGTTGTTGGAAACCGGCAAGGAGCTCACATGGACAAAGCTAAGCCTATGAAAATTTATTTCTAGACAAGTTTTGTCTCAGAACAAGACATCAATACCTTGAATATCCACTTAAATTCTTAAAATGTGGAAGAATGCACTTATGTGCAGGTTAGGGCAGGGGAAAGTCTCTCAAGAAACTGATTTTTGTGATGCTTTGGCTACCGAGTGGTAACATCTTCAAGGACCAGGATGTGGTTCAGCAAGCAAAGGCTCAGTTAGGATTTGAGAGTTTACACATACAAAGTTTATTCTCTTTCTGAGTGTCAATTTGAGGGTAACTAAAGGAAGGAAATATAAATTTATAGATGATCTAGTCTGGTTATTTGCTTATATGAATAGAAGTTGCTTAAAAAAAAAAGTTTGTTATGGTGTCCAAGAGTATTCATCATTAAGGTTTCATTAGAATAATGGGAAGAGAATTCAGTGTATGCTTGAATATTCTGGCTTGCCTTTTTTTCAGAATCACATGGATGAGTTGTAGAAACTGATATATGAATCTGAACCAAGTGCTGTGCTTTTGGTTTGTGGTGCATACCCAGCAGAGGATAGAATCCTAAGTACTGATAGCTACCAAAAATATTGGCACTGATGCATAAGCATTCCCTGTGGTGTAAAATTCTCCCACAAAGGAGCAGTTTTATATTTTATCTGATGCTCTGGAGTAAATTGTTATGGAATTGGTACCTATAGCAAATAATGAAAAGGCTGGAGGAAGAAGCAAATAAGTGTTTTACCAGTGCTTTCTGGTGGCAAGTATCCAGGACAAGTGGCGTCTTTTGTAGCATATTCCATTCCCTGGTAGGCTAAAGGAATTTTGAGAGAGGTATCTGCAAAGGAAGCTACAGCAGGTGAGGTCAAGGTTCCTGATAACCAGTACAGCAACCGTAAAATGCAAGAAGTGGTCACATATGCACTGGAGCAACAAATGGCCGATGACCAGCTAGAAATGATTGTGAAAACAACAACTTGCTCCATCCTTCCTGCGTAGTTCCAAATGGGACAAAGAAACAAAGTTCCAGCCCCAGTGAGCCTTCACACCTTGCCCACCCTGCAGCTGTTCTCTGCTTGTGGTAACGGACCGCGGCTTTCCATGCTCCCTGCTGAGTACTGTGGGGGTCTTTGAAGGATTAACACCTCAGAAATCTAGGAAGCAATAATGAATAAAGAAATGTCATGGTCACAGTTGCAGCAAGCTAACATTGCGTATGTAATGTGAGACTGGAGCAAAAACAGCTAACACAATTTGGGGATAAATTCTCACAGGTGTCTTGCCACAGAGAGTATTATTTTCTGTACAGCTGCAGTGTGACTATATTTAGGATGCTACATTAAATGAAGGACACCTTGTTGCCAGAACAGTATTGAAGAGATTTCACAGAAGAGGATTAAAAACAATTAGGGAGGTGGAGGGATCATTTAGCAGGAAAGATTAGAAGGACTAAATAGGCATAAATTGGATGGCTGAGAAAAGTCCACTAATATGTGAAGGGTAAGAAAACACTGGAAGATGGAGATTATTTAGGATGTTAAATGGAATAATAGCATATGCTATGTCCCAATCTAAGTTCCATTATTCCTAGATACACCATATTTTACTCAACTAAATAATTCCCCTGACAGTGATGTCTATTAGGCTGTCACAGGACTGGCTTGTGCGGCAAGCTTAGCTTATAAATTGCGGTACTTTTCAGAGACGTGACAATACATTTTCTTACAGAGCAGAACTTGAACAACAAATACAAACCACAAGGCTTGTCAGGCTGTGCAGCAGCAGCTTTTGCCCTTACACTTCCTTCTCTTTCAACTTCTTTTGGACATTTTTTTGTTTTGCTGTCTGCTCTTGACAAACTGTTGGATCCCTTGGTTCTCTGCCTCTCCAGCTGGCAAACCTGGAGCAATTATGCTCTGTCTTCCTGGACCAATTGCTATCCCCAAGAAGCAGTGGCAATTTCTCACAAGCATAAATAAGTATTCGAATAGCAAAGAGAAACCACAGAGACTGTAGCTACAAACAACCAGATGCAGAAGGGACACCAGAAGACAGGACAAATGTGTGTACATCTCTTTTTTGCATCTATTTATGCAATATGCAACAGCCTTTAATTTGGAGCAGATTCTGTGATGCGGGATTTCAGTTTTGTTCAGCAAGTTAACAACTTACAAATGGGGTAAAAGCCCCATTTCTAAAACGAAATAAAACAAAATATTTACAAATGATCAAAATTATATCCTATTTACTCTTTTATTTTTTTAATTATTTCATGTCTCTGGGCCTCTTTTTTGTTTTCCTTATTCTCCCAGTAGCTCCTACACTACACTATTCCATCAGAAGCTGACAAGTATTTGAGTTTCCCATGCTGTTTTGTCATGGTTACTCACACCTGCAGATTTGTCTAGTGAGCTCTGTTCAATGACACTCGCTAGTACTGCTTTAAAATTATGAAGTTTCAGAAAAAAATATTATTCTTCAGCTAAGATTTCTATCGTTAATCTCCCTATTGTTTTGTGTGCGTGAATATGTGTGTACACACAGACATCCCCCCCCATGATTTGCTATACGAACTGACATTTGGCTCTTATTGCAGTGCGTACTTCAAGAGCTGTGTAGCAGTGAGCAAATAGATCAATATGAGGCTCTCTGACTCTTTAACAAACACAGCATAGGATGTGTGCTTGAATGCCTTACACCTTAATCAAGTTTTCTTCCAGGGTCAGCAGACAGAAACTCTGTTTCTGTAAATGTCTTGGCATATCTTTATGCCTATAAGCAATTTTTGTGAGTTTTATCTACTGATGTTGTTTGTAAGATGGAAAAAAATAGATAACAGAAATAAAACCAGACCTTCCAAAGAAAAAACTATAAAATTAATGGACCTGTATAATCCGTTCAAAATAGCAAGACAATATGGCACAACTTTTATACCTGTAACGCTGAAAAATTACAACTGACCCTAACAATCTTCCTAGAGGAGATGTAACAAAAAGTTTGAGATAAACACTGGATAGTTTAAACTTGTACAATATTGGTAAACTCCTGGGGAAAAGCACAATACCTTTAGATGTTGTAATTCTTTTGGTTATACTTGGACTTATATCCACCTAGCAAGGAGGGAGCTCCCCTCCTCTGAAAAGGTCTGCTTACATGTTTTATTATGTTTCATATGTGCTGAAAAAAATACAGATTTGGGCCTTTATATCTTTGGAGATTGGAATTGTTTGAGGGGCTATAAAGTAAATAAGAGGAGATTTCAAGTTTGTTGATCAAAAAATCTCACCAAACCCACAAATCCCTCCTCCAAATCTCCAGTTGTTTTCATAATGGAGTAGTAACACCTTACCCAGAATACACAGGCATCACACATCTGTGGGGATGTGAAACTTTTGTTTTAGCCTTTGCCTGGTCTGCGCTCTAGAAATAGTGCAATGGTTCTGGGAGCATTTTAAGCTATTTTATGCCAGAATTACACATAGGAAGGAAAATAGTCCTGTCTCCCTAATTCTAGGTTGATGGGGTCAGGAAGAGCACGGGACTGTTCCATGTGGCAGCACTTTCAAATTACACTTTCATGAAATATTTGTGGAGCTCTGATGTTGCTCTGCTAGTGGCTCTGACATATGAATTAGTAGTGTCCTGGCCCACATTATTCATCTCAGCATCTGACTTTTGTGATGGATTTTACTTATGTCAGCAGACTGTATTTGATGAACTGACTAGTTTATATCCGTTGCTGTTCTCAAATACATTTTGTCTTCCCCCTTATTTGTTCTCTGTCAAGAGCTAGTAGAAAGTTTTGTGCCTTAATATCATTGATAACATTTGTGCAAGGATCGCTGCTTTGTGTTATGAAGCGGTGGGCTGTTGCGGATGCTACCTGACCTGCAGTGGTCACTGATATGATGATACCACCATGCTTGAGTCATCAATCCTGTGTTCCCCTTGCTGGTCTGAGAAAAAACCTGCTCCATCCTCTGTGTCCCTCGTGACCATGGGAGCAGGTCTGCTGTGGTGTGGTCAGAAAACCAGGAATGTTTCTCTGTCCTGCTACAGTGACAGTGGTTGTGCCCAAGGCTGCCGACAGGTAGTCTCAGGCAGGACTGGTGCGTGACTTGCATACCTTGTTATTCTTTTTGTCATTTCCTGACCTTAATTTTCACAACCCTTGTACCTTTCTTTCTCCACCCCAGCCTCTGTCTAGCTGAGCAACCCATTCTATTCACTTTTTCCGTCATTCCTAGTTTTGTTGCAACTGTACACAAACTTGGTATTTATGATACTGTTGCCTAGGTAATCTCAACCTGGCCTTGCAAGACTCTGCTCCCAAAAATGCTCCCAGTGCTCCCCTCCATCTATTATGATGTTCAGTCATTTGTCCCGTAACTCCCCCTTAACCACCTGTGACACCCAGCCATCCCTCACACCACCATCTTTTGGTGAAAAAACTATGTAACTTTTGTCAGCTTGTCACAATGTTTTCTGTCATCTCCAGGAGTTTCTCATGCCATATCTTGTAGTCTTCCATGTCTTTGTCAGTTAGTTGAACCTCTCTTAAACTAGTCATTCACCTGCAGCTGTTAACACCTTGAACTGTTATCAGAGTTTATGTTTATGTACTTAAACTGTATGAACTCGGAGATGCTGGAGGAACTGCATTTATAGCGCGTGAACAGCTTGCATATTAGATGGATAGTTAATTGTGTTGCTTATGGTTGCCCAGTGAGCAAACTGTATTTCATAATCATCATTACATATCAGAGGACAGGTTTTAATGAATAGTTTAAGCCATAAGATGACACCCTTATTAAACTTATTTTCATAACTAAGTATTAGGGAAAAGCCTCTAATACTTTACCAGGTTGTTGATAACTTTTTTTCTAATAGGGTGCAGTGGGGAGCATACTGGGAAGTACAGGTTACTGAGTGCCATAGGCTTAGGCATTCGCAAGGGCACAGGGAAGCAAAGCAGGTCCAAGCTGCAGGAGGTGGCTGGAAGTGTGTCCAGCTGGTGGAAGGCTGCCTGTCTTGAGAAGCATCAGCGATAGCTAGCTGGAAAGCAACAGAAAAATGGGAAAAGGGCCTGAAATTCAAGGATCTCTCTGAACACGTGTAAATAATACACACCCTTAAGAAAGACTGATTGGATTGCTGCAATCTGATGTGATAACTGGGTAACCTCCACCAACTCTTATTATCCTTCAGAAAACAGAATTGTCTGTTACTACCATCATTTATATTTTGACAAACGTCACTGATTCACTGTTATGAAAACAACATGAATGCATAAAATAGAGTGTAAAAAATGGTGATTTTTTTCAAGCATGCTAGAGGTACAGTGCCCAGAAGCATCTTCTTTATTATCAGACATTACGGTAGTGTCTTTTACCTTTTGTAAAATGCATATCACTTGTTCGCTTTGATTAAAACTGAAAGAACTCAAGTCTTTATTACCCTTAGCAGTGAGATGGCAGAATTATGTCTCAATGACTTTTTTTTTATAAATCTGAACTTTGATATAATATCTAATGAAAATGTTGTACTTTGCAAGAAGCAACTACTGCACAAAGCATTCAGAGTCCTAGCAAATTATGGTCCCTAGAAAAGTGTAATTCTGATTAATTCTCTCCGTCAAGTTGATCAGGATGTCAGTAGAGGTGAAAAAAACTGGATGTGAAATCAGTCACTAATGTAAAAAGGCAGCAAAAGTCAATATTTCATTTTAGGAATAAAAATGATCTAGAGATATCTGATCAAAGAATTTTCAGAAGGAAAAGTTGGTTTACCCCAAATTAAAAATTTATGTGGAACAACTTTTGATTTTATTTGCAATAGGAGTCAAACCAAAGAACTGCATTTCATATTCTTATAACTAAAGATACCTCCTCCCCCTGTAATAAAAAAAAAAAAGAAGAAAATCAAATGAGAAGATGATAAGAGAATTTAATATTTACCAATATCTTGGTAAAACTTAGCGATTTAGAAGAATTTAGAGATTTTATGATGTTCAGTTCAGACATACAGGTAGCATACAGGAAGATGAGAGATTGTTTTATATATATGTATCTTTAGAAGACAGAGATAGAACCTAGTGACTTTTTTATTAATTAGAAAATAGTTCCAGAGGGGCTTAAATTATGTCACGTGTCCTTGATTTGATCTTAAAAAAAGGAACAGAAAGTTTTGATAATTTCAAAGTGCTCTACTTGGAATTATTGTAACAGAATGCTTTAGATTTGACTTTTTCCAGTCTTTCATTTTTTAAAAAAATAATTTTTCATTTTTTAAAATAATGTATTCTTATTTATGATCAGCATTTTTAAAAATTATAAAGAGGGGTTAGTCACACATTTCAGATTGAATAAAATATTTTGGTGTGAACTTAAAGTTTTTAAAAACACTTCTGATAACAATGTTTTTGTTCCGTCCAAATGAATTTATTTTCTGCAATTTATTAAAATTCCCCATCAGGCTTAAAACCCCACTGTTCTCTAGACTAGCACTGCAACACTAACAATGAAGAAAACATCTTATAGGGTTTGAAATATATCTGCAGTATAAGTTTAAATAGGTTTAGAGGAGAGTTTAAATATTTGATTACAGATTTATACAATTTTCATGGTCTGAAGCCATGGTAGAGATTGCTGTTTTCACATATTCTTTCTTTCATGCATCAGATATACCCATCCTATCTTGTCATCAGCACTTTTTTGCAGATTCTTAGAATCTTTATTGATAATCACATTCAGACACAGAAAGCATATAGCAGAGAGTGCAGAAACTGACAGAATGCGTGACATACTTCTCTAGATGGATAGCATACGCTGTTTGTCATTAACCAGAATAGCTCTGTTCCTTGACATGCAATGAACCACGAGGAAGATGCAGAGCTCTTTCTATATTTCATAGTCAGAAATACCTTCTTTAACATGAACAGCCCTTCATTTTTTATCTTTGAATAACAATTTGCCAAACAGGGTAACAATTAGTAACTGACTTGAATACTGCTATATGCAGGTAGAATTTAAAACACAAAATTAAAAGAGATTTTGAAAAGTAAAAATTTGCTTGAGCTAAACTTCTGACAGTATCCATGCACATGAAAACGTATTTATATTTTTCGTTTTAGTTTACTTTCATTTCTTCTTGCAAGAGCTGTAGTTCTATTTTAATTGTGCAGAATTACGTTCTCAGAATTTTAAGAACTGTAATACAGAGCTTTTAAATACCAGAAAAGCAGAGCTGCACATGAAATATATAGACCTCAAGAAACATTGAAAACCATTTTTTAATTAACTCCAAAAGCTATACATTGATAATCGATTCTAGAGACAAAGATAAGACCAGGAGTAAAGCGTTTTTAAGTATTTGAGTTGAAAGCCTATTTAGAGATTTCCCTAAAATAATATATATCCAAGCTTCTCATGTATTTATTGGCCTGTTGTCCCATCTTAGTAAAAGTCTGGAGCTCTTGACTTTCTACTCATTTTTTATCCCAGGCTTTATGCAAAAGAAAAGTTCAACAGTCTTAGCTATGTGGAAATCAAGGGTTTTAAAGGACAAAGCGGAGTAGACACTGCAGGAGCAAGACCACATTTACCAACTAGATAAGAATGATATGGATGGAATTATGGCATAGCTTTTAGATTTAGCTTGGAAATTAGATATTAAAATAACAAAAATGTTAAAATAAGTAGTGCCAACCTTTGCTAGACAATCTGAACATGAAAGATCATTAGGAACATTGCTGGCTTTTTGTGTGGTGACAGAGAATAGCTAGATTCCTGTAGGACAGTTGCCGTTATTATAGCAAAATTTTTTTTAGATCTGATATTATTTGGATGACATGCACAGCTGTGATATGACTGTGTTATTGCCTAATATCAGCAAAGAATGGCTGGGTAAAACCTGTTCTTACCTTCAAGCACATCAACAGAAAGTCTACCAGACAAAATAAAAACATAACAGCTGATTTTCTTGTATATTAAAGGTTTCTCTAACCTGGGATTTTGGCTTGCTTAACATTCTCCAAAGAGAGAGAGACAGAAGTTGTCCTCCATCAGGCACAGCACTGGAAGTAGTATGAAAACCTAAAGGACTGTTTTCAAATCCACAGCTCCCCATAGAGTGAGTATATCTGAGACTACTTAATGTCATTTCTCCCAGGTTCCTCTCAGCACACACTTCTGAAGAACCTGTTGTCATGGTGTGAATTTACGAAAGTAAGATTTTCAAGAGAAAATGTAAATCTGTCAAATTTGTATTAACAGATAGCTATGAAGGTGGAATGAAATTGGTTTAGCTCATATTATAGGTGGGTCCAAATACAGAGGTTTGGCAGAGGATTAATTAATTAAGATCTTGATTTAACAAAATATTTAAACAGATGATGAAGTGCATTGTTTTCATTAAGAAAAGAGTGTATTGCTGAATATGAACATCCCATTGCAAGTACTTAGGTAAAATAGAATAAACTATCTCTGAGCTTCATGGTGATGGATATTCAGTGCTTATACCTGGGCAGGCAAATTTAATATTAACTTGTGTATATTTGTTCAACTATGTCTGTTCTGCCCATATTATGGAAATAGTTCATGTTTACACAACTCCAAATTTCACAATCCACAGAATGAATGACATTCAGTTTGGCTGCAGTGGGAGAGGAGTTTAAACACCCTGTATGGTATCACAGACAAATGCCTAAACCTTACAAAGCATCTGCCTCTAGTTGTTAGGGAATTTCACCTTCTGCCTTATAAGCAAGGCCTGGAGGGATTGCAGCAGTGATGTAGCGCTTCTTTCCTCCTCATTTGTTCCCATCTGCCCATGAATTAGACAGACCAGACATTTAGAAACTAACATTGGTGTCTGAAGCTCAGTGGTTTCCATGAAAATAGTGAGGCAGTTTTGAACTGAATTCCCCAAAGGGAAGGTGTTATATCCCTATATGAATGTTCTCATCAGATAGTAGTGACAAAAGCTTTAACTAAGCTTTTGAGAAAATTTTAACTAAGAATTTAAGTGAGCAAAAAATCTATACAAACGTGTGTTGTATATCTTTATTAATCCAAAGACATTTTTAGAAGTACTGTTTTGCAAGAATGCTTAGGTAAAAATCAGTAAAATGTATTTCGCATTGTTTTGAGAAAATATATGGCCATTTTTTTTACCTCGTGTGTGAGAATCTAATGTTAAGCCTGAAATATGTATTGCATTATTTTCTTCCCCCTTGCTGTTTTGGAAAAATTAATGGTATGCATAAGCGTTATCCTTCATGGTAAATTGTTTAGATTTTGCTCTTAAACATATTTTACCCTGTAAAAATGTGCATTTTATATTACAATGAAATAAAGCTATTGTATTTATGCATTCCAAATTATTAACTCACACATTACCGTTAATAAATATATTTTTACTGTTTATCTTTCTTCTACATGTCTCCAGTCATCCAGGCAGTATTTGCACTTAAGTAACTCAGGTTTTTTTTTAAATTATGATTTAACTTTAGATATGTGCAGTTAGAGAATCTGTGAGTAAAACTTTAGGGGCAATAAAACAAGTTTGGTTAAAACTGAAATATTCTCCTCAGCTTCACTTAAAACTAAAGGGTTACTATTCCGAAGCACATGAAATCTGTGGCTAACATTGATAAGTTTTATGTTGCACATTTCCATGCTTTCTGGAACAGGAAGCTGCATTGATAGACTGTTAGTACATTTGGCATTTTCATCCCTAGAAACATATAGTTTCAGGATACCTGTAGGAAAATGTTCTTCAGAGAATTTCCAACAAATTTCATCCACTCATATGGTTATTTTAGCAAACTCTAAAAAGATAAAGAGGTTACATCCACAAGCCATGCTGACAAGTATTTTGCTAGTTTTACAATCTTGCAATTTGAATCAAGAATACAATCTTGGCAGTGTTTTAAAATACAAGATAAAAGTAATGTCAAACAGAGGTACAAAACAACAGGCAAATTTAAAAGCAACATTTTAAATGTTATTAGAAAACTGGTTTTTTAATCCAAGTTCAACTAGTGCCTTTTTTTACTTTGCTAGAATTTCCTACTCTCTCCCACCATAATTTAAGTATACCCACTAGCATTTTTTTCATCTGGAATCAGAGATTTACTGTTAAATCTGTTACTTATTATAGTCAGACAGAATTATTTTATTATGCATGGCTAATTCCACTTGTCAGGGCCCAGAGGGCACTGATCCTGCCCGGCCTTCATCCGGTCTTGTCCATGTCCCAGGACTCCATTTCAATCCCCACCCAGGGCTGTCAGTCCTTAGGCAAAGCCTGGACACCAGCAACCCTAGATGGACCTCAGGTGCATGCTTGTTAGCCATGTCCCCAGCCCCATCTCTATCCCCATCTCCTGCTGCTGGATGTACCCTGAAACTGGTCCATCGCTTGCGCTGACCCCGTTACAGCACCCAGCTTTGCTCAGCGTGGTCAGATCCTGAGAGATAGTGCCCATTGGAGAGGGTACTGGCTGCCCTAGGGTTGCCTTAGCTCACAGTTCTTCTTTAGGGAGCAGGCAGCCCTTTTTTGGAATGTTTGAGACAAGGAACAGTTTAAATAGGTTTCAATACCTTCAATTATTATGGCAACAGAAAATTGTCAGGGCTTGTTACTGACTGGATAACATCACTGATAGCTTTTCAAGTGACAGGATATTTTTTAGTATGAGCCAATCTTTGCATCATTAAGCACATGAAAAGCTTTTATTAATTAATAAGGAAAGCAATAATCTGCTTTATTTGACATTGGTGGAAGAAATGAGTAGGAGACTCATTAAAATCGAGGTCCAGCTGATGTCAATCTCCAGAGCATTACTCATTTAAATGAAATTAGTATTTTAATTCTAGGCAAAATTCAGCAATGAATTTAAGTACTAGAATTTCCATTTAGGATTTGTGCTTAACGATCTTTCTACACTGTGGAGTAGGTATGTTTACAAATCTTAAAATATATAACAATTTGAAAGAGTAGTTGTTTAAGTTAAATAATGTTTGTGTCGTTATTTTAAAGGAAAACTATTATTATTAAGAAATGTTATCTGAAAGTCTAAATACTCCTTGCAAGAAAGGTAGATTATATAAACCCATATATCAAAATTGACACATTGCTTGTTATCATCAAATGCATTTCATGCCTTATAAAACTAATCGGCCAAAATCAAACCCAGATTAATAACAATAATAACAATAGCAACACCAACAGACCAAAAAATCTTTTTCAGCAATACATTTTAAAACCTTAGTATTGTTAAAATAATCTTGTAATCTGTCATTTTTCCTATTTTAGAAATAAATGATATTATGAGCTAAAACATTTATTGTAAGGGAAACAACAATTGAACACCATTGTTAGAGCGGCATAATATGGTTGAATAAGAAGAGCCTGCTTGGACCATGCCTCCAAAACATAAACTTTATCAACTTGCTTATTCTTAAGAGACCCTTTTTCATGACCAAAAAAAAAAAAAAAAAAAAAAAAAAAAC
>VXBO01004738.1:154728-195107 GCA_013400135.1 Rhinoptilus africanus
AGGGGAAAGATGCAGTCTATCTCTTCTGCTCATTCCTTTAACCTAAGGATTTTTTTTAGAATCCTTTTCTCATCTCCATACTACATATATCCAACAAACTACAAGGTCTTATTTTGTATTTTCTTGCTGTATCAGTCTACTATGTTAGGGGTTTTTTTTCAATTTTTTCGTCATAACCCAAAATAGCACGCTCTTATTTTGCCATTAATCCAAACTGCAGCTTGAAATCAATCAATACTCTTGAAACGAGGTTTGATCTCACCCTCTTCTGAGACAAAAAACCCCCATCCTGATGCTTCAATCTAATATGTATTGTCATTGTCTGATCATAAGATGATGCTGTTATGGATAGCTTATGGGAATAACCTAGAAAGAAGGACTGGTGCTCACACAATACTGTGATAATTTTCTATGACATATTTCACCCGTAAGCATCTCGAAGAGCTTTACAAATTGATTTATATTCTGCACACAAGGATAATTTCATCCATCCATGTTTATTAGGTGTGCTGCAACACTTCAGTTTAGGAGAGGAATTAAAGGCCATATCCAGCCCAAAATGCAAGGTGAAAGTACTCATAAAACATCCCTCACAACAGTTAACACTTCAAACTGCTTCCTTTCAGTGCTGTACCTACAGCAAAGCATCATTCGTAAAATATCAGGCTATCAAAGGATTTACTGTCCAGATGCAGAACTGAAATTCAGTTTACCCTCACTGTGTTCACAACAATAGTTTTAGCTAGAATATATATGCAAAGAGAGATTTTGGATACTTTTTTTGCAGCTTGTAATTGCAACTATTTTTAAAATGCATGTTTCTCTTTCTTTGTTTTTCCGGTCAACTTTCATTTCCTTATCAATTTTCACAATGTTGTGATGTGATAGGGATGACTTCCTTGGGAGTATGTATCGGTTAAAATTGTCCATTTCCAGTGGGATACATCTGAGGATTTTAAAGTAATATTTTTCTACCTGGATGAAAGATTCCAGAAAATATTAGTTCAGATATTTATCTACTAAATTTGTATCAACACACTTTTTTTTTTCTTTTGTCTTAAGACACATGTTGAATGACTAGTCATTGCTAGGAGTTTTTGTTGATTTGTGTGTTATTGTTTGGGGTTTTTTTAACTTGCATTCATTTATAGATTTCATTGAATTGTTTATAAACTTATAATGAAGTATCCTTTCATCCACATAAGAGCTCTCCAACTTTTTTATTGGTGGGGTTTTTTTTTTCTGAAACAGATGCCAGATACATATGATATATTTCAAGGAATTCATGTGGCATAAATTCAGAACAGATTTTCCAAGTGACTGTTTTTCCTAATATCTTGAAGACAGGCTCTGCTAGATAGAAGAAGCTGTTCTCCTGAAATTTTGAATTAGAAATGCAGCAAGGAAGCTTTATCCTATAACTCTAAAGACATCGCATGTGGACTCCATCGGTCATTAGGCCATTATTAGTTTGATGTATACTTCTTCTGATGCCCAAAGCTCACACAGTAGTAGAAAGCACAGCAAACTTTCTGTCTGAGGGCTGATGAGTAGGACAGCTTAGTGAGGATGGCTGCTTTGTTGAATTTTTGTCTTAGCTTCTCATGAATTCTTCCCCATACAGGAGTCTGTCTAGAAGGAAAATCCTATAGTGAATTTCTATAGATAAATATGTAAACATAATAAGTTTATAGGCAAGATTTTGGAGTGACTTTGAGATTACTATTCAGATATTAGCATTAATTTGTCTACAATATTAAGAAATTTAATAATGCTCAATGTAAGGGGTTTTTTTGAGTGGGGACGCTAATCTGTGAAAATTTCTTAGAAGTCAAGGTTTAGTCTTTCTCTAAATAATTCAATCACTTAGAAATCAAAGAAAGTTCTCCATTGTCTATACATTCAACACAGCTGTTAATTCTGTTTTCTGCCTCATCAGATAGGGAGCCACATGTAACAGTTACTTGGCTGCTGTAGCAACAATTTTGAGGAAGATTTCTGGGACAAAGCATACAAGTAACTTCTCCTCCCAAAGCTCTTCCACGAGCACTCATCATTTCTGTAACTGCGGCCTGTGTGGCTTCTTAGCTAGATGAATACTTAGTGTTTGATGGCAAAGGCTTGGCCGAAGTTAACCCAAATCACTGGGTATGAATGCCTCCCTGTTTCCTGCTCCATCATTTTTTTGTATCTCAGCAATATATTTTTATTGAACTTATTTTTTGGTGTAAGTTTTAAATAACCAAAGGTGTACTACTGCCGTTGTCAACTTCATGATTAAAACTCCGTTCTCCTAATATTTCCTTAATGATGGCTACCTTACAGGATTTATTTTCAGTAACTTCTTAATCTATGTAAAACAGATTGCCTCTATTATATTATACTTTAATTGGGACGTCATACAACCCCAAATCCCTCTATGTCTAGTACATCTAGACAGACCAGTGAACCCATTAAACTTTTTATCTCATCTTTTCTAAGGCTACCCTGAGCTATTTTATAAATCTTTTTGCCTAATTTAAGTTTTAAATAGTACAAGTGGGTTTTGAAATCTCTTCTGTTATTTTGTGGACACTTGTGAGATAATTATTCAGGCCTTGTGTATCAAATTGCTTATCTTTTGTAAATATTGACTGACTTCATGGTGGATTGTTGAACTGTTTTTCTTTTTTTTGTTTTTTTTTAGAATATTATCATTGGTTTATTGCAATTATGGTGCAGAAATAATTAGAATGTCTGTATATATTCATTATATATATATATATTACTGAATTGAACTGTCTTTTATTCACTAACACTGACTAAATAGTAGCTCTGACTCCCAATAAATGAACATAAACTTTAAATCCAGTGGCAAGTTAGGGTATTCTGGTGATCCCAGAATAACAGGTCTGAACAGTTTTTATGTTTACAGATTTTTTCATTGTTCAAAGAAAACACTACAGCTACTGCTGATAACACTTTCACCTTTTTTTTTCTCAGGAAAAGTAAAGTATAGTTTCATTTTTTCGGGCATTTATGTTATGATATTACTTTATTAACTTCAGCTGAGTTTTCACTTGCTCTTTTGATTGTAAAATAGAAATTAGTTTCTACGTGTCTACTTCAGAACCTATTTGTTGGGTTATTCCTGTAATTTGATGGAACCCACAAAGGTAAGTCAAAAGTAGGAGGGACAATCAGTTTCATTCACTGACTCATATCTTGACTGATATGTGAAGGAACCACAGGTGGCAAAATAAAGGCTAGAACTGAACTACTGCTATGTATTCTCTTACAAGATAACTGCAGAATGTGTCTAAAAATCCGTGGAATAAGGAGCTGCACATCAACATCAGTGTTTATTTCTGTTTACTTTTTTTCTTTTTTGTAATTTAGATACTGATATTTGCTTAAGAAAACAAAAAAGCAACCTGTACTCTTAATGAAATTTGGGAATCTCTATTGTTTGCTGAAAGACTGCTACAAATCTTCTGCACAGACGAAGATAAAATCAGATTTAATGAATGGTTTCTTGTCAGTGATAAAGGACGGACCTCTACTTCCTATTCCCAAGGGGTATCATTAGTGACTTTAAGAATTCAGGGAAGAGCAAAACAACATGAGTGTTATGGTCTCCATTATGTGCTTTGACAGGATAATATTTGTGTCATACAATTCCTTTCTGATATCTGACAGCCTGGGTTTAATAAAGGAAAATATCTGTTTCTTACATGTAGAAACAGAAGCTTGGTTCTGAAGGGCCAACATGTACCTCATGCAGCCAGTAGCTCTGAAACTATACTTTAATTGCAGTCAGATTACTATTCTTAGTCTACAAATCAAAAATTCTTGACTATACATTTGTGAAATAGACTGCATACATTGAAGTTGACTAAAATAAGGGCAGTTTCAGTTGCTGGTGTTGTCAGACACCAAGCAGCAGCTCAGAACAGGATGCGTGCAGCACTGCTGAGGTGTGTGACACAAGAAGGCAACTGCCTGAGTTCTCATTTAATCTGCCTGTAGTGATAATACACAATCATAATGAACCTGCCAGAGGCTATTTAATAGTTAAGATCTTGGATAGACATCTAATATGAAATGTAGTTTCTGAAACAGGTCTGGGCTGCTTAACACCATGTTGGAGTATAACAATAGTTCAGAGGAAAGACTGCTTTCCTTCCACTAGATCCAAGGACAATCTCTTGGCTGTTCTGGAAGACAAAACCAGTTTTGCTATTGATTTCAGCTGGAGCTGGACTTCAATCCAGCAAAAAATAGCATAAATTAATCAAGATTTGTGTATGATCACAATACAAGGCACGCAACCACACTGCAATTGTTCCTGGCGTGCTAGTACACAGTATCTAAAAAACCAGCATGATGTTTAAAAAGAGCTCTTTTTCTTAACAACCAGTTTTCACAGGATTAAAGTGACTAAGCAAACAATAATGTATTGAATCTACTTCATTATCCCCTGTAAATTTTGTTTTGATGTTTTATCCAACATTGCTTTTCTTTTGATTCATAAGAACTGTTTTGAGTTTATGGAGTTGCAGTGGAGAGCAAGACGTTGTGGATTTAATTGGATGGTTTTATAAAGCTGAGGAAAGTACAGCAATTAGAAATAACAAACCCATGGAAGTTCATAATTAAAAAGAAAACATGAATAAATGATCATGCTTGAAGAATATTGGTTACCTCTCTGAATATCTGGGCTTTCTGACTCAGCATACTGTTGATTAAAAAAAAAAAAAANAAAAAAAAAAGAAAGATTTAAAAACCCTAAAACATCCTTCAATTTCCTTGTAATGCCAAAGCCCTATACAGCTTTGGACAACAAATGCTATTGAAAGAAAGGCCAAGAGTAAGCAAACCTTTTCCGTATAAATTCAGCAGTAAATTTTACCTGACTTTTCACAGCAGTAAATGCTTTCTCTGCAAGAGAAGTTAAGGCTGACCTGACACTTCATATTTTATACTTATCAATCAGAAATTAAATTCCTGAAGAAAATTTAAGAAAATCCCTTATGGCAAATACTATTACCACAGATACAAACATAGTAAACATAAGTAGGTTTCTAGTCTGCCCTATAAAGGGGAATGGATAGGCAGTTCTCTAACAGAGAGCTATTCTATTGTTGAATGTTCAGAACTACTTTCCACTTTGTAATATCAGCAAACACTGATACAATTCCATAAACCACTAAGCTAAAAATAATGTCCATGTGCACTACATAAAAATGTCTTATCAATTTTATTTTAATCATAGATGCGTTAGATTCTTTCCCTAATCACTGTCAATAGTGATGGTACCAAATATAAATACACTAATGACTTTTAAAAGAAACTATGTGTTACCACCAAGACAGCTGTGCTTATTAATCAGCTTCCCATCATCCCACCCCAAAACCACCCCATACAAGCAAGTTAAATTACAATCAGGCTATCTGAAAACAGTCACTATAAATAATCCCTTTCAATTAATCTCTTTTTAAACTGTAACACAACATGTCCCAACTAAAACCATTTTGATGAGTGTACCAGTATTTCTCATTTCTCAACCTTTGACACTTTAATAGGCTTACTTTACTTTGAATAAATCACAGGACTTTTTCTTTAGAAGGGATATCAAGCAAAGAATAGAACTGATTACGCCTGTACAAAAGTCTCAGCCCCCAGAAGAGGTGAAAATAAGTGCACTTGGAGGAGATGGATATGGGTAAGAGAAATTTTGACTTCTGAATATATGTTAACATCAGGAGTAATATGATTAAGGACATAAGTTTATTTTAAACTCTAGAAGATGTCTGGAGTTATTTTAAAGACAATTATTTGTGGTTTGTTGTGGTTTTTTTTTCAATTGGTTTTCCACTGTCTGCAGTGGAGCACAGTTGTACCTCAGGTAAGTGTAAGGGTAGGTAGTATAGGTACGTAAAGCAGCCCAGCTGCTGCCAAATAACACCTGGTGTAAGCTGATTTATTTTCCTTCTCAGAATAATGAGACATAACCATAGAAAAGTCACCTTTCTTCAGTTCTGGCTAAAGAACTTTACTGCCATATATGTGTCACTAGCATGTCTCATACATGGAGTCCTTTCTTTATCAGTATTTCTCAGTCATTTCTTTTGGTCTCTCAGCCACTCCTTTTCACTGCAGATGCTAGATGTTGGAAGTAATATATTTGAAATTACACTCCATCATGAAAACAGCCAAAGGAGGCAACTGGTAATGAATATTTCTTCTGAAATGCCCAATGAAAAAGAAGATGTCTTTTAACTTTTTAATTTTTTAATGACCACTTGACTTGCAGTTCCAAAGAGAAGTAAAAATTCTGCAGAACTACAAAGTAGTCTGCGGTAATCAAAAAGGTACATGTTTTTTTCTTTATGAAAGTCAAAGACTATTCTTTATCACTGTGGTCAAATAGTGTTGTGAGTACATGAGGTTCTTTGGGTCACTTTTGCAGTTTATGTCCTCCTATCCTGTGTTTTGCACCCACTGCTTGCTGGTTGTGCTCCAAGACTTTGTGAACTGACACTTTTTCTCTCAATTTCAGTATATCTTTGTGTGGGATCATAACAAGATTGTTTCATCATCTATGCCAAATCCATTTTAAGGGTAGGACTAAGCTGTTCTTAAGAGTCTAAACTCTCCGTAACTTTTACATTTAGGGAAGCTGTAACACTGGTCCATGAATAAATACTCTTGTAATTTGTTCTCATTTAACATTAGCAGCAAAATTATTTTTTTTTTCTGGTGTCAGTTTAGTAACATGATACTGGATCACAGCAATTAATCTAAGAGCTCCTCACATAAATGTTCTGTATCAGCTTTGGATAAGCTCTGGGTCAGGTTTCCTTGATATTTTGGGATCTTCATCATCTAAAGTTTTTACATCCAGCTTACTTGAAGTAATTTATGTATATGTTGGTCTGGAGGACAGGCTATAGAATGTATGAAGTTTCTTCCAATCCAATGACACACACACAAACAAATTTTAATATCAAATGCAAATCCTCCTTGACACCATTGCTGACTGTTAGTGCTTTTGGTTTTGCTTTTGCCTTTGGTCTGTAATTAGCATGAAATTAAACATCTTCAAATATGAAAGAAAACTGTCACATGACTGTACATCTGCAAAGCATCATTTCTCAGTGTTGTGAGTCCCCAGCCCAAGCTGTAAACCTTCGAACAATAATCTGTGAACTTGAGTTCATTATCACTTCACTGGAAGGAGCAGTTCAGTGAGAGTAAAACTGCTGGTAATTGCTGAAATGCCTGTGGAATTCAAAACATCATAGCACTCGGGATAAGCTGCTGAACAATTTCATCAGCCAAACAAGGGAAATATAACTCCAAATAATAATTGTACATTTCCTTCCTTTGGGCTTTTTATTATCCACAAAGTAGTCAGAGAATAGAAGCAAATGAACTGAAAAACTCTAAAGAACATATTTCCTGGAGGCATCCTTCAAAACATTCAGGAATTACAGACTTCACTTTTCCTCTTCTTCTTCGTCCTACTTTGACCCCAATTCCACTTTCTTAGATTCTCAGGCAGATGGGAATGTGTAACTCTTGTCAGGTTGCTGTGTTACTGTTTTGTGATATATTAACATAGAAAATAAAGGCAGAGTGGATTCTTTAGAGCTAATTATGTTCTGCCAAATTCAGAGCATAAAATAGAATGCAAGTCTGTTCCTTCTGCAAAAGTGTACTGGTGAGACTGCAGCATCTTGAGTTAACTAGGAATAGAAATGATCAGAGATGGATAAAAAACGATTCACAATCCTCTGAAGCATTAATACTGTTTTTTAAGTTTTGGGTTCTGTTTTAGGTGGTTGGATTTTTCTGTTTAGTTCTTTTTTAAATCAGCATATGAATTCAATTTGCTACTGGGGTCTGTGAGAAGGTCTTAGAGAAAGTCATATCAGGTACTCTTTCCTTACCCTTTGTCTGCTGAATGGTTTGAATCTCAGCATGTGTCAAAATATAGCCTTGCAAGGCTTGCAAACTCAGCAAGACTGAGATAGAACACATTATCCCTGACTTGCAAATACTCACTATTATTGTTTTTTTGCTGTTGTTATTCCTGTTCTTATTGTTACTACTGTTCATTTCCCCTCTTATAGTTTCTTATTTCCTATACCTCCTGCTAAGGAGGTGATGGATCATCTGCCTCTGAAGACGACAGCATTGCTGTGCAAAATAGCTTGGCCTGTGGGAGTCTGCAAGGGTTCTATCAGGTACCTCGTACCATACAGTCATGATCTCCATTTCTGAAATGTTGTTTTCACTAACTTCTCCCATTATGCATTTCAGAAATAATTAAACATCTGAAATGTATTTATATAAGACCTGAGTTCAATCTCATTACTTGCTCAGAAGAGAAAAAGCTGGTTTTGTTGTCTTTGTGAAAAGAGGCAATTTTAACTTTGTCACTACAAAACAGTTATCCAGCTAAAAGCTGAGGCAAAATTGCTAGTCACTGTAGTAACTCAGCTGAGTAACTACAGTAATTTAGTTGGTTGTATTTGTTCCCATTTTAACCTTTTTAAGTTAAAAAAAAAATAAAAAGACATTGTGCTTTCTTGTTTACGATTAGTAGTGTAAAATATCAGATGGGAGAAAGCAGTGTGATTTTGTTTCCAGGCTGATACACTTACAGACAGCTATAATGTGGAGCAAGTTTGGAAAAGGAGATCATAAAGACAGGTAAGAATCATGAAAGTGTATTTGATGGTAAAGGACAATGAGACAGAAAAGGAGAAAAAAATATTTTTCCAGCTTTATAAAGCACATTAGTGCTGAAATTGGGCACATAATACAAGAATGTGTAAAATTCTTCCTCCACGTTAAAATGTTCTTCAGGGTGGTATTACAGAACACTCACAACTTGTAATGCAGTGTAACTGACACGCGGGTTTTAGGACTATTCCTGAATTAGCAAGATTCAGTTTCAAGGTTTGCACAGCCTTCTATGATGGCTGAGATTTCAGTTCCTCTCTGCCTCAGTTTACCATCTGAAAGTAATGACTGGAACCACTTCTGGCTATGGTTCCAGCATAATACAGAGGACACATCTGAGACTGGGTCTTTGATGTACTTTGCACTGTGGAAACATGTGCCATATAACTGGTGAACATGGTGCCCCATGGAAACCACTGTACCTGTGTTTCAGACTGACATTCAGTTCTGTAGCCGAGGCTCTCTGGACAGCTTTCATCTCTCGTGCTATGTAGCTACAACCCTCCTCTTAAGTTTTCATATTTTATAAAACTGTCCTTTTTTGTTAAAAACCTAACTTAACTTTTCATAGAAAGCAGCCTTCCTGCCTGCTTTCCATCAAAAAATGAGTTTTGATGGAAAATATGTAGGCCTGCAGCTGTCAATTCAAAATTATCCTTCTTTCCATCTTAATGCCAAAATTAACTCCATTTCAATAAAACAGAT
The DNA here is from genome assembly GCA_013400135.1 of Rhinoptilus africanus. Classification (NCBI taxonomy): domain Eukaryota; kingdom Metazoa; phylum Chordata; class Aves; order Charadriiformes; family Glareolidae; genus Rhinoptilus; species Rhinoptilus africanus. The sequence goes on from VXBO01004738.1 coordinate 164,167, forward strand.
CTAGTATGTAGCATACCACAATTCAATCAATTTTGTGTAAATTCACAGGCATTCTTTCAAGTTCCTATCTGGAGAGAAAAGGTACTAATTAACTCTTTCTTGCTAGCCTCTGAATGGAAAGCTGTAATTTATTCCTCTGAAATTTTCATTATTCCCCAAGCTGTAGCTAACATGTCAATAGTGATGTTATGTACAGGTACTTCAAGGTTGCAAAACAAAAAAGTATGCTTGAGGCCAAGTCTTGTCATTCTAATTCTCTGAGATTAGTTAATTAATTAATTAATTATGTCGAACTAAGACATCAACTTGGCCATTGTTTAGCCAGAAGAATAAATTCATGTTTACTAATTTCACATACTCTTTTCCAGAGGAATAAAAGACAGCAAATGTTAAAGTAAGGGAAAAATATATTTGAAAAGCCTGTTAGTTTTTAATCTGTGGGGTTTTTTTTTCCCAAGTGAATCAGCATAAAATTACTTAAGGAGGTGTTTCTGGAAGTCTCATGATATAGAAAGAAAGTATGTTGAATACCTGCACATTTCTATTTGTTAGGTGGCTTACTGATGCAAAACAATCGACTTCATGTTGTCACTCAATCGTAGTGGCTGCTCAAGTAATGATGAAGAATTTTGTTGTTACTACTCTCTATTTCATGAAAACACTTGTAGAAAACTCATAGTCAAGGTTCAGTTACTTCTATGGCATTTATTCACTTAAAATAAATCTTTGATGTCATTTGGGAAGTTTGAAATAAATATTGTTCATAAGAAAAGTATTAAGGGAACCATTAGGATAAAATTTGAATATCTGATTGTTTAGAGTGGCTTAGGGACTCTTGCAAAATCTACTGGAACTAATAAATTGACTCCCATTGATATATTGGTCTCTAGAATACACACTGACAACAATTATATTTCATCTCTTCTTAGATTCTCCATATGTTAAATGATTTATAAGTCACATAATTTATAAATTACCTCATCTTAACTTTTCAAATGTAAGTAGGTAGTTATTGGAAAATCCTGGTTACAGTGATGTTCATGTCATCTCCCTGCCAATCCCCATATTTCACAAAAGACTGCTCTTATATCAAAATATGTAATGGAGGTTATATACATTAGGTTATACTTCTTTATTTATTAGAAACAGACATATGAAAATCTGTAGGATTAATTTTCAAATTAGAGAAGCAAAAAGAAGCTAAAGCTGTGATCTAATTTCTGAACACTAATTAGCTGCTATTCATGTAACACTACTAATAATGAGAAATAGTAACTTTTACAATTGTTATTTTAATGCATATAGAATTTGTTTAGGTGAATTCAGATACAGAACTGTGTAACCCTTAGCTATGCTTAAAATAATACATTTTGTGGTTTATGGAAAACAGAGTGTTTGAAGAAACACCAGTGTTGAGACCAAGAAAGGCTATAGGTTTTATTTTGGGAGGAGGATTCAGATTTATAGTCTCTATCACCTTGTATGATTCTGAGTGCACACATAACAGTGTGACCACACAGCAAAGTGTCTGGAGGCTATCACCTTTTGGCCCCTTCCTCCTGCCGTGAACTTGCACATGGCTTTAACTGAGCTCTGGAATAACACATATATGATAATTTTCCTTACCAAGAGAGTGGTTTTTTTCCTCTTTACCCTCAGAAAGTGATCTCTACTGTTCCATAAAAATTGAAGGAACACATAACGGTCATGATTCAGTCTGGAATCTGAGTGTAATGTTTCACAAATTAAAACAAATTAGTCACGGATAGTTTTGAGGTTTTTTGTGGAATTCACGTATTATCAGTTACATCTTTGCTAAAGCAATTCAAAAGCAAATTGCAATTAACTGTGCACAAGAAAAAGGTATTTTTTGCTGCTATTAAAATTTACTTTCTTTATAGAGTTACGGTAAAAAAATCAAAACACAATGTTATTGCAATATTTCTTTCTTTTGGTCTTGTTTAGGTTTTTTACAGTAGTAGAACACGTGGTAGAAAGAGAAGAAAAGAATACCGTTCATTTACATTTGCTTCTTGTAAAATGTTTTTTTTTAAAAAGCCTATATTTTATTCTTGATAGTGCCATCATTTCAGTAAATGATTTCAAGAAGTAAATCATGACTCAGAAATACAAAATATCATGAGATCAAAGTCTCAGAAGGACCTAGGAACATCATGGTTCATTTAACTAGAGGAAAAGTGATTCTCAGTGTCTCACAGAAGTGTAACTCATAAACATAGTTTGAAAACCCAGATGTTTTCTCATTGTGCGGAATTTTAACACCATAACTTCCATTAAAATCACTGTCCTGCTAGCGATTTCTGAAACAGGGAATAAGGACTGTATTTGTGAAAGGCACAGGTTAGACAGATGGGGAATCAGTATATTAGGCTCAAATATGAGTCTTTCTGTTTGCATAGGTTTATCCTTTCAAATATAATTTTAGCAACTGTGAAAAGTTTAGTAGTTTACGTATCAAGAAAGGGAGAATTGAATAGTTAAAGTCGGTCTGAATAGATCCATGTTGCCATGCCCTCTGGGTGTGTTAGAGCTGAGGAAAAGATTTCAAAGGGAAAACTGATCCCAAATGGAAATATGATCTGTGAGGATTATAGATCTCTAGAAGGGATCTTGATGAGGAATAGTATCAGTCTTAGGCGTAAAAATCCATAAGAAGGATGTGGAATGGATTATCTGTTTAATCCTTAACTATTAAATAAGGAGTCTGCTGATGTTTGGTCAGTGGCCACCATGATGAACTTCAAATCACAGAACACTCCTGATGGAAGGAAGGAGGTCTATAGGTTCAGTTATAACTAGCTACTTATAGTTATATTACAGTTATAACTAGTTCCTCCCCTCCACATTTTTCTTATCTTTCTATAGATAAATAAATTTGGGGCAATTATCAGGTATCATTCTGTAATATGGGAACTAATTTACAGAGAGGGGGAAGACATAGTAAAAGGAATGGGTTTGAGTTTTTTGTTTGGTTGTTGTTTTCTTGTGGGTTTTTTTGGCATTTTTTTGAGGTTGTTTTGTTGTGGTTTTTTTTTTTTTTTTTTCTGTTAGCATCCCTGGGTGCTTATAGGGAAATAAAGAAGTTAAGAAAAAGTTAATCAGAAAAGAGTCATGATTTCTCACCAGTAATTATAACTGACAGTTGTCTAAAATATGCAGTCAACCAGTGACCTTCTATATGTGAAATAAATGGCCTGGAGCACTTCCCTGAGGAGATGCTGACATTTCTGCAACCTCCACAGTTTATGAAGAGTCTCGCTTCTACCCCTTTTCGTCCAATACAGCTCAGCAGTATGGACTGAACAAATACTTCGAGGCATATCTTGCTGTGTTTGAAAGGGGATTGTTGTGGAACACCAGCCTGATGTGCAGTGACTGCTCTCCTTGTTGCTATTTCAGCTGCCACTGCTTTCACGTAAGAAAGGTATCTGAAAAATACTTCCCTGTCGTGGCCCAGAGGCTGGAAGAGTGTTGATGGCACTGGTAGCACTGGTGAAATCCAGGACTGAATCTGCAGTGCCCTCAAAGTAACAGTTCTCATAAAAATTTTGGGAAAAAAATAAGACCTGGTTTGGAATTTGGAATGTAAATGGATTCTGTGCAGAGAGGAGTTGATTGATACTGTATCAGCAGGGAATTTCAGTTGTCATTGAGGCAGCCCATGGAAATTATTCTTGATGGACAAATTTGCTCTCTTGCATACTTAATATCCTAGACTGAAAGTAACTTGGGCAAGTCTTGAGGCAGATGCGGAAGTTCAATCCAGGTTCATGGGGCTCATGCCATAGCCAAGGAAATGAGTGTGCAGAAAAGAGAAAAGAAAGGAGGTAATGAAGAAAAACATTCCAGATAACAAGAGATAAGCTCACTCACTCTTCCAAAAAGAAGAGTATCAAAGACTTAGAAATATCCTATGAAGAAAAGCTAAGATTTGAAACAAACGTCTGAATAAAGCTTTTCTCTTAGATTTTTATAATTTCGCCATTTTGCTTCTGCTTTTAACAGAATTGAAAAAAATATCTAATGAGATCTTGTTTTAAATCTGTATTTTAAAGAAATTTTCATTCAACATTTGGTAAAAATTCAGGGCCATTTTATGAAATAAAATTTCAGAATTTTCTTGAGGAAAGAAATGTCATTCTTTAGTCAACTCTCTTAAGAATATGAAATAATTAGAAGGACAATATTAGCCGTGTCTCCTTTAAAGCATTAAAATTAAATCCATTTATAAGTAACTTATACACACAGTAGAAGGCTCCTCTAACCTTCAACTTCTGCACATACAGGCAGAAAAGGGAAATTTTTACAGAAAATATTACTTCTAGTTGTGGTATAGAAATCACCAGACATGGATGAAAGAAAATCATCAGGCTGAGTCAGTAGGCCAGATTCAGAAATCCAGATTCTTGACACCTTGTTTAGCAATAGCTTTCGGGGGCTTTTTTTTGTTTTGTTAGTAGGGTTTTTTTTTAAGCAAAGTTACATATTTATCATGCTCTGTATAGGTAAATATATACATTTTATTCAACATCTATAATTCTCCTAAAATAAATAGCATATCTGTGACTGCTACAAAAGGTATCTCAACTAAATCTTTATGTTGACATTACCATACATGGACTTCAGCATAACAGAGAAAATAAACTTCCTGTAATGTCATTAATGGTTATGATTTATGTTAACATTGTTTCTCTCAATGGAATATATTTTCTGCTACTGCATTTAACACCTAATTAGTGTTTCAAATGGCAAAACAAGCCTAAGTAATGTGAATAATAATTTTTAAAGAGGAAGAAGGGGTTTTTTTTACTAAAATATCACCTCCTATTTATAAACTCAGAAAAAAAAAAGAAATAGTAGCTTGTCAGCTTAGCTTCCCCATGCTAAAATCAAATATACCAGAAGATTTTAAAAAATAGTAAAAAAAATGATCTGCAAAGACAATTGACTGCTTTTTATACCAGTATGTAAATACTTCCTTAAGCAAGGAATAAGAATTACAAGCAAGCTCTATAAGAAATCTCACTTTCTCTTACTGAGTCTGTTTCACATTGCACATATTTCTGCGGCAATTTTCTCCTTTTTTATGCCTCCAAGATTACTGTTTCTTCTGTAACAGAAGTAGACAATAATGGGAAATAGATGTAAATTCTCTTAAGCTCTACCAGCAGGAGTGCAGTGGCAGTCTTTTTCTGGCTTTCTTTGGAATTGGACAGATGAGCTAATGTTGGAAAAATGTACCAAGACAAAGATATTATTTTAATTTGAAATAAAATATATAGAAATATGTCACTTGATACTCAAAGGAGAGTAGCTCAGCTGTTACCTAGCATGCAGAGCCCAGTGAGATGAACCAGAAGAAAGAAGAATCAACCCAACAATTACAGTTGTAAGATTCCTATAAAAAATGGCAGATGAACCCATTATTAGAGATTGTATGTCGTGATAGTCCCCAGTCTTTCAGGCTGTCACATCACTGAACCTCTCCCTGTGGGAAGGAGCTGTCATGCCCTCTGGTCCATGAATACATTGCTGTTGATTTGTGCATGTGCAGTAGATCTGATGCTTCCCTGCAGTGCCAGCGTGTGCCACTAGATCAGCTGTGCTGTGCCTCCCTGCAGCTGGTAGGCTGCTGGGCATCCAGCTGCATTTGAGAAGAGCCAGGAGCAGGACAAGAGGTGAATGAATTGTCTTGGTGACCTGCAAATCATAGAATCAGAGAATACTTTGGGTTGGAAGGGACCTTTAAAAGTCATCTAGTCCAACCCCCCTGCAGTGAGCAGGGAATCTGCAACTAGATCGGGTGGCTCAGAACCCCAGCTACCTGTGACGTGTCCACCTGTCCAACATGTTAAATGCCTTACAGGAGTCCAGAGAGACAACATCCATAGCTCTTCCCTTGTCCACTTATGTAGACAATCCATCATAAAAGGCCACTATGTTGGTCAGGCAGGACTTGCCCTTGGTGAAGCCACACTGGGCCATTGATTTAGGATGAGAAACACTAACACAAATAAAAATTACAAAGGAAAATATGAAGTTGCTGTGTTTTCTTAGACATTTTAACACATCATATATGAATTTATAATACATTATTCCCATTATATTAATCTGAAAACAAATGTTACAATACCCTGGCTCATGGGGAAGAAATGTAAAATCTTCATCGCATAAAATATACTGTGTTTCACTAATAAGGATACTAAAAGTATTTTTAAGTAGCATGTCTTTCAACGAGCCCATTAATTAATTTTGCAACTTTGGAGTAACACTTTCAAATGTTTTATAATTTTCTTCTTCCCTGGTAAGTTACATAATGGAAATTATTTTTTTTCCTTAAATATGGTGCTTCAAATAAGCTGAAGCACCTATCTTCAGAAGAGGTCAACCTGAGTATTCTGATTTGAAAGACCAGTAACTTTACCTTAATGACACTGGAAACACACACAGTAGCAGAGATAAAAGAACTTCAGTTGACTTTTTTTAAAAACTGATGACATCTTTCTAAAATATTGTGCTTCATTCTCCCAGTTTGAAAACAGAAAAATACATACCTTCATCACAAATGTGTTGTGAGATCAAGTGTTTGGGGAGCTATATACAAATACAGAACAGTATAAATGATAAGTATCATTATTATTATTATAAACATAAGCCTAGATTTACTTACAAAGCACTCACATTATTACAGAGAAAATAAGTTTTATTTTATTATGTATGGGATTTTAGCAGTGAGAATATACTTCATCTTCTCAGTATACACTTAGAAACCAATATTTTCCATTTATTCATCTCCATGTTCATATACTTGGCTGATGTCTCTTCAAACATCTGCAAATGAACATTTCACCATGCTTTAGTTTAGGTCTGATGTTAAGTCGCAAAATATCTAACCGAAATAATGAATCACTGACAATTTCAGATCACATAAACAGTTACTGATCAGATATAGAATGGTCTTTTCTCAAGAAACAAAGCAGTCCACCTATTCATTTATCCATAAGCTTCAAAAGAGACTTGACAGACCTCTGGATGACAGATAAATTATTCTCTGTAGCCATATTCTTTCGTGCTCTCAGCAAGTCTGGAAACAAATTTATCATTTGATTCCATCTTTTTGAATAGACTTGAGAATAGTACGTGTCATAAGATAACATAAGAAATAATATATGATAACCATTAGAGAAGTGTGGGTGAGAGAAAAAGATGAGGTGGGCTTTTCTGCAGCTAGAAGTCAGAAGAAATAGCCTAGTTCCAAAGCAGTGAATAGACAGCATTTTTAACCTCATTTAGCTCAAGGTAAAAGATTATATGGAACAACCTTTTACAAATTAAAGTAATTTTTATCATAGCAACAAACACAATGAAATGAGGGTATGGACCTGAAACCTCCTCCACTAAATCTGTTCATATAGAGGACTTCAAGCTTCTGTTAAAATATCATCTCTGAATTTATGCAAGAATTTCTGTTCTAATGGGTTAATTCCCATTTGTTTTTGAATACCTACTCTTTCTTACTAAATTTGCATATGATCTTAATTACCATCCATATCACACGCAGTAGCTGCATTTATTTCATATCAATGTATGATATTAATTTTCTTTTTCGTCTCTATATGGGCATTGTTCTCTTTCTCATGCTTTTTTGGCTGCTGAGGCTATCTTGTCTGCCTCCCACCCCAAAGAGCTACTGCTTAGGCTGGGATACTACCTGCTGCAGTCTGTACCTGCTCTTCCAGTTTGTACTCCGTTCTTGGTGTCCCCAAGGACACCTCTTGGATTATATATTCAAGGTAGTGTTGTTTTCCTCTGTTGAAGGGCTCATGACCAAAGGACAGATTTCTTCAGCTCTGGTGGCTTCAGTTAAGATTTGGGACTCAGAAGTATTTGAGAATAAAAATTAGATTTTGAGAAAAGTCACATTTTGATAAACTCTTCACCCCACATTTTGGACTGGCTCCTCTGTGCCTATGATTTATAGTCCCTCTTCACCTGCTCCCTGGCTTGTTGAAGTAAGGTTTTATCTGAAAAAGCAGACTGAAACATCCGTGCATTCCTAAGAAATAGGAATATCATGCTTTTAGAGAAACTCTGAAACAGGGTCTGTTCGGTTTTGATTGTGGCGGAAGGAACATCAACCTCAGTCTATATATATAGTGTAATCAATGGGAAAACAGCAATCACCATAAAAAGTTTTCTATATTCCTTTGACTTGAAACCTTAATAGGTTTGCCTATGCAGACAAGTTAGTGAAAATAAATGACTATAAATTAGAGCATAAATTTACAGTGCTCTCAGTACTGACTGCCTGTCTGCCTGAAAAATTCTCCTACCTGCTACAAGTGTCTTTTTTGTGAGGCCATTTACTCCACCTGCATAATACCCCATAGGTATGGAGCACTGAGTGTTTGCAGGTGAAGTTAATAAGAAGTGATGACTGTGCTATAAATTTACACCCTAGATTACTGCCAATGATCTTCTCTATGTAGGAAAATCCTTGGAGAGGCATATGATTGTCTGTTATCATCCATAGTTACAAAATGTGTTAAGGGTTGTCGTTCAAGAATTATATATTCCAAGTTTAAATTAATTTGATATAAAGCAAAGAAAAGGACTGCTTTGACAAAGAGACCATGTGAGTGACCTTTCTAAGTGGAAAAAAAATTGTTTAATGTTTCAGTAAAGGGTGGAGGGTTTTTTTTCCAGTCAAATCACTGGAATTATAGAGCAGTTTCAAAAGGCTACGTGTTATGTAGATGGAATGTCATTTCCTGATATTTTAAAAAATTAACATTGTTTCTGTATTTCTGAAAACACCAGAGGCAGGTGACGTGTGTTTGATTTATTTATTTATTAGGGTTTTTTTAAATAACTTGGTTACATAATTTTACATTTGATTCAGAAGGATAAGAAGTATTTAAAAAGAAACAGTATCTGAATGATTTTAAATATAGGTAGAGAAATGGTTTAAGATAAAAATAGTTGTTTGCTTGGTGAATCTGAGGAGGTTTTTTTCCCTGGATTTTTCTTTTGACAATGCTTTGCTCTACATCAGACACACAGATGTTTGTCCCTTGCTGCAGGCTAAAAGGAACATAGACAAAATTTTTCCAGCTGTTCTGTCTCTTCCAACTTTTGTACATTCGTAGTAGTCACAAAAATTATTTTTAACCTCTTTCCTAACATAATTTGAGACACAAGGTTATGGTACACCTGCATCATACTGCTGTGCGTTGCGTTCTCCTTTCGTCACACAACAGGCTTTGAATGTATCCTGAAAACGTCTCTAGGTAGACAGATGAACCCAAGTAAAGCTTTACTGGCTTCCTTGCATACTTCTCTGTGTGGTGTCAATAGGATGCTGGAGCCTGAGGCAGTCATATGCACACATCCTTGGAAAACTTTCTTGTAACAGAGACCTTGATTCACCACCAACTCTGTTGGGGAGTGTGTGGTGTGGGTAAAAGGGAAAGAAAAGGCAAAAATAGCAACCTTTTCACGTACATACTGTTTTGAATTTTTAATGGAATTCAGCATTAACAGTGATTATAAACTTCAGGGTTTTAACTTTAGAAAAAGGTTTTGTTCAAAAGACTCTTTTGCTTTGAGACACTGAAAATCTTTATTAGTGTCCTCTAAATGAGAGCTTAGGTTGTATCAATACTTCAGTGTTTCATAATGAATTTACAGGGCAGAATGGTCATGCATAGCACATAATGCTTCTGCTTCAACCTTACCCCAATTATTTCTTCTTTTTGAACAATCAGTTATTTTCTTTTTCTTTCTGTAGATGTCTCAATATTATTTTAATATGACATTAGTCAGCTGGTGCACATAATAATCCAATTTTTTCCCCTTCTATAGTGGGAGCTGCTGATGTAACTCTTCGTTCTACTTTTTCACTATATGCAGTTTTGTTTTGTCAGCAAGTTTAATCTTTTCAAAGTTAAATTGTCTGCTCGGGTGATTTATGAAGATTATAAATAAAGGCCTAAATAGTCAAAGAAATTCTATCTATGATATAACTCTTCCTAACAAGATTATCGTTCTTTTATCCACCTGCATAAACTGCTATATCTGCTCTGGTGCTAAAGTATGTGTTTTTGAAGCTTATCTGTAACGTATTTTTCTGCACAAGGGAGAAACCATTCACTGAAATAACATTTTACATTATAATGTGTTCCATCTGTGCAAAATATCCTTCTGTAGATCAACTGTTCTATGTGCAGGTGAATCTCTGTTGAAATCCAGTAGTTTTCAGAGGCTTCCAGAAATGAAATCTAACCTCTTCTTCACCCACTCTTAGGCTGCAAAGGCTGAATGGCAGACAGAATATAAATAGTACTTAAAGAAATAACTTAAAGCTACTGCTTGTTACCTGACTCTTGCTGAGTGAATAAAGTGTATGGTCAGTCATTCAACTGGTATTGACAGGTAGAATTAGAATGAGAGCTCTTTAGGGAAAACAGTATTTATTGATGGTAATTTGCCCACAGGTAAACTTTTCTTTACATGCAAGTGACCCTTTGCAACTCTGCTCCAGAGGACATTTTTGCTGCCAAAATTATCATATTGCTGCTGCTTCCAAAAAAATCCCTTTCCTTAAAAAAGGAGGTGGGCAGAGAACAGGATGCAAACAGTGCTCACTGTTCTGTCTGCAGCAACTAAATCTTTTCCATTTGCTCATCTTCTGTCACATGATACAGTGGATGGGAAAACCCATGTGCCAGGAAAAAGTCTTTGGAGGACCAGATGCAAAGTCTTACTGTAAGTGATGAGTACAATTAATGTGATTTGTGACCTTCTACTTGTTGGGCTTGCTGTCACTTAAAAACAGGGATCATGGGAGCAGGTCATAGGCTCAAATGGATGGTGTTGATTAGTGCAAATGTAGTTGCCACTTGATTACAACTCTAGAGGGAGGAGGAAGAGGAATAAGTATGATTCAAATACCTCCCAGGTATATAAATAAAATGTAGTAGAATAAAGATACCTCCACTGGATTAAAATGAACTTGTTTTGGTATTGAAAACAACATTCTTTATGGAGCCCTGGACATGCTGTTTTATCCAGTTTGTAGTACTACTTGATTAAAATTAGCTCAGTTGTCTCTGAGCTATGCTGCTGGGCCAAAACTTTTTCTGGAGTGAATTTTCAGCAGCACACAGCTTAGTGTTGTACCAATCATTAAAAACTAGCCTGCACAAATCACAGACAAAATACATGAAATCATGCATAATTATATCACTGTCATTTACTTTCCCTAACTACACCATTTGATCTTCATTCAAACCATCAGTAAGTTGAAAATTTTGGAATTTCCAAGCTGAAGTGAAAAGGAAAATAAGTTGGGATATTTTACCTTAGCAAAAAGATAAAGGACTGTGAGGTAATGCTAGGTATTAGGCTAGGAGGTGATCATGTTCCTACATATCCTACTTCAGATATGAAGCCAAAGCCTTTTGATCCATTCAAGGTGTTTCAATATAATTTAAAAAAAAAAAAGGGAAAAAAAAGAAGAATGAAAAACTATTAATTTGAGTAGATTATGTAAGGAGTAGTACCACTGTATAGCTGTCACATTGAGAAAGTCATAATTATAAATCTTGATTATTGGTTAGAAAATAAGACGAGTATATTATTGTTAAACTAGTTTGTCTCTGTTTCTTGCTAGACAGGTAGCTTGATAGCAAAGAAATACAATTGTGTAGACCATGGTATTATCACAATAAATGTTAATGCAATTTTGACTGAAGTAATTTGTATCATCATGAAGAATGTTTTCCTAAAATGTTAATTGAGATAATTAGACCTTTTAAGTATGGATCAAAGTAGATAAAATAATTATAAATTATTAACTGTTTATTGCACCCTGTATCATCTTAACCTTATCTAATAAATAGCAGTCTTTAAAAATAAACTCAATGCAAAATTATCTCCATAATGCTAGAAAAAAAAAATATTCTAATCTTCATAAAATAGCTGTAACTTCATGTGATGCACTTCTACACTTCCTTATTCAAGCACACAAGAACAAGATTTCTAGCCTAATCTTTTTGAGTTGAGTTGAGATGTTTATCTAAACTGCACATAACTTGTGAACTCCTGCTCTTCCAATATGCTTTGCAGCAGAAGTTTTCTAAACTTTCTGCAGCTTAACGATAAAACTCTCAATACTCTCTGAGATAACATAACTTCATGTATTACCTTTGTTGCAGACCTCAGCTGTTCCCTGTTTTTAGTGGGTTTATTTTAAGGAAAACATTTTGGTGAATTTGAAATACATGTGTTAGGTTTAGAAATTACTTGTGATATTGATAAACCCTACTAGGAAATAGCCTTGGTAAAAACATCATTTGCATGAAGGACAGATTTATGCATATGTCTGAAATATTATATGAGAATCAATATCTTGCAGAGTTGTTCTTGAGATTTCTTACATAAAAAGTCCTCTTTTCTTCAGGTTGTAAAGCCTATTCATTTGAAAGTAAAGAGTTTTGTTAGGAAAAAATTAACAATTTGAAACAATCATTACTTTCTTTTCCATATAATAGAAATTTCTGCAATTCAGATATTAATCTTCTGTACAAACTAAAGTTCTCCAGAGAATATTCTGGGACTGGATTATAGGGGCACGGGGTAGATCACTGAATTTGGAATATGAATGAGGAAGAGATACGGTTTTTTCTTCACTCAGCACTTCCAAAATTCATGAACTTCCCCTCCCTTTTCTGTTTTGAATTTTGTTAAGGAGTTCGTGAATCAGTTGGGAGTCAGCAAAACATTAGCATTAATGAGTTCATTTCCACACAAATTGGCTCATTATCATGCTGACTTCCAGTGTTTTGTGACAGTCATGAACTCAGTCCTCCTGCAAGGAGTGTTCATTTGCTTGCCTCACTCAAAATGGGGTGTGGGGGAGGAGGTAAATAAAAAAAAAAAACCAAACCCCAAACAAAAACAACACCAGCATACAAACATACCAGCTCATTGATGCATCAAACTCTGTGTTTTCTCCATAGTTAGTTCTAGAGAATTCTGAGTACAGTCTTTGTTTGTTACATTTGTCATAATGCACTAATTCTGCCTGGCAGTTAGTGAAAAACTAATACCTAGAATCTGACTTTGCAAATTACATAAAGGATATCAAATTTGAATTTTGTAGCAAAATATCTGACCCTAATTATTATAATGCCATAGAAGTACACTCAAATGAAAATACGTTGTGGGAAAAATACTTTTGTAGTACCCAAATAACCTTCCAACAATTCTCTTATCCGATGTGTATTTTTTGTTTTGCACAATGCCAGAATATATTTGTGCCATAGTTATCAGATTAATGATACCACTGTTCATTCAGGCTTTCTCAGAACAAATACTGAATGTCAAGCTGTTGGTAATCTTTTTCAAGTGAGACATTATGTTCATTTCCCTTCAGACCACTGATTTGGTCCTTAATCCATTTGTAACTCACTGTGATTATGCTCAGCAGGTGTATGAACTATATTATGGTTCTACTCCTGCAGGCTTCTTTTGTCTCATAAAGCCTGCAAGGATAAAGTAGGTATGGTTTATTCCATCATCCCAATCAGATCCTTAATGCAGATGCTGGTTAGTCAGCCTGTTTCACTGTGTCCTTTCTTCATGTCAATTTTGGAATGGTGGATGAATTCATCCTGTGACCTGAGATTACGGTTGCCTCTGTGTATCCTTTACCTTCACTATAGGTCAGGGTTGTGGGTCTAAGTAGTTCTTTTTTTCCCAGGGAAGAAACTCTCACAAGACTTCTGGCTAATAAGATTTGCATTAATTACCACCAACTATGAACATGGCAGAGCAACTGTGCATTAATAACTTTGAAAAATCTGTGTGTGCATAATATACATCACAAGCTAATATAATATTCTTTGACATTTCTGTCCTTGCAAAGTCTTCTATCTGTCACAGCATAATAAATCCATATTCTCTAGTACTCATATCTCCAGTATGTATTTTTCTCACAGTGAAGATCTGTGACCTCTGTTACACAGGGTATCAAAGCGGATAGAACACAATAGTCTTTTCTGTTTCTTACATCACTGATAAATATTTATCTGTCAGTCTTAGGCTCCAAATACTTATCAAGTACATATGAAAATATAAGAAGTGATGCTGTACTCATCATTTATTGCCATATTTGTTGTTGGTGACCAATAAAGCTCCTGTTCCTACACTATTATGGTAACCCCCCAGACTGTATTTACAGTTTTCTGCCCATTACTCCAATAATCGATGTGTGTGCATGCATAATATGTAGGAAAACCTAAAAGTCTTTCAAACTTTACCCTGTCAATTAAGTACTTGAATTTCCAAGAAAATAATGATACAAAATAAAATTTTGAAGTAATGGTACGAGCTTAGGAAAGGGTATGTGGGTCAAGTGGCACTGAAAATATTTTGAAATTTCTATTCAAAAAGATTGACACTCTGGTATTACCAAGTTCAGATTTTAAATACCTGTATTACTATAATGTGTGCCATGAAAGGTTGTGAAACCAAGGAGTTGACTTACTGCATGCTTCCACTTTTTATTGCTTCAGAACTCTATTGTTTTTTCTGCTTTATGGACTTGTTGAGGATTTCTTTTCAGTAATAGACCCTGTCTGAAATGTTGACTGTAGTTTGTAACAACCCCTCTTATGCTTATATAAACTACTAAGGCATTTTGTCCAAGGAAATGCTTTTGTTCTTGTTGTGGATTAACCTGAACAAATCTTTGGGGTTTTTTTTTATCCTTTCAGTTCTTTCCCATTACAGACTGTAGTTCTCAGACACCTTAAAATTTTCCACTAATTCTGTAAATTTGGGTAGCATCCTTGAAGACAAAATCAATGTTTCCCAATGTTATGGACCTAGAGCTCTCTACTGCATGAGTGTGGGGGGTTTGGATGTGTTGACCTTTTTGTCGGCAAGTGATTTTTCCATTTCATTGACTTGCAGTGCAGGACAAAATATTTTTCTGATTAAAAGTAGAACCTTATGCTTCCCTGTAATTGTTCTATGATGAATCCTTATGGTCCTTAGCAGGCTTGGACTCTTGCACATTTACCTATAATTTGGGACTTCCATAGCTCAACTAGAATCATAAAGCACATCTCTTAAAAATGATAGACCACGAAGAGAGATTTTCTACAATCTGATAAACAATCCTGCAAAGTTTGCATTCTTATCTCAGCATCTAACTCGTCAAACTTACAAGGGCATCCAGTTGTTGACGTAATTAATAGAGAACCTTAGAACTTCTAGTAATGCTGGGGTTTGGCTCTGCATCTAAACATATAATTAATTTAATTTCCTAAATTAAAAGTCATGATCTTAACTTCTTAAGTTGAATATCACGTTTTCTTTGACAATCAGTTTCAAACAGCGTTATAGGTTAAGAAACACTTTTTTTCTATTCCAAGGATACCTACTCTTTTCTGGACACTGAGTTCCCATCCTTATTAAGGGTAGATCTCATTAGCATTCTATAATAACATCAGCCCAGGAGGCATCCTTATTTCCCTGGATAAATGGCTAATTCAGAAGGATATTTTGTAAAATGTAATTAAGTATGTTGTCTATATACAAAATGCATTATATGCTGGATAGACCATAACAAGATAGATCATTTGCACATATATTAATTGTTCTGTTCTATATATAACTGATTATTATTGTACTTCTCCATTTATTAGTTTATTAGCAAAGAAAGAAAAGGAAATGTTATTCTTAATAATTAATTTGACACGTCCAAGGCACAAAATTATCAATTCTTTCTCTAAATATGATTGTATGGTTTTAAGCAGGTGAAGTTTTATGTTTGCAAAGATTTGCAATTTGGAGGCTGAGGGTATTGTATTGATTTATCAGATAGAGATCTCCAAAGAAGACTCTTCCAGTGATGATCAGGCCATTCAGAAAAGGCAATGGCAGTAATACACAAATCCATCCTGGAATTTTCTTTGGGCAGAATAATCAATAATTTTAAATGAGACTCTTGTAGTAAAAGGATGTTGAAAAATGTGAAAGATGTTCCTGAAAATAAAATGTCTTTTATCTGGTAACAAACTGTTATAAGCTACCTTTCTGACATCATTGCCAGAAACTCTTGTAAAAGGATATAACAAATGTCAGTGTACAGATTTGCCAAATTAATATGACTCTGGCTTCCGAATGGAAAAAAAAAAAGTTGTGCAGTAGCTTAATTCAAGCATAAAATTAGATTTTGCAATCAGTAATTATAGCTATATTTAACATTCTACAAAATATCAAGAAACAATGTTTAGTGAGTACACTTCATGTAACAGTAATAGGATCAGTCCAATTCCTATAGAAAGATGGTGTTCTGTTTATATGCAAATTACAATGCAGTGCATACCCATGTACAGCAGACCACACATTACAGAGAAATCCATTTGGAAACATCTGTAGATGTGCCAAGTCAGGAAGCGTTGACCCGCTCACACCACGCTGTGGGATGTGCGTGCCACAGCACCCGTGTGCACTGCACCCTGGGGTCCTACAGACATGGGATGAGCCACACCAACCTTCCTCAGCAGAGAAGGCACACTTTGTGGCGCACTCTGCAGCCATGGCCACTTTGACAGGAGACAGGGTTAGCGTGCTCTGCAGGCCCCTTGTGTCCAGCAGTTCCAGTGTTACAGCCTGTGACTGGAGAGTGCTATACCCACTCCTTGTTTTGCAATGCACACAGCTGAGCTGAGACCTGATAAACTCTCTGTACAGTCTTGCAGTTTCAACATAGCCTAAACTAGAAAGTGTTCGGACCTCAATTGTACAAAAACTCTTACAGATGCTCAGGCATGTAATATACCGACAGATAACTCCACTGGAGATTAGATTCTGTGTAGCTTGTAGTATTTTTAGACTTCTCAGCTACACCTGGAACCATCTATACAACAGTTTCAGTCTACAGCATCCATACAAAAATAAGTACCCCAAATTTTGGTATGGAGATCAACTAAACTTAGAAAATAAACATGTATGTAAAAGGAGTAATAAAGCAGTTTTAAGGGAAAAAAACCAAACAAACCAACACTGGCAACAATGCATTTTACAGTGCTACTGTTTGATTATCACCTTTCTGTCTCACCTATATTACATCTCTAAAGACATAGTCCTCTGATTACTGTTTCACTGTTTTTTGTGGATTATGTAATGTGTGGTTTGCTTTTACAGTTTTGCTGTTTCAGTACAAATATGCCACTTCTTGAAGACTTCCAGGTATATGGACTTAGAGAAGTGCAGTGGAAAGAATGAAGCTTCATTTGTGGTGTTAGTGGACAGAATTTTCGGAAGAGTTCAACTGCTGCATATTCAGAAAAATAAGTTACCAAATTTTCTTAAGGAGTCTGCATAGATAACCACGTACATTTAAAATAAAAAAAAAAACCTATAAAGATTCTGAACCTTTCAGAAAAAAAAAGTCTGACGCGTGACTTCTGTCAAACAGTTCTTGTAAAGTCCAGGCTCCTGGCACTGCAGTTATGCTTTGAAAGCATAACAGGGTGCACAATCAGCATGCACCACTCTTCAGAAAATAGCAACACAAATTGAGCCAGAGCCCCAAGCCTTGAAGAAAAGTTGCCATAACAAATGAGCTACTTGTCTCCCAGGACAAAGCACCAGTGAGCAAGTCGAAATAAGAATCTTGTAAACGTAGAAGAGGAAAGCAATGAACTAGTGGGAGACCAATTAATATTAGAAGGCAACTGATGACATTTTGGAAATAATTAGAAAGAAAACTGTAAGAAGGTCAGAAGAAAATTGAAAAAGAGTAAACAAAGAGCAAATATATAAAATTTAAAGAGAACTCAAGAATAAGAAACTATAGTGAAAAAAATGCTTTGAGAACTTAATATCCCCCCTTCTCGGGCTATTTTTATACTATATTTTGCCCGCAGGGTGGAGTTTGAGTGTCTTTAGTCATAAATACCTCCACTATGAGTGGTATAAAATTCTCTTACTTCATGTAGGTGGGTAGCCTTTGGGATGGAGATGTGTTTTAGTATTATAATGACATTATGATGAGCAAAGTTTGCACAAAGGACAGCATTTTATCAAAATACGATAAGATATGAGCTCAGGGTAGTGCGTAGGCTGCTTATCTATTACTTGGTAACATCTTGTTCCTGTATCTAAGTCACAGGGCAATGCCATGGAAGGTTGCATTCCGTTACATCCCCTGTGTAGCTTCACAAGCAATAGTGTACCAGGAATCACAGAAGTTGAATTCATGCCAGCTGTAGCTGTTTTCTAGCTCAGAAGCCTCTTTTATTTTTATAGTTTTCCTTAATGTGTGAACAATGCTGTACTTTTGTATTTTTGTCCAATTTAGTAATTATTCCACATTTTCCACCTCGTGACTACAGTCACTCAAGCTCCACGACACTTAAAACTGATTGAGAATATCACATGTGCTCTTGTGGTAAGGGTTATCAAGTATAAATACATTGTGTAGAGTGATTAAGCAAGTTAAGCTTTTCATCATAATCCAGAGTTTAACATACAAAACAATTGTCAAAGTAAAGCACAATACAGTGAGTACTAGTAAAGCAACAACAGGATGGAACATCTTGTTAAAGATTCGTGTAGCTGTTGGCAACTATCCAAAAAGAATGTCCCAACATTCATGTCTTCTGTCTTTCTTGACTCTTTCCAACACTTGATGCATTTCTTTGACATCATGATGGACAGTAATCAGAGTTCTCTGTCCATTCTCTTGGGCCTTTTTCGACAGTTGCTTCAATTCATCATGTTGTAGCAGCTTCTTCACCAGTGAGAGATCCATTCCGATGGGGGTAGGCAACAAATCTTGAATTAGTGTATAATTAGTCAGTAGCAATAGATAAGACATAACAGGAGCTGAATAACTGAAGTAATATCCAATTATGTTAGAAAAGTTATAAACACAAAGATTTGAGTGATTACTTATATCAACTACTATGTTATCTACGAATACAAGACTACAAGGAGATGTCATGCAAACACACTCTTTCCCAATATATATAAGAACAGTTTCTGGGGTTTCATTGGGATGTATCTCAAAACAACAAACATTTTGGCTGGTGTCAAAACAAATGTCTTGTGCTTTGAGAGTATGACTCAAATGAATCCTTGTTGGTCTCGTGAAATGGATGCGTCAACATTGACAGTTTGCCATTTATTCTCATTTTGTTGTGCCCACACTCTGTGCTCTGTTGGATAGAGTACGGCTCCATGGTAATTCAGCCCCCGCGCGATGATTTGGTATATGGTGTATACCAAAGCATAGCATATTGTTAAGACAAAAGCTGTGGCCTTGCTCTCAATGGGATCATGGGTGAAATTAACCACATACCACCAGGATTGAAATTTTTTCTAAAATTCGATTGCTTTATCCTATATTACTTTTCGAATTTGGTTGGGCAAGGTGCCTTCTTCACCTTCCCTTATAATTGCAGCTATCATTGATTGCATCCACAGTTGGGCTTGGATACAACTAAGAGCCAAAGAAACATTGTTTTGGGCTATATCAATTGCATTTGTGATCAGCTGGTCATCTTTTTCATCTGTTTCTTCCCATTGAGGTAATATATTCGATAAAAGCCATAGGTGGTTTCCCAATGCTGATAGAGAGGACTGTAGAGGATGTTTTAATCTGTTTAGATCACTAGTGGTTGTGATTAGTTTGTTGGCAAGTACTTCAGCATCTATACTATTTAAGACTCACAGTCCTGTTCCTAAGACACCAGTCACATCTCTCTTCAGTTGTGAAGTGGTAAGAGTTTGTCTGTGTAACCATACTGACCATCCTACATAAGATGTACTCAGGAATGATGAGCCAGGTGGGTGTGATCGCAGAGATATCAATCTGCATTGACAATTTACTCATTTGAGGGAATATATTGGATTAAACAGTATCTGTTGTTGGCCTGTATGTTTAATAACATAAGGGCCAATGTTGAATCTGTAAGGAGTTAGACTAATGGGTGGCTGAGTAGGTACACTCTTGAAAGTTTGTGGGGGTGTAGGTTTTGGATTCTTTTCAGTAGGGTCAGATGTAATTGTGTGTAACAAAAGCTTGAGACCATGGCCACTCTGGGTCTCTTTCACTACAAATAACAGGGAATACAAAGGTAAACTGAATAGCATCAGTTCCATTTGCCAATTCATCATTTTAGAATTTGGGCCTCCAGATAGACATACATAATAAAAATAATATTATCACCAGGATCAATTTCAGGATTCCCTGGATGCACTCAAGGTTAGCGTAGGCCAATCCATCTGTCCATGTACAATTCATCCAAGGTTCCTGTAAGACACAAAAGAGAAGAAAATCTGCTTGATCTTATTTGACCAACGGGATTAAAAGTGAAATGCCATTGCCCAGTTGGTTTCTTTACTGGCCACACCAGTGAATTATAAGGCAAATGAGTCATTTTAAGGATACTTCTTTTCTCCAAATCTAATACCACCCTGTCAGTTTCTGCAAGTGCAGCTGCAGGTAGTGGATATTGCCTAATGTTGGTGATTTTAGAGGGAGGTAAAGGTATGGAAGTTTCCAATAGACTTAATTTCACTGTATCTAATCCTCTTGAATGTCCTGCAAAACTCCACACAATTCCATCTGGGAATTTCCACGTTTGCCCACACAGCATGTCAAATCCTAGGAGGTTAGTACGCAAGGCACTCGCTAAAACTTCTGTCCTAGTAATTCGCTGTTCTCCTGGCAACCTTGAATATTTCTCCCTCATTTTTGTGGTGTCCACAGAATAGTACGCTCAGTGGTGTAGACTTCATCATCCTTATCACATGTGTGAACAATTCTGTACTTTTATATTTTTGGCCAATTTAGTAATTATTCCACACTAAGGTAACTTGAAGGATGTCACTCCTGTCACAGTAGTCCTGATTTTATGTCACAAGCTTGTACATTTTCATCCCACTTAACCCCTTTCTTCCTCTCTCATGTTCCTTCTAGTCTTATCCACGTTCCTTCTAGTGTTATCCAAATAACTCTCTGAATTTTTTTTTTTTTTCCCTTTTGGAAACATTGTGTACCATTAGTTCTTGCCCTGTTACGTGCTGTGCTTTTGTTGCCTCTGTATAGTCTCATTTCTTCATCTGTGAAGCAGTGTCCTTTTAGGCATGTATTGAATTGTTAGTGAAGCCAGTCTGAAATGGAATTGAGTACTTTCCCACTGAATAAATTCTAATGAAAATATGGATGACAGCATTATGGGGGAACAGGCCAAACAGAGAATGTAAAGGAAATTCACTGACAATTTTAGCCACTGAGTGGTTTGCATGAATATCACAATGGAGAGATAACATCTTTTGTGAGTGTTTGTAAATGCTGCCTTTCAACCAGGCTCCCTCCCTCCATCTTCTAGACCTGTGACTGACTTAGAAGAAGACTCTCTGACAGTAGCAGAGAGGCTTATTTAACTAGAGGTAATTGATTTAACTTTCATAATAGAATTTCTTTTCACAGGCCCTAGCAGTAGATAAAGTACTCACAGTCCATTCACAGAGAGAATGAGATTCAGAGAGAGAAAGAGAGAAAGGGAAGAATAAATAACTTTCTTCAGTCCCTAGCTCACAGTGACAGAGAGCAGGAAGGTCTTTGCTGAGGATCCATCCAAAGAGAGCACAGGAATGAAACAGGATGGAGGGAAGAAAACCCTGATCACTGTCAGTGCCAGCTAATATGGGGTGGCCCATGTGCAGGGATGTATTTGAGTGGGATCCTATGGGATGTGACTTGGGTGAAGGGGCAGTCATTCATTATCATGAAAGTCACCACACAGAATCCTGGTCAAAGTACATGAATGCATTCATATTATAATATTTAATTTTATGTCTAAATTACTTTTTTTCCTATAATTTCAAAATGTCTAAAGGACTAACTTTACTTCCTTCTATGACAAGGTGATCTGCTAAGCAGATGAGAGAAAGGATGTTGATGTTGTTTACCTGGACTTGAGTAAAGCCTTTGGCACCATTTCCCACAGCATCCTCCTGGAGAAAATGGCTGCTTATGGCTTGCATGGGCATACACTTTGATGGGTGAAAAACTGACTGGATGGCTGGGCCCAAAGATTGGTGGTGAATGGAGTTAAAATCCAGTTGGAGGCTGGTCACAAGTGGTTCTCCTTGGGCTCGATACTGGGAGTAGTTCCGTTCTTTCAGTAGTTCTGATCTTTATCAACAACCTGTATGAGGGGATTGAGTGCACCCTCAGTAAGTTTGTGGACAACACCAAGTTGGGTGGGAGTGTTGATCTGCTTGAAGGTAGGATGGCTCTGCAGAGGGACCTGGAGAGGCTGGATTGATGGGCTGAGGCCAATGGGATGAAGTTCAACAAGCCCTAGCTGGTTCCTGCGCGTGGGTCACAGCAACCCCAGGCAGCATTACAAGCTTGAGGAAGAGTGGCTGGAAAGCCGCCTGGCAGAAAAGGACAAGGGGGTGTTGGTCTGAATATGAGCCAGCAGTGTGCCCAGGTGGCCAAGAAGGCCAACAGCATCCTGGCTTGTATCAGAAATATTGTGGCCAGCAGGACAAGGGAAGTGATCATCCCCTTGTACATAGCAACGGTGAGGCTACTTCTGGAATACTGTGTTCAGTTTTGGTCCCCTCACAAGACAGACATTGAAGTACTGGAGTGTGTCCAGAGAAGGGCAACAAAGCTGGTGAAGAGTATAGAGCAAAAATCTTATGAGGAGCAGCTGAGGGAACTGGGGTTGTTTGGTCTGGAGAAAAGGAGGCTGAGGGGAGACCTCATCACCCTCTACAACTACCTGAAAGGAGGTTGTAGTGAGGTGGGGGTCAGTCTCTTTTCTGAAGTAACAAGTGACAGAAGAGAAAATGGCCTCAAGTTGTGCCAGGGAAGGTGTAGATTGGATATTAGGAAAAATTTATTCCTCCAAAGGTTTATCAAGCACTGGAACAGGCTGCCCAGGGAAGTGGTTGAATTGCCATCCCTGGAGGTATTTAAAAGTTGTGCTTAGGGATATGGTTTAGTGATGGACTCGGCAGTGCTAGGTTAATGGTCGGACTTAACAATCTTAAAGCCTAAACATCTCTCTGTTCTATGATTTTATGGACTCCATCCTTTTGTGGTCTCTTGTCTTTCTTAGTATATTATCTAGATTCAAGCTAGGGTTCATCTTGGCAACCCTCAGGAATCTTCATGACGCTCTTTCATCCTTGATTTTCCTGCTCTGCTGTCTCTCCCTCTTGCTCTAATAAAAATCCTGAAATGCATAATTCAGATCATTTTGGATGCCTTCCAGATCATGGACTTTCAAGTGCTCTATAGTGTATCAAAGGCTTCACATTTTGTAGGAAAACTGAAAGTGCTCTGCCATCCAGCACCTTCCAACTCCTACTCAAGTCCAGAAATAAAAAAACTGAAATCCAAGTCACTCAGTGGAAACACTGAAATCAATTTTGGTACTCAGTCATCTGTTAAAATAAGTGTCTGCAAATAAAATTAATCTACAGCTAGAAATATCATCTAATAAAGTGAAATAAATTGATTATAATTAAAAGAAAAAAACATTAAAAGAAAGGCAGTAGTTTTTCCTGTTTCCTTCAATAAAGCATTCTCCAGACCTTTATCTTTCTACTGAAGTATTGTCAGACAATACTGTATTTTGTCAGACTTGACTAGAATTTGGACCTTCGTATAAATAGAATGTTGCTCTCTATGTTAACGTAAAGAAAAAATTGAAGATTTACCTGCAAGTCAGAGACAACAGCTCACACAACTTTTAGATTCAAAGGTCCTAACTTTGATTTGCTTTTGCAACAGCAGCTTCCAAGACTATCAATGGCCCTATCAGTGGGTAGCTGATGATGTAGAATGTGTTCACTTTTGTAAGCATTTTTTTGATGGCTATTTCAAGACTCTTCACTGACTTGCCAGTTTGTAAACCTCAACCTTAAATCTATTCTACAAGTTTCTTCTCAAGAGTTGAAATATTTTTCCACAACGATATCAATAACTTCACTAACATAGTGACTGTTTCTTTATGTGCTAAGCAGCAGCTTCTCAGACACTTTCAGAACCCTACTGAAGTGGGGTTTGATTGCTGATAGGAACTTGAAGGGACCTGACTTTCAAAAACTTTTGAGCACTAGACCTGTGAGCCNGAACTAAAATATAAATACTTATGTCTAAATCATTGCAAATCTAAAAAATAAACATTTTTTTTATTATAGGAGATAGAAATTATGGATGAATAAAAAGGTTGAATGCTTTTGATTCACATTTCACAATCTCATTTTAGATATAGCTGAAATTAAATAATTTTTTGTTATTTTTTTCTCATTAAAATTTTATGGAGAAAAGAATTGTTTTGTTTTTAACATAGGGTAAATTCTGCTTTTATGTGCGCTCCTTAAATTTCCCTGACCCAGTCTACTAGTTTAACTGGTATTCCATATTGTGTGCCACATATAAAAAGAACAGGAACTGATTTGGAGTGCGATAAGTTGCAAAATCTTCTCTGTGTGAGATTACCCTGCATTGGCCAGAGCTTTGAAGCAGGTCTTCTTGTGTCTGTTCCCTGAAATGTGGACATCAATACACCAGAAGAAATTTTTTAACTCAGCTAGATTTTATGAAATCTCAAGCTGCAGGAAAACCCATATGACTAGATAAGAAGGCATGTGACACTTTTCTCCTTTATTGTTGACAGCAACAATCTTTTTAAAGAACTGTATAAAAATCTTAATGACAAAGATGAACAACTACATACCCTTTACAGCATGTCCTATTTTCAATTTTCTCCCATGGGAAGTTTTGCCCTTCTGAAATGTGATTTGTTTCTCTGCTTAATTCTACAGAGTATTTCCAAAACTAATTTCTTTATTGCTTCTTCTGATGTAGACAATAAAGCATTTGACATTGCATCTGGAAATTGTACATACAGTAGCAAGAAGACATGTGAATTCACTGGAATGTGCAGACTTGTACTTATGATATTAGCCTGTGTTATATCATGAACACCAAAAAACCCATAACTGAATTAGGGGCTACACCATTTATTTCCTAATATAATTTGGTACTTTGGTTTCAAAGAGAATAGATGTGCAAAATGATGCAAAAAAGTAGTATCAAATTACTGTAAAGAGTTTGTCTGCTAAAGGCAACTATTTTCACTAATGACTAGATCTTTTATTGAGAAAGACAGCTTGCTTTCTGGAATCCCCAGTATTTATCAGACAATCTAGGCAAACATTTTCTGAATTTCTCACTGTACATATGAGACAGTATTTCCTAAAAGGGCTCAAGCCTTATTGTCTTATATTTGTGTTTGATAATTCACCTTCCTCAAGCTTTATGTAAAGCTCCAGGTACTCCTGCTGATATATTCCTGGATTACTATGTTTCAAATTGGTGCTAGGAAATATTTTACAATCAGGGCTTGCAAACAGAGATGTGAAAATGGCACAAGAGAAATCCCTGGGGAGCACTGACCCTCAGAAAGTATTTGCTGCTTCTGTTACCTGGAATCTGTGCAGATTCTCTTTCCCCTTTTTCAGTTGCTGAATTCGTAGTGACAGCTATGAATGCGAAGTCAGGCAAGCTATTCACAGCTGTGACATGCTTTGACTATCTTGACTATATGCCAGTTGAGAAAATACACAGTATAAAAGCATATATTTCTCTATTGGATAAATCTCTGTATCCCAAAAGGGTGTTATGAAGCTGATCTTTGTCAAAAGGTTCTCCCAGCAAGAGACTGAAAGACAACTGCAATGTGGCACCCCTCTGGCCAACAGCGAGCATCCCAGGGAAAATTCTGATTTCCCACAGATCTTTCAAACTCCCAGTTTTCTCCTCTGCTTCATAAGAGCAAAAGGTTTAGGTAAGTGCTTGCAGCAGGATTACATTGTACTTGATAACCTTAAAGGAGGGATGTTATAGAAATTCTTAACTACTTTTCTAGAGAGGTAAAGCTTCAAGTTTCAAATCCACATATACTTCACATGTCAGGCTCTGCACTTAATATGTTGTTCATGTTCAAACTGTACTTTTCTAATATATTGTTATCTCCAAGTATGCTAAACTATAGTGTTACTGTAAAATCATAACAGGGGAAGCCAGAGGAGGGGGGGAGGGGGCAGGAATCTGTTTAAGCAGTGGAGATTTTAATACAGTGGAGATTTTTAGTTTTCTTTAAGATTACATGCTTATTTAACCCACTTCTATTTAAACTAACAGTAGCCTTGAACCTGTATTGAAAAAAAGTCTTTTCACTGTAGGGACTTAGAAAATCAGTGACAAGATTTCTTCAGAAAGAGTGGGGAAATTTCCTGTCTTAGTAGGAAAGCAATCCTCAACTTTCAGTGACAACAAAAAAGATAAATGGTTTTTTAAAAATACACATGCTGCTTTGAAATGCAAACAAGGAAAAATCAGTCCTTCATTAGGAATGACAAAATATTACTAAAATTATGAATCACTCCATCACCATAAATTGAAAATCTTACATTTATAATGAGAAGAGAATATTGCATTGCCCATTCTCTCTTAATCTAGTCCAACACTTTAAATGGCATGACATTAAGGCAGTATTTCTCATCAGTGGTTTTCATTTTGCTGAAAAAAAAAATTGATGACAATTTTTCTTAAATTTTTTCATTCCATTCAGATTTTCTTAGGTTGGCCCATTGCTGGGTCTTCTAAAGATAAGATTTATTTTATCTGCTTCAGTTCTTCAGTGATACAAGAAAAACTGCAGAGATTTGTGCTGTTATTGTGCCTGAACTATCAAAAAGCTTTCAGTCATACAGTCAGACATAAGAATTTGTGTAGAAAAGTTAAATAACCTTCAAATATGAGCTACTTCACTGCAAGCTTTGGAGAACTGTTAGTCTTTCCTCATTGAATGTTGTTTACCTGTTTTGAAGCAGTTGTTGATTTCTAGGTCTTCGTGATCTGGGTTTGTATTGGCATTCCTCACATCACTGAGTGTGAAATGAGGCCTTGATGAAGGGAGGCCTGGATGTCTAGCTGTTCCTTTGATTACAGCGGCTGGTGCCACAGTTCCTCCAGCTGTAAATACCTCATTTGATGGTACTTCTTACACTTTGGTTTATGAACTTTGGCGGTGTCCATGAATATTCACTTCAAGTATTTCTTGTTACAGGTTTAAAAGCTGAAAGCTTTTATTTTCTCCCACTGATAATACTTATTAGTACCTGTAACCACTAATATTGACTACCATTGGTGGATGTAGGGGGAACAAAATACTGCTGTAGCTGTCCTTTCTGTTTAACACTACCCAGCAACTAAGCACCATACAGCTGGTCTCTCACTTCCCCACTCCTCCCCTGCTTCCAGTGGGATGGGGAGAGAACTGGAAGCACAGAAGTGAGAAAACTCNTTTAATTTTACCCCAGCCAAAATCAGCAGACTGCTTAAGCCTGATGTTACCAAAACTGCAGGCATAATGCATATACAGGGTGTGGAATTCAGCTCACCTAAATTCATGAGTTTGTGCTAGAAGTCTAAATTGAAGCTGGTTGCTTAAAATCCAATAAACAGAGATGGATATCTCCAGAGGAGAGCTAACATCTAGTTGAGAATAGAAAGAATGACTCTTTGGTTGTATCAGTTTTTCCTTCATTGACTACATAGGAAGAGTACTTGCCATCTTAGTATCATTTTTAAATGACGTTAATCCTACCCTGGGAGCCTGGGAGATAATATTGAAATCAATAGTTGGTTGGCTTTTGTTTGTTTCCCCCCCCCCCCATATTTCAATAATATAAAAGAATATTGAACTGTTTTTAAAAAAACCCTTGAGAAATATGACGTTTTCAGTTATTTTTTTGACCAGTATTTTAAGAAGGGACACATAGAGTAGAAAACAACAGCGTGGTTTGTATACAACCGCGATTTACATTGGTAAACGGCTATAGAATTCTCACTACCACCTCTATAATACAAAATTTTGCATTCTCAGCTAAAAGTAAAGGAATACTTATCATGACAATGCTACGTAGAAATGAATCTGGTAAAGACGCATCAAATATGCAGTTAGGAAGAGGATGTATAATTTATTTAATAGTATTTTCTAAGCCAAGTGCAACCTTTGAAGAAGTGATGAATATTTCATAATCCGCAATAACATCTAAAAATCTGTCGCTTGGTTACACAGCTATAATTTTGACTGAAATAAAATAAATTCTTTATTTTAGATTTAATTCTACTTCAGGTTTCTCTGAAAGCAGCACAGAGCAACATCAGTAACAGATCAAGTTATGGTTAAAAATATATGTACTTTCTCCATACCTATAAACTGAATGCATCAGTAATTTTAAAGGTGGCCCCATCAATGTTTTTATTACCCCTGACTGTGAAGAAATTTTGCAGTAGATCTACATATGGAAAGATATTTACATAATAAACTCAGCCACATCTACGAGGGTGAGGAAACTGTAGTGATGGATTTCCCTCTTTAATTTTAAAAACAATGTTTCAGTATTCAGTTCTGTTAGGGACAGCTGTGAGCTTGACACAAGTGAGGATGAAAACTTCATGTCACAAAAAGCTGTGGCAAATATTCTGTAAATTTCAGTAATGAAAGACTTTACCTGTTTTTCACTACACTGTGATTCACATTTTCAGTGGAGAGAAATATCCATACTTTAGTGAAATTTTTTCCCAGCTGGGAAACTATCCTAGTCACACCATATTATACCCAGCTTTTCTAAAGGTCAGCACTTGCAAACTGTGACATCACTTTGTTGCTTTTAATGGCTTGTAAATTATATTGGCTTATATCCAGAAAGAGTTCCTGGAAGAGTTCTCTGAAACCACACCATCCCTGGAGGTGTTTAAGAAAAAGGTAGATGTGGTACTTAGGGACATGGTTTAGAAGGGGTTTTTGTCAGGGCAGGTTAATGGTTGGACTTGATGATCTTAAAGGTCCCTTCCAACCTCACCCATTCTATGATTCTATGTTTCTATGAAATGCTGATGAGGATTACTCGTCTGAGTGGGAAAACTGAAAGTGTTCTGCTCTGTTCCCCCATACACATGATCAATAACTGAAGACACTAGGTTCGAGATTTTAGCTCTCTAGGAACACAGAAATTAATTCTAAGGCAGTCACATGCTAGAAACATTTGTATAGAGATTCCAGTTCTGAGTTCAAGAGTATTTAACGCAGTACATTAAATACATATTCAATGCTTATTGATATGAGAAAGCCAAATCCACAAAAGAGAATTCACATGT
Source organism: Rhinoptilus africanus (assembly GCA_013400135.1). NCBI lineage: Eukaryota > Metazoa > Chordata > Aves > Charadriiformes > Glareolidae > Rhinoptilus > Rhinoptilus africanus. The sequence continues at coordinate 193,469 of VXBO01004738.1, forward strand.
GGAGCTTCAATTTTTTTCTTATTTGCAATGGCAACGGTGGTGAAAATACTGACATAACATGCGTAAGTTGAGTGGAATAAAAAAGAAAGGGTTTTTTTTTCAGTGAAGACAAATAACTCAATCAAAAATATATGCTTCACAACAACTTATTGCAATCTATCAAATATATGAAGCAAGTGAGAAAAATAATTTTTTTGTAAAAGGGTCTGAAAAATAATCTTGTTCTTATTTGGCTTGAAACTAGAATTAAACCATCATATTAAGATAAGCCATTTTTAAGTGGAATAATTTTCATTGAGTAAACATGTAATTTCATAACAGTGGAGACTGCACAGGCAACGCTGACTGCACACAGGATGCTGAAAAACTCACAGTTTAAACAAATTGTATAGGAAATAATGAAAATAAAGTAAACTTTCTGTCACTTTTAATAGTGATACATAGGGGGAAAAAAAATCAGAGATAAACCAATTTTGATTGTTGATGTTTTCCTTTCCACTTCAATGGGAACTGCAGAATAATTTTCTCACTGAATTTATCTCACCTGTGTCAAGTTTAAGCAAATTTAGGTTATTATCTTCCACATTTTCTAACATTCTATCCAGTTAATGTGACAGAGTTTGCAAGTAATAACCAAGATAGCTGACTTCAGTTATGTTGTTACTGCTTCTTATTCCATGAGATACAGTAAATATAATTAAAGAGAAGTGTGAAATAATAAGTTGCACTTACTGGGGAGAAAGGCGAGATAATAAGGAAAAAAGGGAGATTTTGTCACCTCCAGCTCTCTGCAATATGTTCCTTACTCTGTGTGAGACAGTTGTTTCTCTTACTAGAGAACTATTTAAACCAGGAAACTGGATTCTCCCCCAAATCAGAGAAGATCCAAGTTGGAACACTAAAGTCATAGACATCCTATGCGTTTACTTACCTTATGAGAAATTTCATAACTGGCTATCAGAAAATCAGTTTTGTTATCTAGTTGATTAGATGTGTAAATAAACACATATTCACAGCAGGAAAAGTAGAAGTAGATATTTTTCAAAAACAGTCCTCCTTTATTACTCCTGTAACAGAAAAGGGATTCTATTCATTTTCACATATACAACTTTTTTTTAAAAAATATATATTTCTCATATGAATTTTAAGCTTGCGAAGAACTTACTAAATGTTACAAAATTCTGAAACTTTTCATTTCAAGAGAAAGAAATGCTTTTTGGTATGCTTCTATACAAAGAAGAGCTTTTGAAACTAGTTTTACATTGCTCCTAGTTCCAAATCGGTAGACTTTGGACTTTCATGCTTGTTCTGATAGATATTCTGACATGGGAATTGACTCATGTCTCATTTGAAGTGGTTCACAGCCATGCAACTACTGTTATGATGTGAGATGAGAGAAAGAACATGCTATGCTTGGCAGTGTTAACTGGGAAGCTGCAACATAATCAGCCCCCCCTTTCTGCACACAGTCCATTGCAGCATCGTTGCTAATTATTAGTATTACTCTTTACATGGTAAGAAAATTAAAAACAATCTGTCATGTAATATCTACTTGGCTAATGAACAAACTGGAAATTTCATTAATAAGGTATGTTTGAAATTTCTGCTTCTTTATTGACAATGTAAGGCAGACATCTCA
>VXBO01004739.1:0-25576 GCA_013400135.1 Rhinoptilus africanus
GCTTTCCAAAAAGGCCCCCAAAAGAGATCCTGCCCTTTTCTTCCTCTCTCCTTCCCTGTGTTTCACCACGAGTTTGGGAACAGTGACTGCCCTTTTGCGGGCACTGAAATGTTGAGGGACCAGCTGTGTCAGCTGAATGTTCACCAGTTCATGATGAGACTCACCACAAGCCTGATGGGATTCATCCCAGAGTACTGAAGGAGTTCTTGGATGNATGCAAAGCAGATAGAAATATTTTAGAATGCAGGTATGCATTCTACCTATGCAAAGATGTGCAGGATTTTTCCGTAAAAAATAGGCAGCACATCTAATATAAGAAACTTCTTGTGCCCTCTAGGAAAAGAGGAATGAAGACACACACGCGTAAGGTGGCAATCACATTTTATGCAGTTCCATAAAGCACCTTGACCTGGCCTGATCTTCAAGGATTTTTTGGCATTTCACTTCTGATTATTTTAGCAAAATGCCCCTTTCTTCTTTCCTCTCCCCACATTGCAGTGTAGGAAAAAAACCTCTTCCAGAAACCCTCCTATTTTTCCACTAGAGGGCTCTCCCAAAATACTCACGGGACACAGAGACTCTTCTGCTCTAAATAGTCGTTTATAGTAATGTTTTGGGCATGGTAATGGCTAACCTTCAATGAAATGCAATTAAATCGCTGATAGGTTTTGCAAAGATAACTGGATATTGGTATTTTCCTATTTTAATATAGGTATATATTCACAAAGCAGTTTGCTCAAAAAAAGCCCTAGGCACAATCTGAGGAGTGAAGCTGGCATAATTTTAAATATATAAATCTTTGAAATGTAAGAATACACAGAATTTGACTATAAGTATTTGAGATCTTTGTTATCACCTATAGTAATATGTCTCTAAAGCTTTTGGCTCAAGAAACCCTGACCGTGTTACAAATCTGAAACTAAGCACTGGCACCAGCACTCAGTAAATATGTTGTTCAACTAAAAATAGAAATTACCGTCATCAGCAAAGGGCATCTATGAGGGAATGATATTTCCTATAAATATACTAAGATACATGTGGATTACTATAATCTAATGAAGAATATAGAAACAAACCAAAGGACAGAGCTTTTAATGGAGAAATAGGATGCATAGAAAATATTCAAGGGAAACTGTTCTGCTAGTGAAATCCTTAATAGTATGCCTTGCTGAAAACAATAACAAAGCTTCTTGTTTGTTGAGCAACTATTACACTAAGAACTTGTAAAACACTATCACCAAAGAAGTCAATTGATTTCACAAAGAATTTCAACAGGAATGGGATTTCTTCTATACTTATCTTACATTTTCAAATATCAACCTGTGGCTTTGAGTATCTAAATTTCAATTTTCTGCTTGAGATAGCTGAAAAGGGGCACATTTTCAGCAGGTGATTGCTTAGTACTTTCTGACTGTAGTGTTTTCTCAAAATCAGGCATATTTATAACTTGGGTCAGGGTCCCAAAAACTCATTCAATACAATCAGTGACATTTTTAAATTTAGGCCATGGATTTAGAAACATGAAGGCATTTTATAAATAATAATTTATTTGCCTGCTATAACCTATTTATGTTTTCGTATTTATCTGTAATCAGAAAATGATGTCTAGAAATTAGTTTGATACTCAAGAGAATTTTGGCAAAAACTCACAATTAAAAATTATATCAGAAGTTTTAAAAATATCACTGAGGATAACAGTATGGATAAAAATACTGATAATAACACAGTCACAGGTTACAACAGGACTTCTACAGAAATCATTCCTTTAAACTTATTTGCCAGGAAAGCACAGACACAAGACACAGAGAGGGAGCTTTTTAAGCTCCAGAATCTGACTCCTATCAACAGTTATTATAATCTTGTTGTTTCAAAAGCCACTGCTCCTCACTGTGTATTCAACGAGGGTGAGGGGGTGCAGAAAGCCTGTGGATAGATGCCATGTCATATTATGAGGGAGCAACAGGAAGACTGAGGAGTTCTCAGCTGTGCTATGCACCAGGAAAACACCAGCTGGCTCTGAAGCCCAGCCAGATTTAAGTGGGTTAAATTAGTTCACTTACAGCCCCATTAAAGTCAGTTTGTATTTGGAGCTAGTGGGCAGACTTATTTAAGGGCACAAAATAACTTTAGAAGAGATAATATAATTGTTCTTCGGCAAAAGTTATAATGCGAACTAAAGAGTAACTTGAGTACAGTCAATCTCCACACACACACAGACACACGCTAAGCGTTTTAATAAGTGAAATTAAATTAGTGGTACCTTTGCATTTAACACACTACAAAAAACTGCAGACAATTTCTATTGATTTTCTCAAGGGTACAGACCAAGATTATATTGGGCTTTGTATAGCCCAATATATACATAGCCAAAATAATCCAATACATATTGGATAGTTGTACTTCTAAAGGACAATGAGCAGGAAGAGAAGATAAAGGACTTTCATACAGCTAGACAATAAAAAAGTTGTTGGCAAGATATACTCTCTACACTTGGCCTTTTTTCACCATAATTTTGGCGTTTTCTAGTTGGTAGAGGTCATACTTCTGTTATTTATTGATCTTGAACGTGTGTTTGGTTTTGTACAAAGACGTAGGAAATAGCCATATTCCTGCTTAAATATTATCCCAAACATTAGCTACTTGTAATACTTTGAGGCGTACACGAAGCAGTAAAGTACAAGGCCACACTGGGGGAAAAAAAAAAAAATATATAAAATGTATTTTAAGAACAGAGCTGAATGAGGAGGGAGGGTTATTTGGTTCATAACAAGTCACAAGCAGTGGCAAGAAAAAATCTCTAGCACCACCTGTAATAAAAGTACCCATATGCACGTCCTATGCTCAAATGCTCGGTAGTGCCTGCTGAGGGCTTGACAGCTGGGCTCTGTCAAGAAGGAGCAACCATGGGAGGCTCTACGAGGGCAGGGGATCTGGCAGCTGGGAGTGATGGTGAGGCTGGCAGGGCATCGATTCCTCAATGAGCTGCAGTCCCCATGGCACCCAAACAAGGAGAAAAGAGGAGAGCCAGGGATGGCGACCAGGCCAGCCGTCAATCTGGGTTGCTGGACATGTCTGTGGGGATGAAAGAGGTCTGCAGTCAAGGGAAGTCAGATCAGTGAGTGGGGAGCACGTCTATGCAGGCAACCAAGGTCATCCACCATCCAGTGATCTCCAGGCAAGACCAATGTGATGAGGCAAGTCCAAGGTCAGGGTCCTGGCATGATGAACAAATGCATTAGGAAAGGTTTCTTGCCGCCATTCAAAATAACGATATACCGCACGTTTTTTTTGTTATTAGTCAATGTTTCATCTCAAGTATTGGAACAGTGCTGTTCCCAGCGACATGGCCAAATGCTGCGTTGCTGGTTTTCTCCTTGACTGTTTCTATTTTTAAAAATACCTACAAATTCCAGTTGACGCTGAGAACTTTGTCAGTCAAAATGCCAATGCATACTGAAAGATTGTGGTGGAAAAGTTTACAAGCTAATCAGAAAATACCAATATTATTAGCCTCACTTTTGAAATGAGGAACAGCACTTGGTTAAATTTATGCAAGAAGACGTGAACTCAGTGTCATGATTTCTGTGCAAGACCAGCCTTCTGTCCACCACTTGGCTAATGAGTGGTCCAGGTTCCCTGCTAGCGACTAGCAGTCAGGTATTCCCAGCTGGAAGTGCCCATGACACAGAACTGGTGTCAGCGCTGGAGGGTTCCTGTGCTCTGACCAAACTGGGCGAAGCATTTTCACTACCTGAGCTGTGTGCGACTGCAACAGTAATGTATTACATTATCAGACCCAGGTATATTTTTACATTCCTCAGGGCAGATACACAGCCAGCTATAAGGCAAAGGCACACGCTGGCATCCATATCTACTACAAAGCCCTCATTTCCGAGGGGAAAAAAAAAGAGGTACTGAGGCTAGACAGAAACCAGAGAGCCACAGCTGCCTGCATGTCTGTTCTATCGGGGTTCAGGACCCCACAGCATGACCCCAGCATGTCAGGCCAGACACAGTCACAGAGACTTACACATGGCTGTTCAAGTCTTATCCGAAACAGAAACGGTATTTCCTGTCATCATTTGACCCTCAAGTCCCTTGTTTTTCACACTACTGTTTAGCCCCTTCCAGCTGCACACACTGATTGCTGGGCAATGCAGAGCATCTAGATTATTATTTCCACACGGTCTTTTCCCTCAAAATTTTTCTGGGAAAATATTACAGTGATTTTTGAAGTGACTGGATCCCAAGCAATGCAAGAGCCATCCCTGTGCATCATGCAAGAGGAGCAAACTGTCAAGTCGTCACAGTTTTAGCTTGAAAAACCACATGGCTTTTGAAGTCTCAATTTATTTTAAGCATAAACAATGGACTTTCAATTAAATGTAAATTAACTGCGTGATTTGTTTTATAGCTGTGTGTAACCAAGCCCTCCAAAAGGTGAACGATTTACATACCTTTCATTTTAACATTATATGCTAAAATTGAAGATGTGAGAACAGATGCTGACATCCATGATGCTGAATATTTCTGGATCTTATAGTGTGTTTTGTGCATTAGTGTTGCCCTGCAGATGTTAAAAAGTAAGCTAATTTCAGAATGGCTTATAACCTATAAAAGTTGTAAGAGACTTAACCTTGCATCTCAAACTAGCCTATGGAGGTTGGTATATACATGTGTGATAAATTAGACATAATATTTTATAAATTTTTAAGGATACTGTAAAATAACATCAAGTACAACAAATAGTATAACTAATAGTAGTTTATTTAAAGCATACACGTTATATATTATTGATCACTGTTACAATTTTAAAGTGTCTAGAGATCCCAAATGACTGTGGGCTCTGAACAAATACATTGTATTTGACAGTTCATGTTATTAAGGCTGTGAAGTGCAAACAGAGAAAAGGTAGATAAAGAGGAAAAGATGACAACAGAAACAGAGATTTGCCAAAGACATAGATCAGCTTGTTAGAATATCTTCAGTGGGCTGACAATTTCAAAGTCCTTTAAGACTTTGCTGGTCAAAATGGAGTAGTCAAATTAAATAGCCACGCTTTTACAATGCGTCCTTCATCCTGGACTTAGCTAGCCGCTCCACCACGTGCTCAGCTCAAATATGTTTTTAAGTCCAATTGAAGTCAGTAAACTTTAGCTCTTCCTGTCCTGCAGCTAAACAGGTTCTGGACCCCTCCATGAAGGACAGCTGACCAGTGCTCTGCATAACCTCCTAAGTCCGTGGCACTCTCATGGCATATTTATGTTCCATTAAGCAAAGATTCAGCAAAAATGGCCTGTTTTGTGTCTCACCTCAATGACTGTCAGCTTATGCCCCTCTCAAGGTAAGGAAAGGCTCCACTGCTGCTTCTCCTCACTGAGTGTGGAAAGGGTTCAATAGATAGAATAACCATTTTGGTTTAGTTAAAGGAAGTACAAGGATATCTACTCTGCAGATGTAGAAACACCAGAGCCGTCACGGGCACTGTGCATTTTACAGGACATGAGACTCAAAGAACATCAGGCCCTGAGGGCATAGTACTCACTGAGTACAACACAACCTACTTCAAAACCTGCTTTTTTTTTTTTTCACTTTACACATAGACCTTAGACACCTAAATAAAACTTTTTGAAAAAATATCTACAATAGTTCAGTAACCAAAGACAGTTCTCTTCATAATTGAAATACTACTGTTTTGCATACCGTGCTTAGCTCCTGACTTGCCTTTGACCTAAAGGCAGTGACATTAACAAGAGTTATGATTCAATATATCTAGTTTTATGTCTATAGGGTCAACAAGAAAACTGTGGGACTGTACCAAGGAACACATGGACCCCTTGCTGAGGGTGATGGGTGGTTTTGGTGGCAGCAGACTCAGAGACCTTGAGAGGCTTGACAACTTCTTTCCCTCAGCCTTCACCAACAAGGTCTCCCAGGCCTCTGTGCTTAGAGGCAGGGTTCAAGGAAAAGAGGAGCAATCAGCTGTTGCTGAGGATGAAGTCAGGGAATACTTCAGAGGACTCACGCTAAACGAGTCCACACTACCTGCAGGACTGCATCATCGAGAGGAACACCTCTATTATGAAGAAAGGTAGAGAGTGTTGGGGTTGTTCAGCCTGGAGAAGAGAAGGCTGTGGGGAGACCTCATAGCAGCCTTCCAGTACTTAAAGAGGACTTAAAAGAAAGATGGAGAGAGACACTTTACCAGAGCCTGTAGTGTCAGGACAAAGGGCAATGGCTTTAAACTGAAACAAGGTAGGTTTAGATAGGACATAAGGAAGAAATTGTTTACAATGTAGGTGGCGAGACTCTGGAACAAGCAGATCAAGGAAGTTGTGGATGCCCCGTCATTGGAAGTGTTCTAGGTCAGGTTGTATGGGGCTTGGAGCAACCGGGTGTAGCGAAAGCTGCCCCTGCCCATGGCAGGGGGATTGGTCCAGATGGTCTTTAAAGGTCTCTTCCAACCCAAACCATTCTATGATTCTAGAAATATTCCATCCAGTTTTGGACTCACCAGTATAGGAAACTGGTGTGAGTTCAGTGGAGGGCCACCAGAATGGTTGAGGCTGAAGCACTTGGCCTGTGAGAAAGCGCTGAGGACCAGAGCTTTTTCAGCCTGGAGAAATGACGGCTTCAGGGACAATTAACAGCAGCCCCTGGTGCCTGTGGGGAGATGAGCAAGAGTAGCTGAGACTTACTGAAGTCCCTGCCAGCCTGAATTATCCCGTGCATTTATGATCTATGCCTCTGTTAGTCACCTTGGGCTCCCTCTATGATTAACCGCATTTCTAGGAAGTGATTAATTTGACCTATTTATTACGAATATTTATTTTAACTGAGAGGAATGGTGCCATACAACTGCCTGTTTCTTCACTATGAAGATAGGCCGGACGACTAACTCAGATATAATTATTACCAACATGTTAAGTGTCTACAATTAGGTCAGGTGGATCCCATCCTGGGTGTCTGTGCTCCCTGAAGGGCCCAGCTGGATACCAGGGAGGGAAAGGAAGAAGTTATTTCTGTACAGCGTCACAGCAGATACAACACTTGCCCCCAAAGAAATATATCTGAAATCTGGGCCATAATTCCAAAAATTCTTATTTTTTTTTTATTCAAAACCTCATCGATACCAAACTAATACACGTGTAGAGCACAGATTTTTCAGTCTCTCTGTTCATTCTGTCTGTTTTCTTGCCTGGCTGCCTCTCTGGCCCCATACACCTTGCACGGGGCTGTGCTCTCTGCCCTGTGCTCTCTCTTCCATGAAGCCGCGGCTTCTTCTTGAAGAAACCACAGGGCCAGCTCTCCCTGTTCCTCAGGAAATGGTCCAGCTGCTATTAAGTCTATTACTAGCTTGTCTCGACACCGGCAAAATCATAAACAGTTCATTTAGGTGCTTCTGCTGGGACTTCGATTTGTGGCAAAGGAACACATTCCGGTTTTTAAACTGAATTGCTTAAAAACGCTGTTCTTCATTTTATTTTGTAAATAGGCTACAGAAATAACATTCATGATACCACAGCATCTTGCCCCTTTCATCAGTGTCACACTAACTCTGACATAATCTATTTATACATACATTTGGTAGCTGTATATATAGACATAAAAACCAATGCCAGGTCTATTTATGTTACTAATAATGTGTTTGCAACAAACAATACAATTAAGTACATCAATAAATTACCATAGGGATAATACTGTTGATTTTTTTCCCTTGAATATTCTATTCAGATTATATGTGTGAAAAAGTACAGTAGCTTTCAGTCCATTTCAATGTGTGGATCTCCTATACAGGAGAAAAATATCCCAGAGTTAAGCTTTCTAGAAGCACCCTTGCTATTCTTGGCTATTTTTATTACAAATAGTCCACAAATCCCACAGTGTGTCAATACCACTTTGATTTCTAGACTTTTCAAAACTATGTCTTTAGCTTAATCATAACCACGGGTTTTCACGCCTCGTTAGTGTTCTGTTCTTTATGACCTTTGCCTTGGTTTTAATGTTTATTCATTATACCAAGACATTTTTATGTTGCTTTTCTTCTGTCACTTTGCATGTTAGTGCCCTTCCCCTTTGTGATTCAAGCAGCAACATCTTTGCTCATACTAATTCAAAGCAAGAATGCGACACTGCATTTGAAAGCGTAGGTGTTCCTGACACAACTCTTGCTTCTACGTGGTGTATTTTGTCTTCAAACATTAGCTCCCCAAGGCACAAGTGTGATTGAGGCCTACGAATGTGTATTTCCTTTTGAAGTCAGTTTGCATTGCTAATTCACAACAGGGTGCAAAGTCAAGTTTTCCGAGCACAGAAATAAGGACTGATTACCGTTCTTTTATTTTCGGCATCCCACCCGTAGACATGTACTTTTTGTTTTTGTAATTACTGCAAACTGTAGGCTTTGTACATATTGACAGATTAATTTTGTAATACACTATTACAGAAAACTCTAACTTAAGAGACTGATGTGCATATATTTCACTAACCTATTACAAGGAAAATACCTCCTAAATAACAAAATCAGTAAAAAATCGCATCCGCTGATATTGTGCGTGCTTAACTTCAAGAATACAAGCAGTCCCAATATTTGTCTCAGGTTTAGGGAACCTGAGTACCTGCACTGCCTTAAACACTAATTACATACACAGTCCTGCCAACGGGAACTGAGAACCCTCAACACCTTTCAAGACATGCTCAGCTCTCCTTAGGGTTAGGATGCTACTGGGACTCACACTCTAGAACAAGAGTATATTTTACCCTGGATTATGTTGCAAGGGATAGGAGTTGTTTCCTTGGACCCATTTATTTTATGATTAAGAAAGGAATCAGAAAGATAAAGCTAGGAAAGAACAGTTTTAAAACACAACTATAAACATACAACCCCCCCCATGCCTTTAGCAACCGAGTAGATAAAATTATGCCTCAGATACCCATCCAAATAATGTTGCTTTCCTCCTTCACTTTGTGTAAATGCTCTCCTTCAAAAGCCAAATCATCCTATTTTTTGGTCTTCAGTTTTGAACACACTCACATTTATGTTCTTACATTTCAGACATCTCAATAGAAATGGCACAAAAAGCACAAAAAGCATAAAAAGTGTTGCTCCCACATAAAATTTACACTTGGGAAAACATACGGACAACAAGTCTTGACAAAGAATTGCCTGAAAGAATATTTGAACAGTATTTTACAAATTTCCTTCCTATCTGCTTCACTCAATGCCTGTGCTTTATTATATGTCAGAAGATCTTCTATATTATGTCACAGATTTGTTGTAGGAACAAAACACTGCTCATTAAGTTGTCTTTTTTTTGATTATTGTTACTTGGTAACATTAATGCTGTTGCTGTTGCAAGGTTTTAATTGAAACACAGATGAAAAAAATGAGAAGTGCTTACATACATGAAATATCCTCATTAGTCTGACTGACCATGGTGTAGTCTATAAGGAGGTTTTCGGTATAAACATTAAACATTTATATGCTTTGGGGAAAATAATCTCTGCTTCAGTTCTGCTTACTTCACTGGCATAATAAAAGGATTTTTACCCTGGCATGTCATCTCAGAAAAAAGAAAAAAACCAAGAAAAAACCATCAAAAGCCTCTCTGAAGAACAGAGCAAAACATACTAAACATTTTCTAGCTCCTTTTTCTACCTGTGTTTGCCCAGCTGATGTATTGAGGCAACTCATCTGGAGATGTAAGCACAACAGGCAGCCACGCTAATAATTGTACCAGATGCTTAAAAGCTTCAAACTTCAAGGTTCTCCTCAAAGTTCTGCTTAGATTTTTTTCTTCTGTCTGAGAAATCCTAAGGCTTACTGCACTCTCAATAGAGAGCAGTGCCTTTTTATTTACTTACAGAGGAAACTGATGCCTCGATCACAGCTTTTGTTGCCATTTGGCTGCTCTCTTTTACAGTATTTTAGAACTGAAAAATATAGTTCTCATGTGTAGATAATTCCCTCCTTAAATTAATACCAGAAGAAGCAGATAGTTCTGACAAAATACACTTCTTTTTTTTACTTTTTTTTTTTGTTGTTAATAGCAAATCAGGAGGAATAGGAGCTCCTTTCATTAATTTTTGTGGTCTTCATCCAAACAGAAAATAAGAAAATTTTTTAATTAAATTTTAAATTAAAATGATTGAACTCAGTTTGAGTCAACTTTCAGATTATAACCGTCAGTTAAGGGAGAATTAGACATGTCCTCATTGCCACTTTCTGTGGCATACTGTACCACACTACACTTAAATATAGGTAGACCACCGTTTTCCTTTCTCAGACTTCCTAAATACTAAAAAGAAGCTATCTCAAAACAATCTGAGGTCTGAAAGAGTATTGTTTCCTTAAAACATGTCATTAGACTCTGATCCAAGTCTTTAATGACAGCTAAATCTAGGAATTTTCCTGTCCCTAAGTTTCCTTTCATATAATCCTAATGGCAGTTCTCTTTGGCGACTCCTGTCCTAACATGACAAGGCCCCATCAGTGCATCTCACGCAACCCACTAGCGCTGGTCATTGCCTGAAGATCACAGAATCATGGAATCATGGAATGGTTTGGGTTGGAAGGGAGCTTAAAGATCACCTAGTTCCAAGCCCCCTGCCATGGGCAGGGACACCTCCCACTAGAGCATCTTGCTCAGAGCCCCATCCAGCCTGGCCTTGAACACTTCCAGGCAAGGGGCAGCCACAACTTCTCAGGTTTCCCTGCCACCTTCTCTTCTCCAGGCTGAGCAGCCCCAACTCTCCCAGCCTGTCCTCACAGGAGAGGTGCTCCAGCCTTCTCATCATCTGCACGGCCCTCCTCTGGACCCCTTCCAATACGTCCATGTTCTTCTTATCGTGGGGACTCCAAAGCTGGATGTAGTACTCCAGGTGGGGTCTCAGGAGAGCAGAGGAGAGGGGCAGAATCACCTCCCTACACCTGCTGGCCATGCTGCTAGTGGGAAAAGAGGAGGGTTTCCAGAGGAGGTTTTTTTCTCTCACATCGCATAACTGAAATGCACGATGGGCCTACACTGCAGTCTGGGGAAAGGAAAGAAGAAAGGGGCGTTTTGCTAGAATAATCATAATTTCTTCTCCAGGCTGAACAGCCCCAACTGTCTAATTGAGGAACTATGGATACACTTTTGCTTACCAGCGAAACCAAGCAATTCACAAAGGTAACTTTGTAAGAGTTGTCTTTGGAAAAGTTCTTGTCTTTGGAAAAGTTCTTTCAAACCAAATAATTATTATGTTTATTTTTGCTGGAGAGCTTAAGTGGGAATGAAGAGATGCAAATACTTGGCTGACTGATCTTTCTTCTGTTTTATATAGCTGTGGTCTGACTATGCACATCTTTAATTTTTAACTTTTAAACCAGCATTGTGATCTATTTTTTCTTTCCTTTATTGATTTACTATGTTGTGAAAGGCTCCAAGTTTCAGCTGCTGTGTGACAGACACCCAAAGCAGTCACGAACCCATGGAAAATAAGGTGGGGAGTGACTCCCAGGAACTATGTCTACCAGTGGTTTTCACCATTGTTAGGTATTTCCACCAGAAACAAGCATGCTGATGTAAGTGGACTACTCAGAGTAAGATATTGTTTAATACAAGCAAGAGGATCACAGTCTGGCTGCCTAAAAAGCACAGTGCAAAGAACAAGATCTCCAAAGTGCTGCCCCAGCCCACCTCTAACTTTCAGAGGTTAATGTGTAACCCCATATCTAAGAAAATGGGGGGAAGAAAAGCTGGAAGGAACATCCTCGTCTAGTGGGAAAGATAGGACGGAAGGTCTTTTTTCACTGACATTATTAAAGAAATGAAGTGGCTTAAGCTAATTTTTTCCAAATGGGAACAGTGAAAGAGTAAGAGAAAAAAAAAACAACAACCAAGAGGCCTTGTTTTTTAGAAATCCTGAGCACCCAGGTGTGCTTACCAGCCATGCCCATGCTAGCAATTTAAAAAAGCAGGAGAATCCTCAGGCACTGTCATTTAATGGTTTATATCATGAAACTGCACGTACAAGCCCTTGAAGAAGACTGGGCTTTGCCTGGCTTTCTAACAGTTCCCAGGCATGGTTTGTGGAATAGCATGGGTAATAGACCGTTCCCCGTAACCTGGAGAATAGACCGTTCCCAACACACCATTTAGGCCAGACCACCATGTCCTGGAGAGCCAAGTGGCGTTGGTACGGGGGTGGAGGTGGCTCCATGCCAATTGCCTTTAGTGCCAGAGAACAGTCCTTGGTACATTTGATTTCTTAATATAGACCAGCCAGCTGATGTGGAAATTTCCAGATGCCTGAAAATTCAGCAAGTGCGATTGCTTTAGTTGAATGTATGTATTTAGGGCCTAATTATAGATCTATTTTTACAAAGATGTTGGCCTCAATAACTGAACAATTACAGGGCAAAGAGTTCTTCCTTAATGCAGGAGAAAACCTGATGTCTAGGAGACATGCCAGCTGCCAGATGGATACGCTCCCTCCGAGCACTGTATTGGCTTTCCCCTCCTCTGGCTGCTCAGTAAATGCCCAGAAATTCTCCTTCTATTGCCCATTTTTGCATAATTTATGCACACGGAAGACTTAGGTTGTCATCAGCAACCAGTTGTGACAAAAATAGCAACACGGATGGCTTGGTTCTCTTACGCTCCTCTACCCTGTTTGTTACAGCACTGCATTTTCAGGCAGGTTATGCCTCAAAACTAGTTGATGAACTAACAGGGCTTCAAGTATGTAAAATAAATCCTTATGTTAAGATGCTCAAAGATAGAAAAAAAATCCAATGCCCAGATTTCACTCCTTGAAGTGCACAGCTTATTTTGGCTTTAACAAGCAGTGAAAATATCAAGGGCATGACTTTCACCTAAGTATTTCGACGTTCATAAGCCTTCAGATCGCTTAAATATGAAAATCAGTTGTATCAGTATCGTACAGCATTGCATCACACATTTCTACTTTAATTTTCGGTAGGTATGAACTGACTCAAATGTTTAGTTCTGTTAAAGAACACAGATTCTTCAGCAGTAACTGTGGGGTGATGATCCTTTAAAAACCCACAGTGGAAAACTGTGCAGAGAAAGTGAAAGATTCATCCTGTTTCCTAGGAAAATGACACTTGAGTGCGTCCTTCCTTCTGAACCTATTTATTATTTCAAGGTATTCTGGAAGAAGGGATGGAAAATTCACATGACAATTACATTCATATAAATTTAATGAAAAAAAAAAATCACTAACCCAAACATAAATCGGTACTTTATTTTATAATGTATTGAACTGTCTTTTTTATTCAAATGTTCCATCTGTAGAAAACAAAACTTTTAAGAATCTTTTATATGAGACAGTCTTTCGCAATTAAATATCTGGAACTAAAATTATCTGAATAATAATTATAAGCATTCTGTATGTGTACCCAGGCCTTCATTTACTCTGTCTCCAAATGATTCTCAATTAATGTTTGTAGGTATTTAAATTGCTATAACTTATTGGCATTTATCTTTACAGACTGGTGGCTAATATTAGCTGTCGGCTAACAATAAGAAGTTTGTTTTTCTTCTTGTTGATCTTAAATTCCTCTTTCCCAATCCAATAACCCTTTTTTCTATATCTTATGTATCTCCTATCGTAACCAAATTATTAGCATATCTAAAACGACAGTAGAACTCTTCTGTCATTGTGATATTCTGAAAATTCTATTAAACCATTTTTCAGTAATCACTTTGAACAGGATAGAGTATATCCTAGAGTATTCATAACCTTTTAAAACTGAAGAGAGATTTCCAGCCCTACCTATACACTGTATTTTTCAGTTACAATCATCTAATTTTATCATTCGAATCCTTTGAGATTTCAAATTTTTCATCAAAACCTGACTGTTTTACAGAATGTCATGAAGTTCTTTCTTCAGCTTTGATAAAATCCATATATTTAATAGTATTTTCTATGTTTTTCTTGAGTAGCTGACAAATGCAAAAATATCTGATAGCCCAGGGATACCTTTACTCTAAATCCCATATTGATATTCCGATTTCCTTTGATTTTGGGATAATGTAATGAAGATGGCATCAATGACAGAGATGCCATGATAATCTTTTGATTTAATCTAGCTTTTCTTTCTCATAATTTGGTATGTGTTAATGTTCATCTGCTCTGCTGAGTTAATTCCAGACTACTAAGCATAGCTTGTTAAGTCTTTTTGTTATCTTCTGCATTTAATAATTAATCATGAGATTTACCAATATCTGTTATCTTGCTGTTCCCAAGCAATTTAATTTCTTTTTCAGTTTCTTTTAAAAATTATTTCTCCCATATTTGCTTCCAGAAAAAAAGGGTTTGCTTTTAAGATAATTCAGAAGTGTACTCAGATCTTCCCTCAGTTGTTCTATAACTGTATTCTTTGAAATGAAAAGATGCCCATTTTTGTTCTTCATGAGAACTTCTTCTCCAGTTCAGTGATATTATCTTTCCATATTCCTTTTGCCCTACTCCATCTCCTTCAGACAGCTACCTATGCAGCGCTTTTACCACCAGATCTTTACTGGCTCTTTCAATACCAGACCTAGGAGGTGTGAAAAAGAGAAGACCCAAGGGAAAGATGACAGCAGTCTACACAAGTAGGGTGGACAGTGTGAATAGAGATCAATTGCTTATTGCCCTTCTGGGAAAAATAAATAAGGGGTATTAAATGAAGGTGGTGGGCGACAGACAAAAAAACGAGAAAAGGAAATACTTCCTCACACAGTGTAGAAGTCTTGGCCATGTGGCACTGGAGTATTAAAGTGTCACAAGAGTTCAAAAAGCAATCAAAAATGAACTGAAGAAAATCCTAGCGGGGACTGTTAGATGCAGTCTAAGACGGTGCATACAGTTTGTAAGCCACAGTTTGCTGGGAGCTGGGCAAATACCCCAGGGATGTGTCGCTATATGCTTGTCTTGGTTTTACCCTCTTCTCTCTGCATCTACTATTGGTAGCTTTTGGGAGCGTTTTGTATGACTTAAGAGGCCAAGGCTGTCCTTGGCCTCCCTTCCGCCTTACCACATTTTTCAGAGATACTCTTTCCAAAGAGGTATGACCTCTGAGGCACATCTATTCTCAGTTGTTCTTTTCCAGTCTTTATCAAAACCCTGTTCTTATCATTCCTGTTGCCATACTGATGGCCTCCTTGTTTGCATCAACATCAGCCATAACATTCACAGTTTTAAAAACCACAAGCCCGTTTTATCAATATTATTTGATATCCCTATCTTTTTTTGGATTTCTCCAAAACACTGTATTTTATGATCAATGCCACTATTTTTTTTCCATTTTTTATTGTGGCACGTGTTTTTTTTCCCACTGCCTTTCAGTGCTTTACAGCTTCACAGTCAACTTCCTTTATTAGCATTCTGACAGACAAAAGTTAAGTGGCCACCAACTGGCATCATACTTTTTCAAAGCATCTTCTTAACTTGTAATTTTGCATATGTAAAGCATATCTATAGTTTCTACACATCTGATATAGAAAAGAAGTCAATGTGAGTAACGTAAGCTAAAGATGTTCCTTAACTATGAAATGATTGAGAGACAGAGGCTATTAAGACTAGTCTAATTACTGTCCAGAGTTTTTACTTTTCATTAATACTTTATTGGAACCCAGTCAGATTCCAGGAAGGAATAATATAGGACCAAATTTTATTATTCAACAAACCTCAGGAAAAAAGGTATTTTACAACAGAGTGAAATAATCGCGAGGAAAGAGAATCTGACAGATGAAATTCTGGCCATTCTCAGTATTCTTGATCTCTTGCTCTATTGCCTCTAAAGTTTATCATTTATTTGATTTATAAAATAAGTATGGAACTATTGTTGTGATTTTCATTATAGTAGTCCAAGAACAGAAATGAGGCAAGACCTGCAGGAGAGAGATTTTAATTTATCAGATAACTGCTAGCACTGCGAAAAAGGCAAGCATAAAAGACTTTTTTTTCAGGACATTATCTCTCCCTACACACCCTTCCTCCTTTATGTAACAGCATAATTTAAAATGACCCATTATTTGTCTGAGTATTTTTTGTAATAGCAGATTGTTAATGGAAATAGTTATGGAACTATACAGTATTTCATTCATCAGCCTTTGTTGTCAGCCTGTTGCTGTTTCATTTACCAGTCATTTGTTTCCGTCACAGTTTAAGCCAGTCTGGCCATTTTTAATCTTTTAGAACTTAAAAAAAGAAAAAAAAAGTTATCCCAGAAAGATAATTTTATCAATTGAAAATGAATCGCTACTGAGAGCTCCTTCTTCATTTCTTAAGAGGCTGCTGTGTGGGCCTCCTGAGCTGGGTGAGGAGAAGGAAGAGAATTAGACACAAAAGACAGAAAAAAGGTTGACTCAGTTTCCTCAGTTTTCAGCTGCCATTTCAAAGGCCCTCAGGTTTCTCAGCAAGATGCCATCTCACACCTCAAAAAGCTGAGGTATTCCCTAGTTTCTGCCAGCCCTGTCTTGAGTGCCCTAGGGCATTTCAGATGCCCCTCACCTGAAGTCTGAAATGATGGAAAAGCATGTTTGGGGTTTTTTGTGTATTTTTTGATGTTGTTTTTGGTTGTTGCTTTTTTTTTCCAATCTAGCATTTCCAGTTGATTTGGTAAGTTGTGTAATACAACTGTAATGTGAAGGGAGACAACAAAATGAAATAAATGCAGTAGCTCAACCTTACTTTCGCATGAACCGAGGCAAGTCTAATAACTGTCATAAGTTAATCGTGTCTCATAGCTATGTTTTTCTAAATTCCAGTGGTCTGTGTGCTGTTCCACGGAGTATCTATTGTAGAAAATAATTATTTTTAAAAAAAGAAGTTTTGGAGCAATGCAGCAGCTTGATGACACCTGAGAATTTATTTCAGATGGATATAGAAATCCTGTTTTTATAGCTGCTTCATGCCTTTGGGCATATCAAAACAGTTAGGGACATGTAACGTATCTGGCCTTTACAGTTCAAAGATGTTTATTTTAGCCTTGCTTATTTTAACCTTAGGAAGTTCTACTATCGTGGTACCAACAGTTGTTGCAAAAGGCACTATTATCTTAATCTAGGCTCATTTAAAAAGAAATTATGGTCATTCACTGAATGAATTATTCATACTTGGCTGAAGTGACAACACGTTATTGTACCAAGATACAGGAAAACCAAAAAATTGTCTTTGTTCTTCAGCTTTGGACACAATGGCATTTTTTAAAAAATCAAATTCTAATGTGTACTTTGGCACAACATCTTCAGCATTTTTGCCTCCATCTGATAAAAGCTGATGCAAGAGCTTTCATCCAGCCTCTGTGCAGACAAGGACATTGCTTCAGGGGGATGCCAGACAATGCAGTAGCTCTTCTGTAGTAGCCAGGGAAAACATACTTCCCCTTACAGTTAGCTGCTAAATAACCTTGGTTTTATCCTCTTTCCTTTTTAAGTACCCAATTCTGCTCTTACTGAGGTGAATGAGAGCTTTTGCAGGAAATTTGCTTTTGTTCCATAGAAATTTGCAGGAAGGAAACGGTCCTTCAGGAAGAGTTCGTTCCTGTGCCTTTATGGATTTTCTATAGCGAGGTTCACAGCACCAGCAATTCCACTACATTTACCTGCAATTCGGAAATAAACTCTCATTGCTGTCAACGATGTGTGCGTTCAGCTGTCTTAAAATCAAGACAGACGTTTAAAATCCTCCTACGGCCTTAAGAAACTAACTTTATGTACTTTCATAAAACATCAGAAAACTTCTGCTTATGTTCTTTTGCATCAATTGCCACCCTCCTGATGAGATACCTGGTGCTGAGGTGCTGCACATTAGATGCCTCCTCTGTTTTGCTCTCATAAAGGGAAACTGGACAGCTTGTACCATAGTCTGGGTCTTACTATGAGAGAAAATTAGCTTACACCCTGCACTTTGAAGCAAAAAGAAGAGAAAGTCATGGCAAATTTTACAGTCTACAAGAGATACTGAGTCATGGAGGGATTATTCAAAAACCATAAGCAATCATTACACTCACTTTTGCATGCTTCATTTTGTGAAAATAGCAGAGAGCAGTTGGGGTTCTGCATCTTTTCTTGGTTATCATGGACATAAATCAATCACACATTTGGAGGTGAGTATTTCAAATCTTGAACTCTGCATGAAATTCACTATGAAGTCAACATAGAGTGATTTATTTTTTTGAAGAACCAATTTTAAGCACTTGTCTATGAATATTCCAGCTATGGTGTACATAGTGCACATATTTATGACATACTCTACTTAACAATGTCTGCAGGGGTTGTGCTTGTGTCTTAAATATCGCCAGACTGCTGTACTGAAGACACGAAGAACGAAAGCAGCCTAGTCGCTGCTTAGTGTGTTTACTTTTCCTATTCATGCTGTTGGGAATGAAGCCGGTCACTTAGTTTTGGGGCCATTAATAGACTCTGACTCATTAATTTTTGCCTTACTCATTTGGTTTTGCACGGAGATTCTTTTTTTCTGCTATAGGTATTTAAGTCCTTCAGATTTAAGAGCTTTTACATCATGACTGTGATGTGATGATCACATAAACCAATTCTAATAGAGTTTACAAACACAGGCACTAAACACAATTACTCAACTCTAGTGGCAACAGTTATGGGCAACAGTACTAACAGTGAAATACATTAATTTGCCAGCTAGATTTGGACAAAAGTAATATCAAAGAGTGTGGTTATCAGCCTCTTTATCCCAAAAGATAGAGGTTACCAGCACTGATTTCCTGCATAATGACTGATTCTCTATTATTCTCTCTGACATATGAATCACTACATTTTTCAGTAATGAAAGTCAGGTATAATGTTTAGGAACAGCAGAGTAACAAGAGACAGCAAAGATCCATACTGCTTTTTCCTTTGCTAAATCTGAACTTTGTATCGGTTATCTCCACCCTGCTGGTAAGTAGCCGCCTCGGAATTAGCAGAGGCTACTAATTCTGTGACATATCCTAAGCCTCCCATTACAAAAAAAAAAAATCTCTCCTACTTCAATGGTATTCTTGTTTCTCCGATTCAGAAAAAAAGCCTGAAAAGCTGTCTTTTTTCCCCTCTTAGCTCTGTTCTTATCTTATGGGCATCTGGTTCAGGTGGAGTTAAGGGTCTTCTGGTTCATTCAAACATCTAGTGCTATGAATATTCATGCCTTGGTAGGATGCTGTATTTTTGTGTCCATTGTCTTCTTTTTTCTAAAAAATACATGAGGAGTTTCCAGGAGGGGAGCTTTCCTCTGTCTGAGTGCTGGCTCAGAGTTACGACTGTATCTTCAAAAACTGCTGGAGAAGGGTGAAAATTAAGGTTGTATAAAAGCAGCGTAGCTATACTGAGTCAGGCAAAAAAACCCACAAACATTTAGACCCGCATCCTCTCTCTGACACCGATCAACAACGCATGACGCATTCGACAGCGCTAGCATGACGGTACATTGATCTCCTCAATGCTTCATTAAGCCTTGTCTGAAGTTAGCTGAGAAGCCCTTCTTACAGCTGACAGAAAGAAGGGAGTGAATGTGGACTCCAGTTGAAGCAGATTCTCCATCTTTGGAAATATCCAAAATTTGACTGGGCGAGGCCTGAGTAACCTGGTCTAACTGGGCCTGCGCTGAGCAGAGTTTGGCTAGCTGACCTCTGCATCTCCCTCCCAACCTACACGATTCTGTGACTCTCTCCTTTCTATTTAGCATCCATCCATCCATTGCTCATGCCTTGGTAGTGGAAAAACAAATCCCTGCACTCACCGGGGATCTTATCAGTTATGCAAGGAGAAGAACATCAAAAAGCACATTCTGCAGCTTTTCAAAGGCGCACAGGGCATGGATAGATGCCCACCTATGAATTATATGCCCATTACAATTAGTGGAAATCAGATCAATACAGTCAATGCTTGCACTCCATTTTATGAGTCTAGGTTGCCCACATTCTCTACAAACTTGTTACTAATTTGCTGCATTTAAATTACAGCTTAGGTTGCCCCTGCCAATGTGGTGCACTACAATTTGTGCAGTTTACGTGGGTCACACATGTTTTACGCAGAACTGGGAATTTACTGCTAGTCTAATTAAGTCTTGACAGTCTAATTAAAGAATTATTATTAGTCTGGGTACGACGATACCAACAATTATAGTTCAAATTATCCAAATGTTGTGGCTCATCCCAGTAATGATACAGTGAAAACTGAAATATCCAAATTTTATAGTAATTGTGCCTTTATCTAGTATTATGCTCACCCTTCCACTGTCTTTCTGGTGACACAGAGATCGTGCCCCAAGATTGACAGCTTTCATCTTGGGAGGAGGGTGTCATCCACAGAAGAGGTATGATGTTGGGGAGTTCTTCCTCCTCGTTTCTGGAAATAGGATGTTGGTGTGGATGGTTTCTTACTCCTTACTCTTGGGTCTGCTTAGTGTCACTATTATGTACTTGCCAACAGTCTGCTTGCTCCTTATTCATCGGTTCACAATTACATATTACGTCCAAATCTACCCTGTGCGGTATGTTTTACATATATCAGATGCCTGTTCTTTGCTCTTTTTGTTACTCCTAAATTGTTTGACCCAGCTCCCAAGGTCGCATTCCTCTGACAGCTAGTAACTGACTATGCTGCTGAGCTGTTTATCACCCAGGGGCCTCTGTTATCACCCTGTGTCTGCACTTTCAAGGCTGCAGTTATCATTCTATGCCGGTACTCCTCTACATGTCATTTTTATTCTAGCATCATAGATGGGCCACCATAGAAAGAAAAACTACATGTTGTATCCGCTACTTATAAAAATGTATATTACAGTAAGCCTTACACCACTCAGCCGTACAAAGCTAAGCACAGGCTGAAACAAACCAGGTTAACAGCCACCTGGTTATCAGACGACTGCTGTTACAGCTAAACAAGCTCAATCCAATCTCCGGGTAGGTCGAGACAAGCCCAGGTGAATCCTGACACATCCTAAGGCCCGTGCTGTCAGCTTCACACACAGCCTGAAGCCTGCTGCTCGTGGCGGCAGCACTGTACGCGCTGGGCTGTGAAGCTATTCAGACCTGCAACAGATGCTGCCACTTGAAGAACCCAGTACTGCCTTCAGTGTCCAAATGTGTTTTGAATCCTGGCAATGCATTCCTTGATCTTCAAGGAGAGTGAATTATTAACCTTTTCTTTACCTACTTCTGATAGGGCTAGGATCAAATAACGTTCCTGAAAAGCACACGCTTGGCAAAACTGTTTTGAAATGCAGATACCACGGTCTTATCTACATATGCTTTACCTCTGGGAGAGCTCATATGCCAAAACAACTGGTACTTTGCTCCTTTGGAAACAGCTTTTCTATCACTTATAACTCTGACGTTGTCCGAATGAGCCCCACAAATACCACGGTTCCTTCACTACTGGGACACTTCCCTCAGAGTAGAAACAGCGGAGATCAGCATGTCCTTCCAAGTGGACATTTGTGTGCCGAGTTAAGCAACGTTCTGTGTTGCTTGCTGACACCTAAGTTGCAATCATATTCCTGTAGTACTCGCTGACTTGTCGCTATGCCAACTCCATGTAGATTCACTTTTGCTGGGATCCTTGCACAAAATCCGGACCTTTGTCTCCAGAAAAAAAATCCGGAAAACACTATGGGTCCCATTCAGCTCCCACCTCTGGGCTTCACTTCTGCTGAAACCTGGTATGGCATATATCAAAGGCTAGGAAATTTGGAATGGTGCATGCCTGAGTCTGTCCTTCAAAGGGAGTTGGGACATGGTTAAAGGAAACAGGATCTAGGAAAGCAATCTTAGATCCGTAAGTATAAGGAGCAAAGGACTATTTCTTAGTTCCAGTCAAACTTTATCAGAGTAACAGCCAGCATCTTAGGCAATATGGTTTCTCACATCTGTTGTTTTCTAAGTTTCCCAGGGGTTCTTGCAAATAATTTTTCACCTGATTCTCCTCCTGTTTGGTGCCTTCTCTTCCTTCCGAGACTTAATATTGCCTGCAGATTTTACAGAGGCTCCCATTTTCAATCCCCAACATCTTATCATATTTGTCAGTGCAAACAGCTTTATAGCAGCGCTGTCGGCATATGATTCAGCACTTCTGGAAGCTCTCACTGCAGAGTATTCCAAATGACGAGGAAATAAACTCACTTAATGCTTGCTCAATGTCCTTATTAAGTTACAGGCTTATGGCTGGAAAATGCCATGGCCCTGATCCTCAGTCACTCATTCTCCTGTCTGAGATGGGCACCTGGGTTGTTTTTTTCTGTTATGGCCACATCACAGAACTAGCATGGTGGCTGATGCCCACAAGGTTTTCACCTGCAAGAGAACATGGCTGGCATGTGAACACAGTTCCAGAAGTACAGGAGACTAGTCTCCTATGCCTAGAATTAACCTCTTGTTTACCTTTTCCTGCTTTCGTCTTCTGACCCTTATTGTGCGATGAGCCTTTTCCTCAACTTTCCAGCCAGAAATATGAGATATCCTACAAACAACATGAGCTACAACACTGAGATAAGTACCTTCTGCTGTTTTTCTGAAAAACATATCTTTATCAAAGATACACTCTGCACACCCCATGGGTCACCTGCCCCTGCTCCACACCTTGTGCCCTTCCTTTTTACGTATGAACTCATTTAGGAGCTCCTTGCTCATCTGTACTGCCTTTGTTCGATCTCCTACTTGTCATGACAGACTTTTCTTGAGCTTGGAGGAGGTAAGCTTTGACTATCAATGAGGGTTCCTTTCCAGGGAGAGGCCTCTTCTTTCCAGGGTCATAACCCGTGGGATTCTTCCAAGCAGATCTCAGAAGAGGCTGAAGTCTGCTCTCCTGAAATGCAGGGTTGTGGTCCTGTTTTTTGCCCTGCTTCCTCTTCTTAGCGTCCTCCTCCTGGGTCCTCCTGGATCCTGTGACTCCAATGGTCACACAGTCACTGCAGCTAAGGCTGCCTCCAACTTTCATAGCGCTGATACTTGGTTTTAAGTATCAGATCCAGGAAAGCACCTTTCCTTGATGTCTTCTCCAGGCTCAGAGAGCCAGGATTGCTCAGCATGGAGAAGAGAAGGCTCGGGGGAGCCCATTTATGTGTGGGATGGGATCCAAGAGGCCACCAGACGCTTTTCAGTGGTGCCCAGTGACAGGACAGAGAGGCATTTATCTCTGAATGAGATGAACTGCACAATGAAAATGCCTCTTTTTCTCCACTCACTATAAAAATCATCCAGATATGTAGATCTTATGCAGACATCTGTAACAGAAACATCCAAATTTGGGTTAGCTAACTGCTCTGTAGCGGAATAAATCCAGGTAAGACAGCTGACAGATATTTCAAGGTAAGTATTCCTCCTTTTGTTTAGCTGAACTCGCACAACCACGTGCAGGAGCAAACCCTTACTGACCTGCTGAGTTTCGAGCAGTTCTGTACATTCCCAGCAGCAATTTAAGACACTCACGCATCGCACCGTCTTTTTTGCATCAAAACTGATTCGAATGCTGAAACATCATGCCCGAAGCTATATACACACACCGCACAATGGAACAAAAGCCAGCTTCGGTGGAAACTGTCATTGAAGATTATGTCTCAAAATTCGTATTTACTTTCTGCCACTGAAGTCCTGGTCAGCTCAGATGTTGACAGACACCTTCACTCAGATTCAGCGAACTAGGTGTTTTTTCCAGGAAGCTTCATGCTTTTCAAAACATTAGCATGGAAAAGACTTGGGTGATTCTAATTACAGTTGTGACGATGTGTCTCCCTATAACAAGTTTCCGATGTGTGTCTGGATAAAATTGGGGCAACTGCCTCTATTTTGCTGAGGCAGCACAGCGTATTCTGACAGGGGGACACATGTTGCTTGACTGTTACCATGACAGTGAGAAGGAAAGTTTTTCTCCATGTTTAAAAAGTTTCCTTTCGAGGTAGGCAGTCATATTCAAAACCCTCCCGGATCCGTTCATTCCTGTGCAACCTGCTCTAGGTGACCCTGCTCTGGCAGGGGGGTTGGTCTCCTGATCTCCGAAGGTCCCTTCTGACCCCTGCCATTCTGTGATTCTGTGATATTCAGACAGTTTTAACTGCCATCAAAGCTCACGTGTCTAGTGAATAGGTAAAAACCGTGCATGTCAGAAATCCCCTAAAAGTCCTTTGAAGGGCTCTGCAGGATACAGAACACTTACTCAACAGGAAACTCGAGGTATGGGGCCTTAGAGAGAATTTAGGGCTGAGTTAGGGTTGCAGCTGGTTAGGTTTGGTTGGTGCTACGTCTGTTAATGGCACGGTAATGCTCAGTTTTTGTTTAAATTCCGACTTAGGTTCAAAGGAGACCAAGCTAGCGCTACAAGGAGCCACTGTGACAGTGCAGCACTGGGCGGTTTCTAATGCAGTTGTATTACAAACACAGAATAAAAGGCTGGCTCCTAATCCAAGAGGTCTGTAATTTCTGCAGAGATTTATTCTACATAGACAAAAATCAACTTGGGTATAAAGCCTGCTCAAGAGCTGTATATATGAGAAATGCGTATAATGATGAACGGACTGAATGTTATTTAGAACAAAACCATTATTGGTACTGTGCAGGATGGTGTGTCACAGGATGTCTACTTTGAATGATCAGCATCATCTTGATACTGAAAATATCATTTTTACTTGATAGCTTTTTCAAATAGATTTTTATATTGTGTTATAAGCGTTAGGAGAAATGCCAATACATTAGACTTACTGACCCAGCAGTAATTTACCGTGAATATATACTCAGCTTCCTTCTGTGCCTGCAGAGACCGTGCACGGCAGTTAATATTTTAAGCAGTACTGGCACCTACGAGAGCATGAAGTTACTTGTGTACCTATTATTTGGCCTTTCCTCTTCTAGTTGTACAACAAAATGATTTTCAGATAACATCCAGGCCTTAATTGTTCAGACATTTTTGAGTACAACCGAATAAAAAACAAACTAGCTTTCAGATTAATGCCTTAACAAATGTTTGAATAATCTTTTTTCCTAAGGAATAAACGCTAAAACCATTTTCTACTTAGTTGTACCTTATTGACAGCACAAAAAAAGACAAGTATTGCCAAGATCAGAGTGGAAATGTTTTATCCAACTCTTAACAGCAATGGATTCCTTCTTGCAGTTTCCATCTGTATTGACTTTCAATCCACAAGGATTATTACCATCTGTATTTTCTACCATTTCCCCTATTTTTCCCAACAGATCTCAAGGGTTTGGGCATTATTTTTTTTTTTTTGTCCTCTGTTTTCTAACTGGAGGTATTTTCTCACATATTTCCCACATTTCTTCATTCAGCATATATTTACATTCTTTATTCTGTTCTTCTACTTTACTGCCGTAAATTTTGACTTCTGCACATTCCATTCAACCCCGTCTGTTACATGGAAACTTCAAAGCCATATGGGGTTTTTTAAACTTTGTTTATTTCCCTAACAGCATATGATGGGTGCTGTCAAAACTAGGTTTTTAATGTCATACCTGTATCTGAAAAAAAACACTAAAAACTATACTACAGATTTTTAAAAACTGTAATTAATCCAGGTGGTTTTGTTTTTTTTTTTTTAGGTAGTGTCCACTACTGGTGCTTGT
>VXBO01004739.1:31695-42274 GCA_013400135.1 Rhinoptilus africanus
TGTGTGTGTGTACTGTAACCTGTGTGTTAGTGTGTGTGTGTACTGTAACCTGTGTGTTAGTGTGTGTGTGTACTGTAAGCTCTGTGTGTTAGTGTGTGTGTACTGTAACCTCTGTGTGTGTGTGTGTACTGTAACCTCTGTGCGTTAGTGTGTGTGTGTGTACTGTAACCTGTGTGTTAGTGTGTACTCGCACACACGTGTGCGCTGGTTTACAGGAGATTAGATGCAGGGGACTGTCAGACGCAGAAGACTGACCTTCAGCAAGACCCCGAGTGTGAGAACAGGCACAAAACCGCACACACGCACACACACGAGCACCCTCATTTAAAGCCCAGTTTTCAGAAAACATTGGGCCCAGTTTAAATCCCCGTTCTTTCCTTCCTACACCTCGCCACAAAAATAATCATTTAGGATGCAGAGGTTTTCCTCCCGCCCGAGTTGGTTGTACTCCTTGTTTCTCACAGTCATTACTTTAACGTCAGTTATGTTCATCTCGCAATCCTTACCTGCATGTCAATTATCCTCAAAATATGTAAGCTTTTCTGATTATTGGTTTAAAAAATTACAATTATATTCAAAATATCTAGGCTTTTCTGGTTATTGCTTGCAAAAATTACTTAGGTGCAGTCAGTCTCCTCAGGAGTTTCCATGTTATCCTTCAGTTCCTTGTACTTCATGGCATTGCTTTGTGTGTAAGGTTGAACTATAGAAGTCTGAAATCCTTGCTACTGCCTGCAATTCAAACTTTCGCTATAATCTTCTACCTAAATCCTGAATTATTTGTCTTACTGTGTTTTATAGATTTGTCTTACTGTGTTTTACAGCTTGAGCAGTGAAAACAATGTCCCCAGCAGTAACAGCTTTTACTTCTGTGCACATGTAGAACTAAAAGCTGGTGCTTAGGTTGTTCCTAGGTTATGATCTGAAAAATAGTGATAGGAAAACCGTTGTACTAGGTTTGGAGTACTTATTGTGATAGTCTTACAGCGTGGAGATTTCTGTATGCTTTTTAGACGATTATATACTGTAACTGTCGTATGTCTGACGAACACACCTGGCGCCCTGTGACTTCTCAGGAGTGACGTATGCCTTTAGGATGGTAGTCGATCGCCAAGTGCTTCACGGGTCAGCGCTTTCCAGCTCACTTCTTTTCCTGCACCGCCCTACCATAGCTTGGAATCAGCAGAAGTCTGAAAGTCATTCTTTCTTCTTTGTGACGGAGAACAAAAATGTTTGCAGAGCGCTTTCTTAAGAGCCTGCAAACACTAGCTTCCCTGAGGCCTGAGGTAACCTGGGTATGTTTTAAAAGGCCTTAAAAGTATATGGTATTAAACTTTAGGCAAGTATAAGGGAAATTTTAATTCCGTTACTCAAAGGAGTAGGAAAAACACGGTAAAATGGAATGAAGAAATAATTTGCTTCTAATATTTTTATGTTACGTTTGATTAGGAACTTCCATCTGTGATGCTGTTGCCTAACTTTGGGTAAATGCTGTTTTGTGTGGCCTTCCAAAAGGGCTAATCTTAATATTTGACAGCGGGAGTTGGGCTAGTCAGTTCCCTGTGTAATTAGACTTTGTGGTCAGTTTGTATCACCAAATTTTGTTAAGGAAACGTTCTCCAAAGCCTTTGCAATTATAGCACATTAAGTGCCATTGAGTTTGTCGTAAGTCACAATGAAAGTGCTACGTCAATCTCTGATGTACTCCAGAGTTTAAAATATGACCTTACTGATTACTATCCCATAGGAAAAAGCGTGTGGTTTTATCTTCTCTCTGTTATATCTGACTGCTAGATGATTTTTGTGATGTTATTTACTTACTGTGTTGGATCAGAGAATGGAAGGAATGAGGTGATTGCAGATACTCTCAATTAGCACCTGATTATTCGAGCATGCCATCTTAAGTGTTATGATGTATTTGCTTACATAATGGCTGTGAGAGGTAGTAAGCAATAGATTATTTCAGATTTTATGGTTGTGTCCTAATTTTTAAGGTCGAAATACAGAAGAGAAATACGACTTAACGTGCTTAATATCGCATTAGTTTTGTGAACAACCCACTCCCTAGTGCTAAGCTGATGAAATCTGACGAGTTCTGCAATGCTCACTGTATGTCTCTTTGTTTTTTCCTTCTTCATGAATAATAGCAACACTTTATTTTTTTTTCAATTGTACCAATTCTGCCTTCTAACTGATTTGTTTTGCTGTATTCAGGGCAAGTTCTAAATAGAAAGAATTATAGACATGTACGTTATTATTGAAAGAATTACTGACTTGCATTTCTGTTCCTGGCAGTGACAGCAGCACTTCACTGAGGCTGAAGGGGCTGTCTCGCCACTGCCTCTTTTTATTTGTCATTTCTTCAAGTAAATTAAGCCAAAGGACTTTGAGAATGGCAGGCAATTTAGTTTTGAGCTTTAGCACAAACAGTTTTATGACTTCTTATGAAACAGAAAATGTCAGATCATAAAGCTAATCCTCAGCTTCTCTTGTTTTTAATCTCCATCAGAAATAGCACTAGAGCTTCATTCTTAATCTTCTTCTTTCTTGTATGTCTGTGTTTTAAGTAAAAAGCAGTTTGAAAATGTTCAAGCCAGGCTACTGTTAAAAAGCTGGCGCTTGGAATTGCAGCAAAGTGAGTGTGTTGTGGGCAAAGAGCAGGCAGTGCATCAACTTTACGTAACTGTCTGCTGTGGGCATGTGTGTACTGCTTTCTGCCCCTCCTCTTCTGTCCTCTCTTCAGAGGGCAAAAAGACAGCTAATGGATGGGTAAGAATTTGTCATGCTTCCCTGCAGGAATATGACATCAGAAGTAAATTAGCCAACCTTTGTTGTCTTGCTTTACTTCCTTTTTTTCTTGTTTTCCCCTTAGTCACTTGCATGCTGCAGTCCTGTTGGTAAATGTGCCTTAAATTTTACATTCGGTGCAGGTATAGTCAGTTCAGTTGTGTCATTTCCTTGTCATTGTATTTTTTTCTTCCCCCATTCTGCTTGTTGTTGGATAAGGGGACTCAGGCATCAACTTCATGAAAATTATAATAAAAATTCTTCAGTGATCGTACTCCTGATTCTTTTTACCTTCTAGCTCTTTGTCATCTGACCTTAATTTGGGCATTACTGGCCTGTCTGAAACGTCTGACCCTAGTCCAGCTTGTTTGCAGAAAAAGTGATTTGAGTCATGCTTTGTGAATCTACACTGAAACAAAGCAGAAGAAATGCAGCCGTTTTCTGCACTGCGTAAAACTGGGTGGGCAACTAAATATTAAAGCTTGGGTTTGCCTTTTCTTTTCTGTGAAATGTGATTTTTTGGTGATACCTGAGTAATGAGGGAAGACTTCACGTGCATGTGAGTGATTTTAGGCACAGAAATCCCACTGAAAGCTGCAGGACTTACATGCTGAACTGCTTAAGAATTATAATCAACTCACCGCTCTCCCCAGTCTTTCTTGATTAAAGCTTTGGGTTATCAGTCTGGGGTCAGGTAGTCATCAGTCTTTGATTTATGGGGTGGTCAGAGCTAGATAGGTCAGTGGTAGAATGGGGAGGTAGGAAACCAGGACGGATGGAGCCAAAGGCAGCAGTCCACATGGATGTCAATTTGGCTGCCGCTGAACTTGCCGTACCACTGTGGCACCAGGTTTTGTTGGGTTTTGTAAGCAATGTGTGATGCAAGATTCTGAAATGGCAGCCTGCTGTTCATACAGGGATAAAGAAATCATGATTTTTAAAAGGTCTGTGAATCTTGTATGAATGCAAGATGTGTGTACTTTTTAGAAACAGGGTTAAGAGATTAAAATTACTCCTGTAAACACTTTATTCCAATCCATTTGCCTGCATAATGCTACATGTTGTGAGTAGCTTTATGAATATCTCAGATAAGGCTTAATTTTCTGTGCCTCTTAACTCCATTGTAATTGACTCTTCGCTTTCACAGTGTTATCTGGTTAAAAACCTTAGTCAAAGTCAAGTTGTCTTTGTAGGTCTCAAAAGCATGAAAGTCAACCTATGCAGGAAATGTGCACAAAGAAAAATCTCTTCCTCCTTTCTTTTCACAGGACTGAGCCTAATAGTGATTGGCAAATAAACTCCCAAATATTGTTTATTCTACACCTTTGATATAAGTCCCCTAGCTTATATCTAGCATGTTTTCTGTAGTATTTATTCTCTTTGAAGAACTCTTAAGAAATTGATGTTACCAAACAGATTGAGCTAGCTTATGTTAGGGAAATTCTGTTGCTTTCCACAGATCTGGTGATGTCGTAACTGGAAGATAAAATACTTCATCTAGGGGACTATATTTATTGTATTGAAAAGTACTGAGTAGAGATGCATTAAGTTATAAGCTTGACAGTTGCACTGAACCTCCTCAGTTTTGAAGATAACATTTTTCAGTGTACTGACTTTTTGCACGTGAATCACTTAGCCTAGACCTTTGATGGTTTAGAAAAGCAAATAAGGATCTTCTGAAATGAGGTAAATGACACTTTCAAAGAATTGGTTATCCTCGTGTCTTAATTGTTTTTTGGAATTTACTTATAATAAACATTTTAAATTTTTAATTTATTTCTGTAACATTTTTATCTGTGACAAATTTGGCTATCAAACATAGTGGGGTTTTTTTTGAAAGAATCGCTTTAACATTTTTATGAACACTCTTCCCTATTTTTTATGAAGAAACCTGCCGCAAAGGAAGAAGAGAAATTGTAGATGTTGAGATATGTGTGCAGATATGGTAGGGATACAGTTAGTGCTTAAAGTAATACATTTATATATTCTTTTCACTTTTCAGTTAAGTTTTCAAGTACTTTCGTGTTTCACATGAACAGGGAAATAAACCTCCTATCTCTTTTTGTGTTCCTCCTAAATTAAGGTGATGAGGTACCAAACAGATACAATCCTTTCTGTCTAGTCCCCTTTGTAAATTTAAAGCAGAGTGGTTTAACTTTGTGCGTTGCCTTCACTGGCTGGTTTTTGGATCTCTCTTTCTGAGGGCTACAGATACAACACTGAGCTCTGTGACTGATCATAGGCAGAAATGCTGGCTCACTGGTACAAGGGGAGTAACTGCGGTTACAATAGCTTTCTGGTTCTTCATGTGGGCACAGGTTGTGGCGTGTGGGCAGTTTCTTTTTGGCGTGGGCATAGAAGGACATAGGGTGGTTTTTATCGGCCCTGCAACACAGTTTAGTTATACAGGGCACCAGTTTTACCATACTGAACAAAATAAAATGAGGAGTAAAAACCAGCAAGGCTTACGTGGGTTGTTCCGCTTGGGTTTTTTCTCCAAAGTTCTTGGCTGAGCCTGCACAAGGGAAGTGCAGGAGGAGAGGGCAGGCCCATTCTGGTGGCAGGAAGCTGTTGGCGTGGCTGAGAAGCACTGGGATTTTTAGGTTCTTAAAAGACGCACAAAGCTGAAAGAGAGATGTACGTGATCTGTGCAGTGACACTGAGTCATGTAATGTAAAAGGACAGCTTCAGGCTGTGGCATGCATACATGCCACATCTAGTAAGTCTTCTAATCCTATTAACACAGGCAAAAGTTCAGTAACAGGAATAAAATGCCTTCAAATAGCAGGGTTAGCAGAAGTCAGCTGTGATGTGGCCAAGCTAGATGCTCTTTTCATGCTACTTTAAAAAAAGAGGATCTCTAAGGATGTTCTCATCTTTTTTTGTATCTGAAAAATTCGTTAGGAGCTGCATCAGGCTAATTTCAGAAACCAAATGCTACTTTAATACAAAATGTTAGTAGCAGTCATCTGGATGGGGAAAATGAGATACTTTTAACAAATTGCTAACTCCAGGTTAATTTTGAAACTTTCTTCCCAGTGACAGTGTTGGCAAAATGAGGAAGATGTAGCAACTGGTAACGTCATCACACATGACTTTGTGAGACCGCAGTGCTCAGTTCCCAGTCGTAGATGTGAGCGTCGTATTGAGTTTGCTAGCCTCAGACCACCTTCTAGACTTCAGGTGCGTCAGCTACTTCAGAAAGAGGAATGAACAAATGGATGTATACCAGTACACCCACATTAGACAAGACATTTTCAAACGCAGAAGAAAAGTAATCCAAAGAGATGATGAGTAAAAAAAAAAAAAAAAAATTGGCAACTTGTTAGGTTGGAGAGGCACTGCCAACTGTTCTTACTGACATGAAGCTATTGCACAGCCAAAACTATGGGTTTGAGCTGCCTCAGGCTTAGGTCTCCCACTTCCTGGACAAGTGCTGTCACAGTAGCCGATTTTAGTAAAACGGGCACCCCCTTTGCCAGCTGTGTTTTTAATGAAAATGACTAACTTCTTCTGTTTTGTGCTGAAGTCATTTCAGACTCCCGCAGCCGGGGCCCACAGCACATGTCAGGATGCGGATGCCTTACGGCTTTGAGATTTACAGCGAAAGTGGAAAATATATTTCCATTTTAACATTTAACTGTTTATTCCATTTAAGCATCGTTTCCATTATCGCAGGCTAAGAGTAGCCTAAAACTTATACAGTGTAATGCACTTCTCAGTCACTCAATAGCCAAAACATTAGATGTTGAGTCACCCCCCAACCCCATCCCTGGTTGTGCCTCCTTCAGCTGTGTTTGGAATGGACAGAATGATCTAGAAAACAAGCCTCCAAACTTTGAGTGGTGTAGATACAACAAAATCTGGTCAATAACCTGTATATTATTTTATTTCTGTTTGTAATCTCGTTTTTCTTTCTCTCGAGTTACTGTTCCAGGTGTTCGGCAGAGATTTGTCATCTTCCTTCTTGTAAAA
The DNA here is from genome assembly GCA_013400135.1 of Rhinoptilus africanus. Lineage (NCBI taxonomy): Eukaryota > Metazoa > Chordata > Aves > Charadriiformes > Glareolidae > Rhinoptilus > Rhinoptilus africanus. Next base: position 38,458 of record VXBO01004739.1, read on the forward strand.
TGTGGCTTTCTAGGAAAAAAAAAATAGAAGTTTGGTCTCTGGCTATAGTATGATAACATATCCACAAACGTAGTTTGTCCATTTTAGCTTTGAGCAGTATTTTACCTTTTGAAAGTAATCCTATTAATGTTGACTGATTACTGTTGTAGGAAAGGTCAGAATCATGTCCTTGGTAAAGGTGTATACGTAGTTTGAATTATTGAATGTGTTTTTGCTTTTCCCTGATTAATCTGAAAAGGTTACGTTGAGCAACCTTGAGCAAAAGTTATTGACAAAAGGATGCTTACAGTATCAGTTATCTCCTTATTGCAGAAAGTAAGGGGTGGGGGGAGGAAGTTTGGTTGTTTTATTATTTTTTTGTGAACTAGTGCAAGGTCATGCATAAGGATTGCTTTGGTAATGGTTAATGTAGTTAACGCTTGTCATATTTGAGGAGTGAGTGATGCTTTGGTAAAACATGAGACAATTGGGATAAGAGCCCTGGGTGATACTGAGGCCAGTTGTCCCTTTTGATTGTGGTAGTTGTCGTATTTTGAAATTTAAGGGAAACTGTATTTAAGGTATTTTTAAGGAATGTACTGAAGCATTAAGGCTCTTAATTGAAACCCCAGGGTTGTGGTCACAAAATTGACTTGCATCAAATGCATAGAATAAATGATTAGGAAAAAGACTTGCACAAGCTGTACACTCTTAAGAACCTTTTCCAAATTCTAGAACGAGAGTGCATAATTGGAACAAACGAGCAGGTCGCTAAAGCCCTGCATTGCTGGGCCGCAGCTGATGATGAGCGGTGTGGCCCATGGTCCTTTCTCACGTACCTCAGTGTCTGTTACTGTTTTTAGTTAGTTATTTTAATACTCCCTGGGGTTTACAGGTGGCACTAGTTTGGTCATCTTCTATTCTCCTCTGGAGAGCTGAGCTTCCTAGGCTGCTGCTTTTTTTTGTTGTTGTTTTGTTTTTGTTCAGCTGCTTTATAACTACAAAAGCCTGACCTGCCTCTAGATGTATGCGTCATCTCCAGCAGCCGAAAGATCCAGAGAATTGTCCCTTGGGCCAAATGTTTTGTAGACTTGCTTTAAGATGCTTAGTCAACACTCTTTAGCTCTAACACTAGGGTTGAAAAACCTCAGTACTGTCTGGTGGGACATAAAAATGCATTCTTCAAAGAAAGGGCCTTCAGTGTTTATTACTGTTGTGCCAGCTGTGTTTATCTTTGCTACTAAACTTTATTAAAGCTGTGAGTCCCGTAGTGGATGGAAGAGAAAGAAGACCACAAATCAAAATGAGAATCTTTTCAGTAGAGCCTGTTCTTCTGCACGCAATGCACAAAAAGTGTTTTCAGCTGGTGCTTTGCATGTGTGGGGGTTTTTTAAGCTGTTGAAATTTCTGTCTGTATTATCTCTCTAATGATTTGATTTACTGATATCTTAAATTGAGGAGCTTGAGTACTCCATTTTCCAGTTACTAAGAAAATGAGATACGCTGAAAAGTCAGGCACAATCGACCCTCTAATAAGAATAAAGAGGGTTTCCTCTTACTGATTAATAATAACCTCTGATTTATGTATTATTTAATTAATGATTTCATTTTGGGCTAACTGGTACTATAGAGTAGGAAACTCTTCCTGCTTAACTAGCTTTATTCAAACACACAAGCAATAAAACTTCTGTGTTGTCAATAGAGTAGAGACATTTGAAGTTTTTCTTAAGAGTTTTACTGCAGAATTTTCGAGGACGTTTACTTACATGTGATACAAGAGGCACAAACTCGAGAGTCATTTTTTGCCTGCCTCTCTCAGATCGGGAGCTTGAGGTGAAACTGTGTGCTCTCTTTGCAGTTCAGTTACTGTGATACTTCTCCAGGGAAAAAAAAACAAAAACAAAACCACAAACCAAAAAACTCCTCTTTTTCTTTATCCTTCCCCCTGTAAAATGGATTTGCCATTTTTAGCATTTTCCTGCATTGTCTTCATGAGGAAGCATTGTGCATGAACCTACTGTACTTGGACTTTTAAGTGAAACATGCATAATATATTTAGAGAAAGGCTCAACTTTTTCTGTCAACATTTAATTTTTCAGCCAAGGTGAATGCAGGCTAAAATGGAAGCCAGAACTAACTGTTGAATATTGAGTTTGCTCACGGTGACAGCCCTGTCCATTTCCTGGTTTTACAGGCTTTCCTATTCCCTCTGCTTTTATAGTTTGTGTTTTATATGTTCTGTGCAACTTTCCAGTGACTGTGATCTACTTTCTGTACTGATTCTATAAAGCTGCTGTTAACTAAAGACACGACCTTTCGACTTGCAATTCTTGGAGCTGTCACTGGTGGTTTGCTGAGGCTGTTTGTTAGTGGCAGCTGCCAACAAATCCCGATAAAACATTGTCCATCATCAGGGAAGGCAGAATGAACAAGAAGCATCATTTCATGAAACTTTGGCACTGTATGCCGTTTTGGGATCTCGCAAGAGGAGCTACAGAAGGTAAAGGGAAGTAGCCGCCTTAAAAGTGGTTCTGCAATCGGTGTCGGTAGTTGGAAGTGATCAGCGCTTCCAAAGTCACCAAGGCAGTGGACAAAGCAGTTGCAGAGCCGTTATTCACCAAATTTTGCAAGATGAAAACTGGAGAGCGCTCACTGACATTTCGTTAGAGTCACAGAAAAGACAAGGGGAAGCAAACATACGCAGTGTGCTAATACACAGGATCACTGAGGCAGATAGCACTAGTAGATTTCAGGAACACAAATTCACAGTGAGTGATAAAGAATCTTCACAATTATCAAAACCATAACAAATGCAAGTGGAATAGGCAGAGATACACACTTTACCAGCCATAATGTAACAGCTGTCAACGTTGGGGGCGTCTGAAGAAAATGGATGTCAAATAAGTGGCTAAAGCTGGTGTGCTGCCCATGTAGGTCCTGGTGGTTGTGTTGGAGGTGGAACACTGCCTTAGACTGACCGCTGCTCTCAGTAACATGCTTCTGTTTCATTAATGGGTCTGTATTACACACTCTTACTTCTAACTAGAAAGTCATCAATGAGGAGAGCTTCTTTTTGTACTTTGTTTATAGAACATAAACCAGTTACTCAAGCTGTTCTCGAGTTACCGTTTGACAAACAGAAGGCTACGTGGTAATCTTTTTAGTAACTTCTAAATTCTAGGGTAATTTAGAGTTGTAATACTTCATAGTGTACAAGCTCTGGAGTTAGCTTTTTACCATTTTTTTTTCTAGAAATTCTGTTTTTATACTGGAAGATTTGAAAAATGTTGGTGTCCCAGACACAGTCTTTATTAGTATAAGAGACTTCAGGTTTTTGTTCACAAATTTCACAACTAATTCCTATAACCATGCAATAGGAAAAACTTTTGGAAGCTATGGTTGATTAATAATTTTACAATAAATATGAACCATATACATGTTTGGATCTTACCAAAATGCCAGTATTCAGAATTATTTTTGAATAATTCTTTAGCAGAGAAGAAAGCTAAAAAAATAATTGGAGAAAAATGGATATATTTTTTTAAGGATAACTACACTTCTAGTAGCATTAGTCTCTTAACTTTTCTAAAAGAGTTCCCATGTTGATACATGGTATGTTACTGTTCATTATACTAATAGCTCCACTTTTGCTATTAACGTGAGGAATGGGGGAAAAAACAGATGTCTTAAAAGCCACAGGGAATGAATGTATGTTGTGCTGGTAAGCATGTAATTAATTGTTTAAATCTGGATTACAATCCCTGAAAACTTGAAAGAAAAAGTAAAGTGCTATAGGTAAGGTAGCCTTTGGGATGGGGAGAGAGATGGGGAGAGAGAG
>VXBO01004740.1:6081-112378 GCA_013400135.1 Rhinoptilus africanus
TTTTTGTGTTTTTTTTTTTTTTTTTTTTAACTGAGGATGATATGGAGAAGCATTGGCCTTGCTTGTGATACCAGGATTATCCATAAGAACTGCACCTAGCCTTTTTTTCTGTATGTGAATTCTGCTTGAGTTAAGGATGTGGCACCTCCCTAATGAGGGAGGTTCAGGCTCTATTTTCTGTAGGTACCCATCAGAGGGAGACAAAGAGATTTACTGCAAGAACTGACTGGCGCAACTCATAGACAGCAAAAAATGCAGAATGGGTGAAGAATTTATCAAACATTTAAATAGTCGTAGAACCACTAATGTGCCCTACATCTGTTTGAATTACTGTTTTTCTATAAACTTTAAAAAATCACAAAAGCTTTATGTATCCTTTATGTACAAATATTTACACTTATGCCTATATGCATCTATATAGGTATAAACATGAAAGTATAACTTCTAAAATATATGTTTGCCTCCTGCAAACCCTTCAGAAGGGAAAGTAACTAGCAAGAGTGTTTAGTAAATCAGAAGAACCACATGAGTACTGCTGAATATGGAGACTGGGTTCTTAATTGCAGTTATGCAGCTTGACGGTCTGATTCTAACTTTTATGTATGCACAATTAACTAACAGCAGGATCATCCCATCCTTCAGCCAGTCTGGTCAGCTGCCCAGAGATGCTAAATCAGAGGGGTGGTGTGCCTGGAGCACTTTCCAACACAATTTCTCTTTCATTGGCTGTTAGCTACTCACATACAAGACAGAGGATTGACGGCATTGTCTTTTTTCCAGTAACGATCAAAACAACTTGGGACAGGGCTGGGTAACTGTCCTGGCACATTGGGATGGTTATGTGTCAAATATTCAATGCTGGCAAAAAACAAACTTCATATCAATGAACAACAGGCCTAAGTAATAACCAGGAAAGACAAGGAAATGGTGGAATGCTAGAAAAGGGGACTGGAAATCTAACGCAGAAAGCAGCCTCAGAATGCATCACAGAGGCCAATATAGACATTCTCAAAGGTTTTATGTGGCAGGACAAAAATTACGACAGAACATTTGCAGCAAAAGTGAGCAGAATGCAGTTTTTCTAGTAACTAATCCTGAATATTAGTCATAAGGTTATCCTTGTCATTTTGTTTTAGAGGTCTACTAAAATATGTTGAGCTGATAACTTGGGTGGACATCATTGTTTCTTACTAAGTGACTGAAAACACCGAGTCAAAGGGAAGGAGATTGACCCATTTGTGAATTATGATGAAGCTGGCATCCAAAAGACTTTGGAGGGGAATAATTATGAAACGTCTGTCATTTCACCATAACAGTCTGTCTTCAATCAAAGCATGTTGTAAATAGAAGTGTTCAGAAATTATCAAAGGAAACAAAGTTTTGTCAAAAAATGCTACTTCATCCAGTCTGAAGTCTTTCATTTAAAACATCTTGGGTTCAATGAGGTTTTCGCAAACTCAAGGCAGAGTTCAAAGAGAACCCTGCCTGGATTCCTGCAGAGTCTGCCTGGTCTACGGACATTGGAAACAGCCACCACAGGTCAGATCAAAACTAAATTAAAAAGAAACTTCCAGTGAACTTGGAATCCCAGTTTTGGGCCAGCTTTTCTTATGAGGTATTTTTACTGCTATTTAAAAAAGAAAACTTTGCATCTAGCAGCCATAGCTCAGGAGGGTGGTTTTACAGACTAGATTTTTATCTTCAAGAAGACCCACAAAATAATCAAAATTAGAAGACTGTGATTAAAAATGCACATTGTTCTCCTGCTATAATCTCTAAAGAGGCTCTGAAACTGAAACAAATTATCTTACAACTGCCTTTTTAGGACTATATGAATTAAATATATATATAATTATGTATCTATAAACAAAGTTCCTAGTGATACAAATGCCTCACAACACTTCATTTGTTATATTTGATGACTTTTGAAAAAAAATAACAGACATAGTGTTCATTACCAAAATGTAAAGTGAAAAAAAAATTCATGCACACATGAAATGTGAATAAAGTAATTTTACTTAAATATGTTCGGAGTCAGTATCTATTCAAGAAATAAATGTCTAAAATCTCAAAAAATAATTTTGCATATCTTATTTCCTTTAGAATTATTTGAGGTATCTCTTGCTACCATTAATAAAGTGGTTTAAGATTGTAATATATATGGACTATCTATATAACATACATAAATATGCATGTTTAAGTATCCAAATTCTTAGGTAGATTTCTAGAAGTACAGAGCAGTTGGTGATGATAACAACACTAAAATACACAGAGAATAACATTACAAATATTTTGGTTTTTTTGTCACCAAAGTGACTAGCAAAAAAATCAAGCAAAAAGTATTAAGTATATAAATATCTTGTCTGTATGTTTCCTGCCTCAGATCATGATGGCACAGCACATACATGTTAGCATGTAAAGAGAGACAGTAGACCACCTGAAAGGTACACACCCAGACAAATGTTTTAACATTACCATCTTGTGCAAGATATTTAACACAACACTGTCTTTAAAGCTCATAAAAGTTTTCAAATAATTTTTAAAATCCAGAATTGTTTCTGAGCCCTTCAGTCTGTACTAAAAATAAGAAAACTGGTGTGTTTCTTATCAACTTATTTGAAAGAAGAATTCTATTGAAAACTAAACTCATTTCAGTTACATGCTGAAGTGATTGTGCTAAGGGGTCTTCCTGTATAAATGGAGCACACAAGCCAAAAACAATACAAACGTTTAGCTGCTGGCTTTAGCCAGTCTTTTTCAGTGCAAATCATAATTGCTTTAGGACTTTCTGAATCCACTTTTGAATTCAAAGCTTCAGACAAATAATTGGATTTCCTGAAAACATGCTGAGCTATGTTGCTCTCCCTGTCTTGCTTTATGTCCTCAGGGCTCCAGTCTCTGCTTTATATCAAGCTGCACCTAGTAGGCTAATTGGAGGGATGGGTAGATCACTCTGCATTAACATGTCCATCTGTATTAAATAAAATCTCCTCAACAGTCTTTATCATCTTCAACAGAATTATCACTTCAGAGTTGAAGAAACAGGAAATCAAGTAAAAATGGCTGTGTAATTTACCAATGGCTTGGGTGCCTTAGCCCTGTAGACCTATGATCCAAGCCAATTATATTCTAGCTGACTTATTTTTACAGTGCTTTGACATTGTATACTTACTTGATGTGTCTCACTGACTGCAGGGCAGCTCTAAATATGCTCTGGGCTATCTGCCTAGACATTTCTTGCTCTAGGTAAAGTACAGTTGAAATACCATTTCAGTTTGATCTGCAAGGCTTGTAAATATGTAACATCAAAGATTACGCCCTTCCGTTTCCCAGTATTGTGACAGGTGTACAAAAGATATCATATTAACAAATGAAGTGTTGCTTTTTTATTGTCGTTATTTAACATTAATAACATGTAATGAGCTGGTGACCTTTTTTTCCCCCCACATGTGTATAAAAGAAAAATCAAGCTAACATGGCTGCTGAGACAAAAAAAATGTCCACTGCCTATGAAATCTCTGGAGTCAGGTTTGCACTAAGAGCTCTCCTGGCAAAGCTGTGTTTGTTCAGAGTCTGAAAAATTTGCACCTTCTTGCTGACCTCACTGTGTTGGAAAACACTGAAAACCAGCACTGTAAGGACACAGTATTGCTCTTAGGGAGCTTTGGATGGCTTCACATAAGACATTCAAGTAAAAGGCATAACAAGGCATAAAAGAAATTCTTTTATTTTGCCGCAGCACCAGTTTGATACTACTTTTCTCCTCTTAGCATGCTGCTTGCAACTTCCTTTGCTACTGCTACCGCCTCTACCTCTTTTCTCTCTTTGCTGTCCCAAGCATAGCAGAAGATAGAGACCCCTGTCTAGTCTTCATAGAATCATAGAATCATAGAATCATAGGGTTGGAAGGGACCTTAGTAGATCATCTAGTCCAACCCCCCTGCCAGAGCAGGGCCACCCTAGAGCAGGTTACACAGGAACGCGTCCAGGCGGGTTTTGAATGTCTCCAGAGACGGAGACTCCACCACCTCCCTGGGCAGCCTGGTCCAGTGCTCTGCCACCCTCAAGGTAAAGAAGTTCCTCCTCATGTTTAGGTGGAACTTCCTATGCTCAAGTTTGTGCCCGTTACCCCTTGTCCTATCACTGGGCACCACTGAAAAGAGCCTGGCCCCATCCTCCTGACACCCACCCTTCAAGTATTTATAAGTGTTAATTAGGTCCCCCCTCAGACGCCTCTTTTCCAGGCTAAAGAGACCTAATTCCCTTAGTCTATCTTCATAGGAGAGGTGTTCCAGTCCCCTAATCATCTTAGTAGCCCTATGCTGCACCCTCTCCAGCAATTCCTTGTCCCTCTTGAGCTGGGGAGCCCAGAACTGGACACAGTACTCCAGGTGGGGCCTCACCAAGGCAGAGTAGAGGGGGAGGATGACCTCCCTCCACCTGCTGGCCACACTCTTCTTGATGCACCCCAGGATGCCATTGGCCTTCTTGGCCACAAGGGCACATTGCTGGCTCATGGTCATCCTGTTGTCCACCAGGACTCCCAGGTCCCTTTCCTCAGAGCTGCTCTCCAGCAGGTCAGCTCCCAACCTGTACTGGTGCAGGGGGTTATTCCTCCCCAGGTGCAGCACCCTACACTTGCCCTTATTGAATTTCATAAGGTTCCTCTCCGCCCAGCTCTCCAGCCTGTCCAGGTCTCTCTGGATGGCGGCACAGCCTTCCGGGGTGTCAGCCACCCCTCCCAGCTTTGTGTCGTCAGCAAACTTGCTGAGGGTGCACTCTATCCCCTCATCCAGGTCATTGATGAATATATTGAAGAGCACTGGGCCCAGTACTGACCCCTGGGGAACACCGCTCATCACTGACCTCCAGCTAGACTCCACGCCCCTAATCACAACCCTCTGGGCTCTGTCTTTTAACCAGTTTTCTATCCACCTCACTGTCCATTCATCTAACCCACTCTTCCTAAGCTTCCCTAGAAGGATGCTGTGGGAGACCGTGTCAAACGCCTTGCTGAAGTCAAGGTAGACCACATCTACCGCTCTCCCCTCATCCATCCATCCAGTCACACCATCATAGAAGGCGATCAGATTAGTCAGGCATGATTTCCCCTTGGTGAATCCATGCTGAGTACTTCTGATGGCCTTCTTTTCCTCCATATGCTTTGAGATGACGCCCAGAACAAGCTGTTCCATCATCTTTCCAGGGATGGAGGTGAGGCTGACCGGCCTGTAGTTCCCTGGGTCCTCCTTCTTGCCCTTTTTGAAGACTGGAGTGACATTGGCTTTCCTCCAGTCTTCAGTCTTCACAGTAAGTAACTATCTACCTTCTGCAATCTTTGTTTTTTAACTTGCTGGGGTTTGACTTACAATTCTGGTTCTTTGAGGACATTTTTTTTAAATTCGTTTTTTTAAAAATAGTTGCCGTGTTCTTGAATTCTATTGTTTTGGACTTAATGCCAGCAGAAAGCATTTTGTGTAGTTGAAGTAGGAAGGTTGCCAATACTGCAGAGAAATAGGCATTAAAATATTACTGTGCAGAAGCATATATACCTGGCCATCTTTTCTATTTTATAGCTCTTCTGGTCTGGGTATGCACGAGTTTAAGATTATTTTTGTCTTCTACAGTTTGTGTCTTTACATGATATATCAAAAGAGTCTTACTGAATAAGACCACAGGATTAGCGTCAGATTTCTTTCTTCTGGCAGTAGCCAGGAAGGGGAGAAGGGTTAGTGCCACCTGCTTCCCATGAGACCGCAGGCATCAGCAAATGACCAGTCTCTTCAGGACTTAACTTCTGCTCTAGGCCAATTCTGAACATATATATCAGCATAATCCCAGTATTCACCTATTTGAACTCCACAAACTACTCCACAAATTACTTCTCTCTATGTTGAAAACTTACCATATAATCCTACTTTCTTCACCATGTATCTTAGCCAGTTTTTACCAGTGGAAAGGCTTTCTTTATTCTCTTAAGGCTACTCAGTTTCCTTCTCATCCTACATGATTCAGGGCTTCCTCCTCTGAGAGCAGATCCTCAGCAAGTTTGTTTTCTTTTGGCACTGTGGAGGATCCTCGCTCTTGGTTTGGCACAGCTGGGGTATTGTTACAGTCTCTGCCAATTATGGATGGATCTTATTACTGAGGTTAAGTTCTAACCCACCCATCCCCACCATCATTTGAAGATGTGTAATAATTTTGACAAACCCTAATGGCCATTCCAGATGCCCACTTATTGTGGAGTGACCCACAAACTATCACATTACAAATGGTCACAAAAACATATCCACCATCTGTGGTGATGTTTGAGTTTTCTATGTGACTCTTGACATGTAAACCAGGAATTCAGATATATCTGCTAAAAAAAAAGTTGGTCAAAGCTGGAATTAAATCTGAATATTAACCAGAGTATAGTGTCTTCCAACTTTAACAGCTGATTTTTTTTTTTCAGAAACCAAATTTAGTCTGAGGAAGAAACCCTCTGTGAACAATGTAGCTGTAACCATTATGAATCAGACTACAGTTTCATGTGTAATTATTCCATTTATGTACAGATAAGAGGTATTAAGATGAAGCTATGAAAAGCTACATCTGAATCACAACACAGATGGTAGACTCACTGGGTAAAATAGGTAGGAAGGTACCTCAGGAAGGCTCTGGTCCACAATCCTGCTCAAAAGAGCTACGAGGTCAGACTGGATTGCTCAGGGCTTTATCTGATCTTGAAAACCTTGAAATACTCAAGGATTAGGACTGCACAGCCTTTATTTGACTGAACCTCTCTTGTTTCAATTTATGCCTTTGGCTCTCATCCTCCCACCATGTGCCACTGAGAAGAGCCTGGCTTTATCTCCTCAAAAAACTCCTCTTAGGTGCTGGAGCTGGAGCTGGTATTGGGTCCCCTCAAAGCTTTCTCTTTCCCAAACTGCACAAACCCTACTGCCTCAAACTCTCAAAGGACAAGTTCTCCAGCTTCTGACCACCTTGGTGGTCCCTGTGTTCTAACTGCTTCATTCAATCAACATTTTTATTTTCTGAGCCCAAAGCTCAAGTATTCTAGATGGTGTAAATGATTGATGAGTAAAGAGGAAAAATAACTTCCCTTGGCCTACAGGCTATAGGATACAGATGGATAGATATGTAGATAACAGAGCAGGACAGTGTAAATGTCTGATTTATAACTTCAGTCTGTAGAGGTCTCCAGGTCACCCACTTTGATAAGTACCTTGTGGAATAAAAGGCGTTTGCTTCCCAAACAGAAGGTAAAGGTGGATCGTGACTAGTATCCAAAGCCAGAAGCAGTGAAGCACAACCTGACTTGAAAGCATTTGTGCTTTGAATGTTACCAGCCTGGTTAATGGCAATAATAAGGTCCCTCTATGCCTGCTTTCTCCTGGATCATATTTTCCTCACCATGGGATTTCTATTGAAAGAAAAGAGTTAAGGGCACTGTGCCAAATTCCATCTACAAACTGAGGTCCACCTGTTTTGGACGCTGAAGTCACCTAACATACAGAACAGGTTTTGTGGGTGAGACAGTGTGGCTGCTTAAAATATGAGCAGACATCCTTCATAAGATGCCAGTGGTAACTGCTTGATTGGCATCATTCTTTATGAAGTATTTGGTTTTACTCTGCAGTTTGGCTAGGTTAAGGCAAAAACTTATACCCAAGATATTACATTCACAATCTTGGATGATGTTTAAGTTTTCATTAAAAAAATGTTTTTAAACCTCATACTTTGATGTTAAGGATGGAAAGGCAAACATTTTCTTGAGACAGCACACATGTTAGCAAGACTGCAGTCAGGAAGAAACCTGCAAACCTCATGCCTGTGTTAGAACAAATCAAGCCTAAGTGACACTTAGGGAGGAGGCTGGTTGGTTTAGGGAAGAGACTGGATTGTCCTCATCAGTACGATGTGGAAGCCCAAAGGGCTGTGCTCTTCTGCTTTCTCATGACCCTGTGTAAATTACCATTTTATGACCATTCTAGGCAGAGAGAAGTTAACTGCTTCATCAGGAGAAAGATGAGTTTCTCCTAGCTTTTCAGAAAAAAAGTTGTTGGCTTTGCATCAGAATAAACATGTTGCAGAGTCCAGATCCCTGCAGTCAGTTATGATTTAAGCAATAAAATCCTTACAGCCTTTTGGCATCAAGCCTTACAGTTTTTGTGGGAAAGGAAGAAGTTGTATTATTTTCCTTCTTGCTATTTCATTTATATCACAGAAATGGAATCTCTTTCACAGTTGATTGTATGTACTTTTATAATTCATAGATGTAAAGCCAAAAGGCCTCTGTGATTCCTAAATGTTCTGTAACCAAGCCTCTCTCAAGACTCTTCCAAAACTTACCAGTACACAATTCAGGCCTGAAACCAATACTTGGATAGCTCTACTTAAATCCCTCTGCCAGTCACCCGATAGAAAACATGTCTGTACTGAAAAAGTAAGGAGGAGCCATCTTTGTTTTCCTAACAGGAATGTATTTTATAAACTTTTTAAAAAAGTATTTACAAAGACTTTTTGTTAATCTAAGCCCTTTGGGTATTGACACTAGCCATAGGTATGTTGGCCACCACTAACTTTTTGCTTTCAACAAGAGGAGAGCAAGAGGAATGCTAGAAAATGTAGTTGCCTTGCAAAAGACCACCCCTATACCCGGAGAATGACTTGAGACCTATGAATGGTGCTTTAAATTAAGAGAGTAGTAAAATCTCAATCTATTGTATTCTTCCAAAGATGGACTTGTGAGGTAACCTTGGGACATGCATGCAAGAAAGATTTTCAACTCTTTAACCTGTGTGAAAAATGTGCAATGAGTCATAGTCATTAGAAGTTGAAACTAGACAAATTGAAGTTGTAAGTCCATTTTATTTTTTTTTTATACTGAAGGTAATTAATTGCTTGAGAAGCTCTCCTTAATCTGTAATAATAATTACTTAAAGTCTCTAAAGCATGCTCTGAGAACCCTGTCCATGTTTCAGTATTTACAGTAGTAGGTCCCACTGCATAAAAGCCCATGATCTAGTAAAAAGTGGTGTAAATTAAATGGATTTGCCTCATTACCTTTCAGGTAGGAGACCAAACTTTAGCTTCAGGTAAGGAGGCAATGCAATATCAGGAGCGATAAAGAGAAGGTGGTGGAGGACTAAGATGTAATCAATACAACTGATGATACTGTACAGATAGGCAAAAGCAGCCAGAGCTAGCCCTGCAGAGCACTGGCAGAGAGGACATCACACCACCCACAGGATGCTATTGGGATGATGTCGGGGCAGGGGGTACAGAAAAATCGTCAGTCCTTATGCACTGGGAGACTGGTGCAGCACTCTCAAGTAAATGTAGAGACTCCCTCCTAAGAAGTTTGCAAGACTTAACTGTGCAAAGCTATGGCTGGTCTGCTCTGTTGCTGGCCATTAGTCACATTTCAAGTGGGAGGCAGTGCTAGGCTTCTCCCACTGAGATTCAAACTATATCAGCAGAAACAGAGGAGTAGTGGGGATTCTGAAACTGTCATGACATCTTAGAATCCTCAGAATGATATCCCTAATTTACTATGTTGTTAGATGCTTTTAGCAATATTTACCTCATCACATTGCTAACTGTTTCACTGTTAGCACAGGGTGCAAAAAAACTTATTATGGAAGCCGAGTTTGAGACCTTGTGCTCAGTGGGGAGGGGAAACACACGCACACACGCGCTTGTGTGTGCACATTAACCAGTCAGGTCTTTTTCAGACAGGAGAATTTGTGATTTTTCATATATTAGTTATTCAACAGAGGTCACAGGTGAACGGCAAGCTTTACTTTGCTTAGCACATGTATATTAAAGCTAGAGTTTAACTGGTCATTATTGCCAGGTTTAAATACTCAGTTAACAACTCTTAACAGCATATTTTTTCATTAGTGCAGACTGCTAGCAATACTAAGCAGGAGTAAGGTAAGGATTTAGTTGGTTAAATTTTCCTAACATGTGGTTGTTTTTATGGAGAAAATATATATATTTTTTTAAGTTTAGAATACTTAATGTAATGTCTTCAAATTAACTTTGTTTTTCTTTCTGTATAAGGAGCAAGTATTTATTTGAAACCTACAAAGAATTTTGAAGACCGCAGACTCACACCTTGGACATTCAGTAACAAATATTTGATCGTGTGATCATTGCAAGTATTTGAATAATATATATTTTACATGTTTTTCATTTTAAGTATATAAATAATGTTTTATTCTTGATTTCCTGCAAAAAAAATCTTAGCTTACTTGTGATACGAGAAAAATACACGCATCCTTTCATAGGCATTTTACTCTCATCTTTGCTTTTCCTTAAGGCTTTTAATGATTTAAGTTATGTCAAACTAAAGTTTTACTGTGGATCTGAAGTGAATCTTGACATCATAATCACTTACCATGCTTTGGCACATCCCTCAAAGCACATGGACTAAATGTTGGATTAAATTAAACCAGAAGGTGCAGTCCAGGGGTGTACCTCACAAGCTGCAACCACAAATACTCACTGAGTCGCTCAATAGTCATAGAGTTTATCTGAAGAAATGACCCCACAATGTCTGTAGGACATGACATGTAGAGTGTGTCTTCAGCACAGATTCTTTTGTTCTGCAGGTCTACAGCTATAGTGCTGCACTCCATGTTAGTGTAGGCGAGCCTTGGATAATGAGGACATGGAAGTCTTTAGCTGAGACGGAAACCAGAAAATAAATTCATTTCCAAGCTGAGGTGTTTCCTTTATATGCAGCTTGAAAAATAATAGTACTGAGATGTAAAGCATACACAGCATTCCATGTTGCTACGCATTTTTAACTTTGTGATTCATTAGACTGTAAAAGATTTTATGCATCATTGCTATCCATGTACAAAGTAGACTCGTAGTATGTAATCAAAGTATAATCTCTGAAAAAGGGCAGATATATCTTTTCTTTCTGTATTAATGTGGAAATCTGACTTGATGAGTTGAATTACTCCAGTTCAGCTGTTTCACTGATTTGGTTTCATGTAGTGTAACAAAAGTTTTAGTGGGAGTATACATAAATGTCTAGCCAGATATTGGCAAGAAAAAATTGTGGTATCTCTTTTCTCACACCCAGAAAAACTGAACGTGTAACAGCTAAGGTATACATGATTGCACTTGTAATGCAAATTCAGTATAATTTTCTTAATCTGTATACAGTAATATGATAGTCCACGATAGACTGGAAATGTTTATGTACATCTCTAAATGAATCACTACTAGACCTCTTTATCATAAGAAATCTCTTGCAAGATATTCTTGGTATTAATCTTTTGTCAATCTAGACAACATTATTTAATTAGGTGTTAAGTGAGTTAAAAATCACATATTTGGAGAAAAAGGGATGGTTGGACTGGAAATGGCAAAGAAAACTTTGCATTAAATATAAGAATTTTCAGTTTATTTTACCTGAAGAAATTGTATATATTGAAGTTCTGTTGCTAGAAAATGCACTGTACCTAAATGAAGATATATATGGTACAGAAATTAGTAATTATGTATTGTGTACTCATGATGTCATAATCTTAATTTGGTCCACTGTGCTCTATACAGCTGGCATTCATTGGCCAAATGGAATGGAAAAAACATACCTTCACAGCTAAGTGGGATTTTATTAACTGTTGCCAAATTTAACCACATGCGCAATTTCTTAAACTTGTTCTTTCATACACAGTGATATGTTGATGAAAAACGTAACTCAATGAGATAGGTGAGTACTTTACCTCATCTTTTTCTAATAATAATAAAAAAAAGCAATATATCAACAACAACAACAAAAAACAAAAACAAGTAAGAGGAAAAAGTAAAAGTTTTTTTTCTGCTCTTAGCCCGGTATGTCTAGCTGTCCTATAGGAAAAGCAGTTCTGCCTCATAGTGCTATTCTGAGAGAGAAAGCCAAAGCTGTTCTCCAGGCCATATGCTCCTGAGGGCTGGAGTCCGAGATGAGGGATGAAAGCAATGGTACCATCCCAGGTTTTGCCCACAAACTAAATTCTAGCTGTTTGAGATATCACTAGATACTGATGTTAGAAATATGTTGGTTTGTACTTTGCTAGGCTCCTGAGGCTTGTTCCCACCCAGTAAATACGGTTCAGGATATGGGTACAGTACACAGATGCTTAAGGTCTCTGGGCTCAGAGCCCTGTGAAATATGCAAAGAAGACTTATTCCAAACTCACTGTAAAGTAATAAAAAATGATTCAATAATGACTGCTTTCTGAGTCTGAATGTCACTTGTAAAATGCTGATCTGGGGAAAAATTGTATGTGCATATATATACCAATGAGCTCTGCAAAGTATTCCCTGTGGCTTTTCCTTCCTCAAGCATTTTCATAAGGATCAGGAGATGGAACAGGTGCTGACATTCTTCTGAGCACCATCCACAAGCAGCACCAGGCTGAGCATCACAAAAAATATGAGACCTTCATATCATGATCTGTTCTGTTCCTTCTCTGTACTTTCAGCAGAGGTAATTTTATGATTGTAACAACGTCGGTATTTTAATCATCAGAGCAAAAAACTTAATAGTACTACTAGACTCAAAGGATAAGGTAACTTAAGGTCCTAAAGCTTTTGTTTCAAGATTTCAGACTCAGATACCTCTGCATTCAGTTCATTTTTTCTTCACAACCATCAGGGCCAGAGGCTGATTCTTTTAACAAATTTAAATAGAAATTGTGGAGAGAAATATGGCACCCTTAAAAATATTATCAGGTCACTGACGTAATACAGGTGGTAAAATTTTGAGTCCTGAAGTTAAAGAAGGCTTCCTGAAGGACTGGCAAGACAAAATCTCTTATTTAAGGGACAAAAAGATAGCAAAATGAGAGGCACCAGAGCTTTATACTGACACCGAGAAGAAGCAAGTCTTTAAGAAGACTTGAGATGAATTGACTCACCACAGTAGATCCAGAGAATAGATAAGAGAAGAACCTTTGAGGCTGGAGGGAGATTCTTTAAGTACAGATCTTATTTAATGCTTTTATTATTAAAAAAAGAGAAAAGTTAAAATGATAAAATATGCTGATGGCAGGAGGTGCTGTCAACATGATAAAGGATTGAACTGGCATACAGGCAAACCTGAAATGCCTTGAGACTGGAAGCAATGGAAATAGAAAGACAATAATATTACAGAAATATTAGGCAATTTTAGAGGAAGAAAATTAATTATTTCAGAGTAGTAGTATGAAGAATTTCTATAAAATTGTAATTCATCAGTTGGAAATAACAGAGCAGAAGAAATATATATATGTAATAGTTGATCATATTAATAACTTGCAAGCATGATATGCATTTGCAAAAGTTGCCCCACAGTGCATCTTGAGAGATTCCCTCCACTCGTATTTCCTCATGAAAATGCAAATATAAGAGTCCAGATAGACCCTCCTCTTGAATTTTGTGTATACTTCTGGACGGCCATGTTCCAGAGAAAAAATATTGACATGAAAATATATTGTAGTGGGTTTGCATAGCAAGCTTTTGGTAGTATAGAGCGGGTAGGAGAGTGAGGCTAAAGGGGTGGCTTGTTTGAGAAACTGATAGAATCTTCCCCAATGTCCGGCAGAGCCAATGCCAGCCAGCTCCAAGATGGATTCACCACTGGCCAAAGCCAAGCCCATCAGTGACAGTGCTAGTACCTCTGATAGAGTGATAGGGTAGCTTTGGTGGGCACCTGGGGTCTAGCGATGGTCAACCCACAATAAATATATAGGGATGACCAGGGAAATACTGGACCTACAGCTTAACCGAAGTCTATATAAGCTTGACACATGTAGTCTAGTAAAGTGAAAGCAGAGATGGATTACGATTGCTTTGCATAAAAATGTCAAGGAATTTAGATTAACACTGGGAGAGGAGAAAGGCCAGGTACAGTAAAAGACAATGCTCACACAGGAACAATGAGGCTATAAACTCTCCACGAACAAATACAGCTACAAACAAGAGAGAAGTTTTGTGCCAGAGGTGTTAGAAACTATTACTCTGTAGCAGAATTATGTAGTTAACTTACCGTAATGTCCTTCTTAAATATATTAAAATAAAAAAGATGAAGGGAAACTTATTTACACCTCTATTTACACCTCCCTCACAGGATATCTGTTGTATGCCTTTCTCTTATTTAGTAAAAATACAATTTTATGTTTTATTGCCTATATGAGGTCATGATTCCTAACACTGGAATCTAATAGCTCAAATTAATTGATATATTTTTAGAAGTATTTGTATCAGGAGTCATCTCTTACTAAGTTTGTGAGGGATTTCAGTCCAGGAGCAGAAGTAACATTAGATAGCTTAGATGACCATAAACAGTAAATAAAGAATACTGTGCTTCAGAAACAAAGTCAGAGGTCCACCCAAGCCTAGATGGGTCATTGATCTGTACTGCTTAAAGGATGCTGGTTTCTGAGACCCAAGAAGGCTCTTTGGATAGTAGCCCTGTGATCTGTGAAGACAGAAGCAAATACAGATTTGTGCAGCATTCCTTCTTTTACAGCAAATAGTGTAACTCATGTTTATCGAACTTTTGCAAAACTCTAACTGGATGCTGTCATGTTTTAAATTCCACTTCTATCAATTTTATCCAATATTTCTCTTGTCTGTTAATAATGAAAATTCTTTGAGTTTCTGTATGTACATTGCTAAGTGTAAAACTTTTTCATTTTAACCCAATCCTTTGCATTAATCTATTACTACCCTTTAATTTCTTATTGTTATCACACCCCCCACACCCTCATTCCCTTTTTCTTAGGGGGCTATGGCGGAACACATCACTTGGTCATTAACTTTTCTGAATTACATCTGTACATTTATCTTCACCGTGTGAATGTTTTTTTCCCCACTTGCTGCTTTTTTTTTTCTCGAACTTTTCCCTTCTCTCTTGTCATTGCAAATATATTGCAAATACTGATGTCTATCCTGAAATTTCATCCTGAAATGTATAAGAAGCTTCATTTCATCATTTTATATGTTGTTTATAAGGGTGGCTTTGGTATCTTTAGAATGAAGAATACCATACCACTACACAATTAAAACCCATTAGTCCTGTAGGTTTTTAAAAAATTATTATTTTATATACATTTTCAACTATTTTATTAACACATTTATTTCTGTTTAGTCAAAGGACTCCATAAAGTGCATTTAGCAGGACCTTCCCATCTCCTGATTTTCCACATTGGAATCATTCATCTCTGCACTGTGAAACTCTCTTGGTGCACACATGTCCTCAAGCTTTACGAGTTTCCTAGGTGATTTGATATGTGCCTGACTGCCTATTTATATCCTCTTTCTCTCTCCTTTGTCTCTCCAAGTTTTGAATGGTTCTGCTGATCTTAACCAAATGTGACTAACTTCCTCTAAGCTTCAAGAGATCTTCAGAAGACACAGATACTGTTAAATATCCAGACAATGAGAGAAAATGATACATTTCCGACTTGCTGAGACTCAATGGAGAGATACTTTATGAATGTCCCAAAAGCTTCAACCGAAGCTAACAACCTTGCAAATACTCATGTTAGTCAACCAAATTCAATCCTAAGCAGACAGCTTTCATAAGTCGTGGATCGCTCCAAGGAAACTTACTGAGACTTGAGAATGTACCTTCACGTGGGTTAGATAAAAGGAGGAGCACACAGCCACTGCGACAGGGGAGAAGGACATCAGGAATAGCTTCATGTGTAAAATGTGGTAGAGATGGCTGTCCTCATTGCAAGTGATTGAAAGATGGACAATTGAGAGTGCAAGAGAACTGTACAATGAAATAGCTGCAAAAGCGACTATTATCACACAGTTATGACAGATTTTTGTTTCAGTTTGGAAAATTAGAGTGTTTAAAAAGCATTGATCCATGTTAAAGATACTGAGAGGTTGTAGAGATGGATTGTTCTTATTTTAAAGCAAAAATGGCCAGAGTCAGCATACCCAAAGCAAGAGTTGCTTCGGTTTAAAAAGGTAGTAATATGGTATCTGACGTATCTATTACCTTCTACTGCATGTTGCTCAAGAAGGTTTCTGTTGTTTGTTAAAATAGACAGTAGCAGGAGACATTGTCAAATACAACATGTTAACATCAGCTCCAGTGACTAAGCTGAAGAGCAAGACTGCAAGAGGATGAGAGGAAGAAACCGTCTCTCCTTCTATGTACTCAAATCAGTTGCAACAATGAAAACAGTAACCGTGAGTTTAAAAGAATTACTTATAGTGATAAGTAATAATTACTTAAATATCAAGTAGGTAACGTAGTTTCTACAGTTGGCTTTGGACATTGCTGTGGTGCCTAGCAGTCCCTTTCAAACACAGGACCTCTTTGTGCTGGGCTTTCAGGGTTCCGGGGAACTCTCAATTTAAAGATGCAGGACAAATGCTTCCCTGGCATCATATATCACTTCAGCAGCACAACAAGGAGAGTTTTCTTCACCTTTCTTGAGAGCAATGTCTGGTATGCCAGTAGGTTTTTTCTCTTACCATTTTTCCTTAAACTCATATATATAAAGCGTTAAAATATTTTTCCTTTTCTGATTTCTCCCACACCTCTAAATTTTTGACTTCACAACAAGTTCAGACTGTTGTTGCAATACTTTGCTGCCAGTGCATGACCCCTAAATTTTTTTGTAAAAAGAACTTTAAAAATGCCACCTGAGAAGACTAAAATCGCTGTTATTTTACTCTGAATTTTATTGCTTCAGTTTCTTTTTCTGACATTTGTAATACAGATTTCTGAATTACTTTATTGGCCAGCCTGACTTTTATAAAGCAGTATGATGAATTTTTGAAGCAGGACATCTGAAAGCAAGGACCCTCTTACCTTGCAACATCATCTCTGTGGTTTACATACATTTTTGTACTGATCGGTAAAGTTTAATTTTGATCTTGCAATCCCTCTCACCCACACTGCACTTGGCTGCTGCCCACCAGTGGTGCGTTGTAGGGAATACATGAAAAAGAGAGCAAAACATTATAGCTATTTTTATCACATTAATAGCAATAATATATGCCAAAGCTAAGATATAGTTACCTACTGTTCTATGTTACTGTTCTGTGTCAGAGAAAAAAGAATGAGGTGAATATTACACAATCATATACACCAGGGAATTCTTGACACATTTTTCTATGCTGGTTGCTAATTTTCTTTCAGCAGAGATAATTTAGCACTATTAAGTATTCGCTCCTCAATGCAGAAAGCTTATTTGATACTTTTTCTTTTCCATATTGTTCATCTAGCAATGATATATGTATTTCAGCGGATTGCTGAGCTACTATATTGCTTATCTAGAAAGACTGAATACCTTACCTGCTGCTTAAATGTTGGAAGTCATCATACCTTTAAATTTAGGAAAATGTTTTAATACTGAAGAGACTAAGAAACTTCTTAAACCTTACTAAACAGCTGATTTAGTTGCTTTGTATATAATTGTGGTAATCAACCACTGACCAAATAATCTGGAAAGTAAAACATTAAGCAATAAAAAGGCACATAAACTTTTTACTATACACATTTATTAAGTCATATAGAAATAAAATCAATTTTTATGTATGCAGAGAAAGAAATACAAACTTCTCTGCTATTCTTACACCTTTTTGCAGTCTTGAGATCTGCACAGAAAATCTGAATACTTACTGTTCTGAGGATTTGGGCTTATGGACTCATTCTTTACTGTATCACAATATAAGTAATGATTTCCATGATTCCTTCTATTTAAGGATTGAACTGGAGGCAGAAAGAAGGTATTTTATTTACATGAAATCAAAAGTATTTTGCAGTTTGCAGTGGCTTTCAAGTGTCTGATTCTATTCAACTGCTGTTGTTATATAGAGAACTTTCTAGCACATGACTAACATCTACCAAGTCTGGTTTGCTCCTTCTGTGACATATGGTATGTAACTTTTTCTTTTGAATGGATTTTTATTTGTTGCAGTTTGCTTTAGAAAGATATCCATGCCTTGGTACTTGTCATCTCCAATATAATTTAAGGGAAATGCACCTTGCACTGGGGGTGAAAGATGGTGGCATTTATGCTGGTCTGTACCTCTATGGAAGCTATTCCATTGATTAAAAAAAAAGTTATGTACAGGTACATAATGTTTTTTGAGAAACTACCATTAGAGCTATGGTAACATGGAGCTCAGCATGGACAAAGTTACAGATCGAACCAAGGAAGAATAAATCATGTAATTTCAGCCAAAGGAAACTGTATGATAAACACCAGTTCTCAAAGTGATTTTTCCCTGGCCACCAACATTACCTGTATTTCATTTAGGTTCAGCTTCGATAAGCTGTTCTTAAGTCATGAGTTGATTTTCTCCAAACACTAGACCATCCTAAGCATTGAAGGGAAAGGCAAAGTTTGCACTATGTAAATACTACCTCCTCTGGGACATGCGCTGTCTGAGTATTTCTTGCTGCTGCAAGGCAGATACCGAATAGACGTGGAGAAAGAATGTAGGATTGATAGAGGGACTGAGTCACAGAGGAGTGTTTTCCCATAACTATTTTGGGTATGTCCTGCCGGGAAAGATGTAAATCCTTCTAATTCATTCAGCTTGCCTCCAGCACCTCTGTGAGGAAAGCCCCCACTATCTCCTGCTGGTGAAGTCAATCAGTCCAGATGATGAGAGTGGATAT
Organism: Rhinoptilus africanus; assembly: GCA_013400135.1. Taxonomy (NCBI): domain Eukaryota; kingdom Metazoa; phylum Chordata; class Aves; order Charadriiformes; family Glareolidae; genus Rhinoptilus; species Rhinoptilus africanus. Next base: position 24,725 of record VXBO01004740.1, read on the forward strand.
CTTACACACCAATGCACTGACAGGCGGCAATCATCTAACAAAACACTAAAGCTGCTTCTACTCAGCAAGATGACCTAAGTCTGTGTAGTCTCAAATATATAGTTTCTGCATCACCCAAGTGACCTTGCAGATGTTTTTTCCTAGACCCTCTATAAATTTAGTCAGGAATGGAAGGGTTGATGATAAACAGTGGGTGCATCCCTCATGTATTTCTTGCAACATGTGTGAAGAAGAAACCTTTGTTCTCTGAATTAAGTCCTGGCTGGTTTGGATGTGAGTGTCTATGGTTGTTCAGGACTATATTTCATGAGCTAGAGAGGGCAGAAGTTGGATTCACAGTCTAAAGTCAATTACAGGTGTCACCAGAGGTGAGACCTTCAAACTTTGGAAATATTAGTACATTATTACTTGACTGGTACAGGTGAAGGAGGTCTGCATTATCTGGGAAGGCATCTTAAATGTGTGCAGCGTCTGTAAAGAAGGTTGTCTCAGGATGACTCTTCATAGCTTTTAGTGATAGATTTTTTGGCAGGTGGTTAGCACCCCAGCACTGACAGTGTGGATTAGTATAGCTCTGTCAGGTTAACTGGAGGTTTTTGACCTTTTATACAGCTTCAGATTAGGGTTGAATAATTCCTGAAAATTCCACCACATCAGACTTCATTTTTGATTACTCATGTGGATGTTTTCTCTTCACCTGGTTGGTGACATTGTAACTTTTTTTTTTTTTTTCACAATTGTAGCACTGTTTTTCATAATACCATTTTTAACTTGTGGTAATCACATTGTGGTTCACTGTCTGACACTGTCATGGTACAAAGTCTAGTAAATATCAATTTTGCATGTTTGATTACAGTCATTATTTCTAATAGTGCCCTTTCTGGACTATTTCATTAATCAAGATACAATTTTTCTCTGAGAGAGAAAATAATCTATGCATTTTTATAAGCATATCATCAGATTTCTGTGCACATTCCTTTTTTTATTTCATATGTCATAACATATGTTTCTGTTATCTATTTATTTTAAAATGCCCACATTATTAACAGTATCCATATTATTTCACTTATAGTTTCCTTTATGGCATTTTGATGCTTATTATGATTTGGATGTTCCTTTGACACTTTCACACATCTGTTTTCTTTTTGAATGCTTTTTCTTTCAATTTCCATTTTCATGTTTTGTTGTTCTTCTACAATATCAGTTCTTTCACTGGAACTTACAATCTGTTATGTTTTCATTTCAATATAGATATCCTGTTTCTGACATAATTCCAATAATTAACCTGTCAGGATTTTTTGTTTTATCTTTATATATAGTTCATGTATACCCATTAGGAATTATCTTCCCAGAATGAGAGATAAGATTTGATGTCTATGATCTATTTCACTAGATTTTTCTCCTCAAACCATTTGCTATAGTCTCAGATCTCAAATTCATTTGTGCACCCATGTCCAATTTATATTTAATACATGTTTCGTTTCTGTTTAATATTGTATTCCAATCAATGGACATGGTTTCTCTTGAACAGTTCCCATAAACAAGTCCTCTTTATTAATGTTGTTGCTTCTTTCTTTACAGTAGATGAAATCTTCTCTGATGAAATCCACTTAATTCTGGACAATTTAATTTCAGTGGGGAATATTAGTGGTGTCATGTCCTTTGTCAAGAATACATATGCTTTATTTCTTAATAAAGCAATTTATAAACAATTTATCATTGTTGGAATGCTTTTAAAAAAGTGTTTATTTCTTGCAAGTATGGTGGCCATATCCAAAAGCTTGTGTTGGTGTACTGTGAGTGTTTTCATCTTTTCACAAAGTCATTCTACTTGTATTTTGAAAATTCATTGAAGAAACACTTTGTCTCTGTATCCAGCTTAAAGGTCCACTCACTTTTTGTACAATGAAATTGGCTGTTCAAAGGACAACAGGAAAGCTACAAACATTGAGATGTACATGTATGGAGGAAAAAGCAAGGTCTATTTTTCTTATCTCACTAGATCCACAGAAGATATGTGACCAGTTATAGTGTTTCCCTGTGACACATTCACTGCCAGGTTCAATAGCCATCCATTTTCTCTAGGAACATTCCCAGGACCCTCCCAAGACTATGCCACAGGATTATCCAGCCTTGCCAGCAGGCTCAAGGCTGTCGTAGCTCACAGAACTTATCCATGGGTCCCACAAGACCTGTTCTACAAGGCCACACTGTAGAGCCCCCACCATGACTTTCCACTCCACACTGTGCTTCCAAACTGCTTTGGAAATGCCAGCATGTCTCCATGGAAGGAGGTATAAACAGCAGAAGATGCTGGTGCCTTCCCCCAACATGCACGCCCAGTGATATGCAGTTCACCAGCACCACACTTCCTTCTTCCTTGCTCCTTGACACAACACCATTTCTAGTGTAGCCATCCATGACATTCACTTGGTTTGGAATGACAGTCCCATCCATGTACTACCTCTCTTCTCCTATTCCATAAGGGTGGGAGAGGGATGGTAGACAGCTGCACTAGAAATTAAAGTAGTCTATGTGAAGACATGCAGGAGGAAGACATGTCCTTTTCATGCCTCCAGAGGCATGAAAAAAAAGTGTTGCTTGTCCCTCTGAGTCAGGATGAGGACTGGATACTGGATTTCCAAGATACTGGATTTCACTGGAGATGGAGATTCTGTCTGACTTCTGTCTGCCCCATCCCTGTTCTAGTGCAGCAGTTCTGAACCAGTGCCTCTGGGTCTGTTGCCCACCTGAAAGGACTACTGGCAATACTGGAGTTGAGATCAGCTTCAGTTATGACCTGCACACAGAGGTAAGGGGCAGCTGCGTATTTCCAATTACTTACTGCCACTTCAACATGCAAAGCATTTCTTCACTCTTCCTCCTTTCCTGCCCTTTCCGTCCCTTGTCCTTTCTCCCCATTCTTTTCTCACTTCACTATCCTTTTGCTACCTGTGTGGACCTAACTTCCACCTTGTGCTCACTGTACTTGTCAGTCCACTAACATGGCAGAAACTCATTCCATTTTTTGTTGAGTTTGTTTTCTGGAATTTAATGTGTCAAATTGATTAACAAATAAATCTGGCAAGTACTGGCATAAGGCATGATGCAGAAGCTTGTAGTTGGGAGCAAAAGACATGAGAAGGAGGAATGTGAATTACCCCCTTCATCAGCAATGAGTTGTTAAATCAACTGAAACAACAACCTCAGAAATACTAGGCTTTGGAGATACCTGTGAAGGACAACTATCACAATCCTGTGTCATGACTGCAGTGTGAGATGAGGAACAAATGGACGGTTCGCAAGGTCACCCTGTTCCCAGCACCGACTCTATGGCAGCTGAAGGCACAGCAAAGGAACGGCATACTGTTATTGATCACAGTCTGTGTCCTACTGCCTGTGGACCTGCTCCCTTCATTTCAGAGAAAAAAAACCACATGAGATTCAAGGAGTTTGCAGCTGTTCAAGGTGGATGATGCTGATTTAGTTTCTCTTTGCCAAAAACGCGGTGCCAGAGCTGTTTGTTGGAGTGACCAAGGCACTGGGAGATAGCTGTGAAGGTGAAACGTACATCTGGTCTCAGACGTCTGTGAACCTCTGATTAGGCCAGTTTGTCATGATACCCTTCATCAACAGCAAGAATAGCCACACGTTTTCTTCTTCTTTACTAAACTGCTCCATAAATTCTTAGAGAACAACTTCCTAGCAGAATGGACAAACTTAAAGCCACTTCTGAGAAGCAGTGGGACTTCCCTTTGCAGGCTTCTGCAGTGGACTGGAGATTGAAAATGCAAGCACTTGATAACAATGTCAGGTGCTTTGCCTTGTGAATTTCCCCAGTTTTTTGGCTAGTGAATTTCTTAAGAGTTAGACTGCTTCCTGATATAGCACACAATAATTAAGTCTCCTTCAGAAAGTTTGTTCAGAGCAGGTATCACTTTTACATTTATCAGGAGGTAACCATGGCAGAACTAGTCCAAGGCCAGTCTTTCAGCCACTTGCCAGATCTATGCAAGGCAACTCAGCAAAACAAATTCTCAGACACCTGAGGACAGTCCAGCCTCTCTCCTTGTACTGGGTAAGTTTTAACTATTTTACTGCAAAGTACCAGCAAAGAGATACCCATAAGGATTGTCAAAATTTGGTCATGATAAAAAAATGATGCATCTCTATGAAGAACAGAGAGGACAATACCAGCTCTTTGAAACCTAGACTCATGATTACAGTGGTCCACATGACTGAATCTGATATCCTAATGTATGGCATACAATAATTGATGAAGAGCAAGATCAGTATAAATGGAGCAATACCAAGACAAAGTTTAACTGATGTTGACTTGGCAACACCTTGGGAGAAACCTGAAGATGCTGGATTGTCAGTGTTGACCTTTACCTGCCTAACAGTTTTTTTTAATATCTGCTTTTCTAATGATATTAATGGAGGGGTCAGTTGTGGTTGGTTGACCTTCATCTATACTTCTCACCCTTGAGAAGTTATTGTAGACAGTATTTTTATTTTCAGTGGTTTAGAACAGGGGTAACCTGTCAGTGACCTGTGGGCTGTACGTTGCCTGCCAGAATTATTCTGTGAGTCTGTGACCTGATCTCTCCTGTTTTCTTTCCTGACAACTAGTACCCTAGCAAGTCTCTGCAATAAGGGCATGTGCCCCTAGGTCTTGCAACTCAAAGAAGAGCAGCTGTGCCTCCAGATGTAAGATCTGATCCACACACAGTCTCTTGTCTCACAGGACATGGAACCGAGTCAGTACTGGACATGTGATCGATGCCTGGCTGCTCAAAAGAAAGGGTGGCTGATAGCTCTCATTTTTTTTCTTAAGAGATAAGGGGTCTTCTCTACTGGAAAAGCTGGGCTTCCTGACTCACACTCTCTCTTCTACTCATGATTTCTTTTTCTCTTTTGTCATTATTTTCAGATTGTGATCTCTATGATTGGCTTCAGAATCAGCACCAGTTTTTATTTTTCTTTCAAATAGTTGCAAAGCTGAGCAGATAAAAAAACCCTAAACCCAGCATATGGAAGATGACACTAAGGCTTTTTAATATATTTTATTATTTAGTGTATGTACCCTGCATGGCTTAATTCTGGTTTGTGTTTTATATGAGTTAGTTTTGGATGGTCTGAATTATGTGAAAAGACTAATTAAAAAAATCAAATTTTATATTTTAAGTCCACATTTTGAAATAATTTTGAAACTCTTGAGCAAAACAATATCCAAAAGAAATTTCAGTGCAAAAAGCAACATTCATCTGTAAATCATCCATACGTCCTTACAATGAATCAAAAAGAAAAATTGTTTTAGATTCAAAGTTTTTCAAGGTTTAGTTTATGGGTGGTCTCTTCAAGCCTTAATCAGTTGCACAGTGGTTCTGTGAAAGTTAAAGTACATTTTCCATTTTTACTACTACCACTGTATTATTGCATCTGTTCAAAATCATGTTTTTTAAAGTCTCAAAATAAAAACTAGCTGTAAGATCTGAACAGCAGCTGTCAAACATACTCAAAAAACCAGACCCTTTTTTCCTTGGAGTACAGCAAGGTCACTAGTTACATTGTTTTTGTTGTCTTTCAGGCTCAACTACATGTATGTATAGACTTGCGATAAAAAATACTTTGCAATGTGTTTTGAATACTGGTTCATGATAAGAAAGGAATTTTTAAAATTTTTACCATTCCTACCAATTTAAAGGATATGTACAGAGTTTCCGGCTTTCAGCAATTATCTGTTTCAAACTGAAAGATCAGTGGCCTTATATCTGTCAGTAATCATCACTCACACAAGTGGTGCAGTGCATGGCTTTGCTTCTACTAGAGAAATTACAGTGTTCTCCCACTATTATTCTAAATGAATTCTGCTAAGAGATGTTATCACATAAAAAGCCTCTCTTAAAAGATTTTTAATGTAATTTTACTTGTAGTTTTGGGGTTTTTCTTTTTATTATACTTAACCATATTAACGTGTCAAGATTATACTTGGTATTTTTTAGTCTGGCCAATGGCTCTAACACATGGTATACAGTGCTCCATCTCCAGCATTACCTTGTTAAATCAACGTATGTCTATTAGTAAAGGATCATTTCCTTCTGTTATAATTAACGATGGCATCAAATATTCGGCCTTGTATTTTTTGCATGTTTTCAAAAATCTTTATTTTCCCTTGATTACAATTCTTCAGCATGACATGTGTTTCCCATAATTTAAATTTTCAAAATGTTTTTGCATTAAATATTGCATTTCTTCAGTAATCTCATCTATTTCAGAATCTGCATAACTTGCTGTTCCCTTAGCTGCATTATTTATTTTTATATTAGCCACATATGGAACATTAGTGTTCCATTTATCTCTTACTACAAATGGTCTTGTGGAGAGATATAAATCATAAGACATCTGGTTATGGATAGACATAATTTTAGAAACATCATCATAACCTAAGAGTAATGGGTTAATCTGACAGGGTAACGCTGTGTTATGGTATACCAAAGTGTCTGAATATGCCTGAGGGGATTATCTGTTAAAAAATGCAGGTTGGCAGAAATCAAAATGTTCATGATTTGTAGTCAAAATACTGAGTAGTTCTGGTTAAGAAAATAAAAGAGAAGACAAAATATCTGAGACACTTAATTTTGAATATTTTTTTTGTTTTTCTTTTTCCCCCTACTTTTAAAGTTCTCATACCAAATAAAAGACACATCTAAAAAGGTGAAAAACTAAAAATAATTTCCTAATTTGTTTGGGAGATCCTTGCTGACCTTAAAAACTACATAAGTATAAATTCCCTCTTGATGTGAAATTATTTCTTTTTCATTCTTTCGGTTCTCCTTCAAAGCAAATAAATAAGCAAAATAAAAATCTGCACTGTTCTGCAATTGAGGTCTTCAGTTTCAGTTTCCGTTTTATAAAAGCTGCATTTCAGTCATTTCGGAGCACAGCTTTTGCAACAGTGGAAGTCTTGTGCACAAATGTGGTACTGTTCGTATCCACACAGCTGGTGCAGCATTCAGATTAGAGAACAACTACAAGCAGCATGTCCTCTCTTATCTCCATTCCTATCACTTAGGCTGGTTTTGAAAATTTGATGCCAGTTGATTAAACAACCCAGATCTCTTCAGCCAGTTTTTGCCCTCTTTGATATACTGATTGTAATCTTTCTTGGTCGCTCCATCCTCTGCCTGATTCACAGACTGAAAAGCTCTCTCGTGTCACACAGTTCTCTTGAGTCTCCGGATTTGAAACACTTAACATGATTACTACTACCACTATTAGAGAGCATTGTTTGTGAACAAAATATTTGTCATCCACTCCCTTATTTCTGAATTTCTCATCCCTAATGGAAAATATCTCCTGGGAGCTTCAAGGGAGTGTTATTAAAATTGAGATCATGCATAGCACAACTCTCACATTAAAATATATACTTCTGCCTTCCTTTTGAGTTTCAAAGTGAAATTAACAGCATTTACATAACATGCTTTTAAAGATTGTACACTACTTTTATGTAATTCAAACAGTCCTTTCTAATCTATTGTGTCCGATTATTGAGAGTAATGTTATACTTGCATAGGGGAAAGAGCCTTTACCCCCATCACAGTGGGAAAATTGGGCAGGCTTTTAATGGTCATCATCAGTACCATTGCCATAAAATTCCTTCCGTAGCTTTTGCATACACATTTAGTTCCTTGAATGTGTAGTAAACTCCCGATTTCACACATTTATGTCCCATACTGCCTATCCTGACTCCCCGAGATGTCTCTGATTTCCTCCCACCTCTCCTCAAACTCTGCACTGAAACCCCAGGTCTCTCTCCCTGGTGATAACCACCGGCTGCAGAAGAGGTAGCACATACCCTGGTTGGTGCCAATCTGCGGGTGCCCCACCTGTACGTGGCTGGTGCTGGTGCAGGTGCCCCCACCAGCACCCTGGCTGCCAGCCCCTCAAAGAAGAACAGGTAATGCTGAGCTCAGCACTCAGCCTTTCCTTCTGTAGGACCTTCCCTTGAGCCTTTCCCCCTGTTTTGTGGCTGATTTTCATGAAACTTGTCTGAACACAGTACCTCTGAGATACCTATCTGTTTCTCAGTGGGTAGAACAATAATCATCTTTATCTTCTGAAGAAACTAACATGAAAAACCTAATGTTTTTAATCTTCACCCCCTTTTTTTCTACATACGAGTTGTTTCTGGATTTTCAGAGACCTTGCGTTTGTCTCTTGCTTTTTAACATAACCCCTCCAGAAAAGACCCCTTTGTCATGCTGATGCTGCTGTTCTTGCTTTATCTTCTAGACTCAGACAAGCCCTAGCAATGTTTCATTTAAGAACAGATTGATATATGAAATCCAAAAAACAATGTCATGAATCCAAGTAACACACTGACAAGTGTCCTAAATTTCAGGCTCTATTCATCCTACTTCATCCTGTAGTGACCATCGGTAGTGGAGCTCTGTTGTATTTGTTTACACATGGCAGGTCTCTGAATAATGCTTCTGAAATGGTCTCCATGTAAAACATGCAGAAGCAACATCCAGACAAGATAGCCTCTACACTGGCACTGCATTTCAAGGCCCCCAGCAGAGATGGTTACTCTCAATTTTTTGTTATAGAAACCTCCCAAAGGCCATGTCCAACCAAAGAACAAATAGCACTAATTTAACTTTCCTTCAACTTGGTCCGAATAAGCTGACCTGTTCGGAACTGCAGATCTACATCTTGTCCTTTTCACTAGATCAAGAACAGAGCACACATATCCCTGGCAGCATCTTCTTGTGTGTACTTGATTTTATTTCCTTCCTAGCATAAAAGATTTCCCAAATTGATGTCTGTTCTCTTCTTTGAATGCATTATATAATGATGAGTGAAATGGATCAACATGTGGAGAGATTTGAACTCTTCTTTGGTATCTGTTTCCATCTGTCAGAACTGGAAAATAGAAAGTAACGTGAATCAGTTCTTATTTAACTGTAATCTCCACTGTAAGGACTGCCAGAGATGACTTTGGCACAGTCTGCCTGGGCAGGTATCCAAGGCTGCTCATTGTATATGTCTTGACTTAAGGAAGCCTCTGGGCACAAGCACCCCAAATGTTTCTGCTTAGAAATGAGTTCCAAAACATTTACCATTGATGTGATCCTGAATTTTGTAAATGCGTTTATTTTTTCCCTTTTGAACAGGGTTTCCTAATGCTTTAGCTGTCCGATGATATCAAGGAAATTTTACTTGATGTGCACTGAAAAATGCTTAGAAATCTTGCTCCTTCTCTTCCCCTCCTTCTCTAACTCCTTCACAGGAGAAAACATTAATGAAATAATCAGTTCTAATGCAGAAGATAGATGAAAAAATAGCTTAAATGACCCTCAACTTAAACCCTTGTCTTCAGACTTAGATATCTAACACTTAATTCTGTTGCCGTTTGAAGGAGAAAAAAACCCAACAAACCACAGCAAGATAAAAAATAGATATGAATTAATTACAAAGCACTCTTCTTAAATTACAGTTCTGCCTCATCTCTCCCTTCTGCAGTTCGTGAATGGCTAATCAGGAGCTGCTGCAGGTTTCTAGAATGACAGGGCCAAAGAGGACTGAGGCTTTTGTTCCATTTCACCTCTCATTATATAGTCTGAGCGATTTGATAGGATTTCTTATTTGTTTTTAATATAGACCTTGCAAATTAATACATTGCTTCTATAGTGTAAATATTTCCTTAGGGCAAGCCACTGTCACTTTATTATTAACAGGAGAGATAGAAAGACATATAGATAAGTTGAAATACCTTTATGGTGATAGAGAAAGGAGCCTGCTGTTGAACACACCTATCTACATAACTGGTGTGTGCTGAAATTGGAGCATACCTTGTGAAACCTCCGTGTTTCAGAGGAAATGACAATGCATTTTTACACAAATACCAGTATTTTCCTGTTAGGTATCTGTTCTTGGCAAGACTGAATGAAGTGAAAACCTAAACAAAACCAAATCCACAGAAATTTATTAAAACTTTCTGGTTTTCAAGTTCTCTTTTTTTGGTTTGCGAATGTTTCAATTAATAGAATTTACATCAATGTTGATGCTATCAACAATGTTGCAACAAGTATTTCAATTAGAAAACAGAAAAATCTGGGGAAAAGCATCAAGTTATAACTTCTTAACATTTATGATATCCAAAATTTTCACCTACATTGGAAAATGTTTGGTTGTCTATGGTTTAGGAAAAGAGAAACCTGATATTAACCTTCCAAATTGACATCTAGATCTCTAAATGAGTATGGGTCACTTGTCTTTGCAAAAGCTTCACTAATTTATATCATATGAGGAAGTATCCCTGAATATATAACACCAAGTGCTACAGTCTGTAGCTACTATTGCAAAACCTGTATAATTCCACTTGATGACCAGAGCAATGAGTATTACCAAGAAAAGGAGGTAAGTGAACAAAACTTCCAAATTCTGCCTTTGCCAGAAGAGACATTAGATAAAGGTTAGATAATGCAGATGCACTTGCCCTTGCTTCAATTAGTTCTGAAACTAACTCATTTACAGATGCATGCTTTCATTTATACCTTCTCAGTAATCACATCATCTACCTAAACCCAGCTCAAGGCAAGAACTCATAAGAGGAGAGCTTACTTCAACATATTAAAGCATACAATAGGGTAGCTGCCTTTCATGGAGAAGAAATTATTTCTTTTCCTAGGTAGTGATTTAAAACTCTGTAAATATTAATTTTCTTTTTATTTTTAGTAAATAGATTAGAAAAGATCATCCACAGTTTTGAACCATTAATTCAAATTTTCATTTAATTTCACAACATTGAGATATCCTTGTTTTGTTTCAGGTCTCAGAAGCAAGAGAGTTTTTAATTTTTCATCTACTGTCTCTTATGTTTCCTTCTCGTAATTTTTCCCAGTGTTTCTGAGCAGAAAACACAAGGTTAAACAAATGGTTACACTACTTACCAATACATACCTGTACTTCCCCCGCTTCCCTATTAACAGAACCAAGATGAATTTAAGGCTAATGATACATAATCTTAACACAGTCTGCAATTAGGATGCTTGCTTTGTCTAAATTCTCACTATTTTACCACCACTTCCTCTCAACCTTGTCTTCCTTTACATAACTCCAAAAAACCCTGGTCACTCAAGTTTGAAAGGGTTTTCCTACAAAACACAAAGAATTTTCATGCTGAAGCAAATGTACTGATACATCACTGAAACAGTTGTTTTTTTTATTCAGAGTTGTGTGAGATAAAATGAGAGTTTAATGTGAATTAAGTTGGTTTTACACTAATCACAGCATAACCTTAGCTAAAACATTTATCAGACTACCAGAACTCTTAGAATCACTTTTCTTTCCCCTTTAGGAATAATGCAAAATCAATATATGAGATTAATGCATGATTAGCAATCTTACATTAGGTATTCAAAGAGAAAGATTTTCACATGAGTTTCCCTGCACGTCTTGATGAAAGTGGGTTGTAGAGATAGAACGTGTTCGGGAATATTTAATGAAGTATGGTTCAAATATTGGTGTCATTTAAAATTAGGAAGACAGAAGTGATCTAATGTAACTTCCTCTTACTCTCATTTCAGCTATGCTCCAACTGAAACAGATGTCTCTTCTTTGTGGGAGAGTAGGAAGGTTAGGGCTTACTGTTGGCATGATTTAGGTTAAGAATATTGTGCTTTGTCAGTGGAAAGAATGTGTCTGGATACACCCAGAGTGTCTAAGATGCAGTCTTGTATAATAAAAATAACAATAGAGTATTTTTTTTTACCTGAATATTGTTTCTTCAAGATCTGTTTCAACATAAGAGGGTGTATCTGTGTATGAGTGTAGATGCATATGTATAAAAAAGTCTTCAATTCTGATTTTTTTTTTTTATTGCAAATGTAGAATGCTGATTTATATGTGTCATTCACTATTTTGCACATCCCGAAGCCACTAAAACAAATGTGAATCTTGGCTGAAAGCAACAGAATTGCATGTCCATCTATAAAACACTGTTTTGCTTGGGGCAATACATCTTGAGCAAGTGTATAGCAAATCTCAATGCATTTTAATATTAAAAATTTAAGCCCGGAGAATGGTCTTATCCGGTTCCCAGGCCCCCTTTTCAGCCCTTTGGGAAACATCTTTGTTAATGTAATGAAAATAAGTAATCAGGAGGGAAATATGTATATATATAATAATATGCATTACTAAATGGATAAAATATCTCCAAATACAGCTACGTCATATTTGATACATATGCCTGACAACAAGCAGCCTGTCACTGAAATGGAATCATGTATATTTAATCCTGTCAGAGTTAGCCAAATCCTGCCTGATCAGTGCATCTTTCACTAAACTGCAAAATTCATAAGGAGGGGTGACTCTGGGGTCAGTGTTTCCTTCTCCTGGCTCTTCTCCAGGTCCGGGATCCCATTCTCAAGGTACTGAGTCACCCTCTTCTCCCTGTACCTCTTTACTTCTGTTAAAGACAGTTGCAAGTGTTGCTACGTAGCTCAGCAATTGAGCGTCCCTGTGTCTGAAGGCACAGAGAGGTTGATTTGGTGTTTTTTTTGCCCCACAGAGGGGTTATGAATCAAAGGTTTATGGTAGACATAACCTGTTGCAGAAGCAGGAGTGTGCAACAGCAGTAGTTGTACCCGGAACTACAATCTCCAGTTTCTAGAGGTCCTTAAGAATATTATTATGCATTAGAAGTTTCCAAGTCTCAGCTACTCAGAGCTATCAATCTTTTTTGACCTCCCTCTGTCCGTGCTCCAAGCAGACGAGAGCTTGGCTTTTGTTCCCAAGCCTTGCCAAAACTGTATAAATATGTTAATGTCATGCTGACCTAACTACATCTACATGCCTTCTGGCCAGTTAGGAGATCGTTTCATTTGCCTGAAAAAAAACATGTACACATAGCTTCGTGCAGCATCTGGAGCTACTGTCACTTAAAATTGGTGAATCACCATATCTCTTCTGCTGTCCTTTCCTGTCCCACTCTCTTTTCAGATTTTTCCTCTATTCTAGGTGGCAACTTGAGCAGGTAAGTATTGCTTTTGTGAGGAACTGGTCAGTTTACTGTATATTCAGCTCCCTTATTCATATCCCTAAAGATAACTTTACTGTATACATAAGATCCTATTAAAATCACTTATCACTTCTTAAGACTCTTCCCTTAAATAGCTTACTTTTTTTTTTTAATACTATAGCTTTTAGTTTTGATTAACCGGTGTAAGAAGCCCCACGTATCTGCAACTTTCCCATGCTGTCTGTAAACCCATAAATTCTTGCTTGACACTGCATTTCCACATCCTTCTTTTTCCAGAATCCTTCCTCCTCCTGCTGTCACATGCACACACTTTATGTCACTCTTTTCCATTGTCTGATCCTTGGAATGGTCCTAGATGGATGTCACTTCCTTCTCCACTTTGCTTTTTTAATTCAAATTTTAATAAACAAATAGTCCTGTCGTTGTATTGGAGTCCACCACACAGGTTTTTTGACACCTGGCCTGCTCAGACCATGTTGCCTTCCTTCCTAAAACTGACTTGCAATATGTGTCTGCAAGTAACTTTTTGTCTAAATGGAAATCAGAAAGACGATTTTATTTTTTTTAATTTAATGAAAAAAGTGAAACCAACTGTTAAATGTGGCATTGTATATATTTTGGACCAAACCCTGTTCACTTTATTCTCATTTGTATCTTCATTCATTTATGACAGGTCCTTTCATGTTATTTGATGAGCAGTATTTGAACTCTGTCAGTCACTACCTGTATTATTAGGTTAAGAAGAGAAACAAATAATTATATTGCCATAAAGGTGTCTCTGCAGGGTTTCTTTAAGAAGCAGATTTCCTGATTAAAGCAACTCCTGGCTTCTTTCATTTTTGAAAGGCTTTAAGCAATCTGAAATGTTGCTTTGATTCAGTCATGATAAGCAAGTACATGCAGAAACACTGCAGTACAGAGCTGCTTTTTATACTGCGTCTTTTTACAAAGGTTTAAATTACTAAGCCTAAATGAGCATCTTAAAAAAGCAAGAATGCCTCTTGCTAGTCGCAACAACAGTCTTTTCTGCCTGCAGTAGGCAGGACATTGACCTCTACCTGAAAAGCCCGAGGTAAGAGGAGTAGCCACTGGAAATTATTTATAACCTGACCAGCTCATTTAGTTTCATCCTCTGAGGCCCTCAGAGTCGAACTGACACAGCAATAATGGCCAGCGAACTTTTGATCCAATTAATTGTTAATGAGAGGTTTGATTAGCAAATAAAGGGCCTATTAGGTTAGCTGATTGTCTTTCTTTCACAATACCAGAGGTCAACATTTTTTTTTTTGACTGAAAGAAAAGTACACTGTGTACTCTGGTTAAATTAATCACATGCTCACAGGTGTTGAGTAAAGTTGATTCAGGAAAACAGTCAGCTTAGACATCTGTCTGTAACCATGAGAATGGAATATGTATTCCTCACTTTGTTTATGATTACTTTTGGTTTTTATTTCTTGCTAATTCAACTGCCTTCACCTTTCTGTGCCTGTGAAATACTGTATTAACCCATCCTGCTCCTTGTCCTGCTTTCCTTCAGTCTTCTTTCACAGTTGTCTTTTATTTTAATTATGCTACCAAAATTCTCAGTCAGTTTCAGATTAATTAAGTCTTCATATGCATTTAAAATCTTCCAGTGTATATGCAAACACCTTTCCAGTGCATGATGTTCTATTCCTGAAAATTTCCCTCTGAGTTATGACACACTTCTGTAAAATTACAATGACTAAAGAGAAATGCAAGATTAAGGACAAAACTGAACTACAAATGACACCTATGTAAATTAAGAGTATTTTGATCTCAGTGCAGCCATGCTGGATTTATACTAGTATAAATCTGTAAATTTGACATTAACAAATTGATCCCTGTAGAGAAGCTTTTGTTATCTGAACATTTCATCTTCTTTCATATTATCAACTGCTCGCTGTCTCTTCCCTCCAGCCTCCATAATGTACAGAAAGGCACAATTAGAAGAACACTAAGTTCGTTGTCAAGCTTTCAGATATTAAAAATCTGGAGATTGGTTGTCTGTTTCGCAGATACAGTCTTTAATTACATGATCACATTCTGTTTTTCTGTGATTCAACTTGCGGGATGGATGGACGTTACCAAAACCAGCAGCTCCTCAATGTTTCTTTTCACTCTTGTTACTTAATGATGGCTCACGACATGTTTACTCAGTGTTGTCTAAAACTTGCCCATGTGAAAGAAATGGTAATTTTGTGACGGCATATCCTGGTCATCACTGCCATAAAAAAGTATGTAGCAAACTATCAAAAAAGCAATGCAGAATAACAGAGTGTAGTGATCTCTGTTGGGTTTTTTCGTGGGTTTGGGGTTTTTTTTTGTGTATGTGTGGATTTTTTCTTGAACAGGAAAAGCTGAGATGTAGAAACACTAAAGCTAGAAGCGAAGGCTGACTCTTAGCTCTCAGAGTCTTGTTGGAAGGCCACCTAACCATTGATGTAGGGGCATGAATTTGAGCTTTGCTCTAGACTCTGCAGACTGAGGTTTGCAACTCTTTCACAGTTAGTGGAGATTCAGAGTGGATATTCAGACTGGTCAGCAAAGGACAGCAGCAGGGACCTGTGAAAAAATAGTCTCTTTTTATGTTGATGGAAACTTCAGCAGTTTGGTAGTCCACCTGGGTGCTGCCCATGCTCTGGTTTTCATTTGTCCGTTTGTATGCATATGGCCTGTGCTCTGTGTATGCTTACTGTTCTCTTGCTCCCTACCAACTCAGAGCACAGCTCTTACCGATGTAAATGTGAGTATCCAGCATTTTTGCAAATCAGAGGCCCATAAAACGAACAGTATATAATTAGTAACCACCTACAAAAAGTTTGGTTGCAATGACTAGACCGGCCTCATTAAGGACCGGTATGACAAGAGGTAAGGTTTAATCCAGTTCTCCAAGGCTGCTTTAACCACAGAATTTCCTGTAATCTTCTCTGATCCCCTGACTGCTCTGTATCACAGAAAGTGGGGTTCAGGTAAGGTTGGTTCATGCATGTAGACCTTGACTTTGCATAGACTTTGCTTTTGTCTGGCTTTTCTAGGTTTCACATATTTCAGACATAATTCCTAGATCTTTGTAATCAATTAAGACTCAGATCTTACGTTTGTAATTAGCTGAACTGGAACCTTTTAGACCACTGCAGAAATCTCTATCATATCGCATATGACCATTGACTGTGACAGAAGTAACAAGGTTTTGTCCTTTGCATAGAGATGTTCTCAGAGGTAAATGAGGCCCGTAGTTTGCCGAGGGGTTTCACAGAACTGTTTTTGACCTTTAAAATATGGCTGAGACCCTGGGAGCCCTGATTCTTTGCCAGTGTCTGATGGGAATCTTCCTCCTCCTCTGCCCCGACCAGAGAGAGCTCTCTGTCTCTAACTTTCTCATACTTCAGCAAGCCTTATACTTTACCTCACTGTTCTTCAGTGCAGTCCCAATACTGCTTTTAGTACTTAATTTTCATTCATCCCCAATCTTTCTCTTTGATCAGGCTCTTAGTGCCTGTCCCTATTTTCAGTCACCCTGATGGCTCTCTTTAGCTATAGACAGAAAACATTGCTTTTCTGACTTTATATATGTGAAGCTTTACCTATGCGTGTGCACGCAAAAGTGCACATGTGCATGTGGAGCTGTGGACAAGCATCCAGTGGTTCAGATGTCTTAAAGCCGTAAATAACTGAACAGCCTTTTATAATGAAAAGTCATGCAGCCTGGGATATCAGCTTTCAGCTTGATGTGTAATACACACGTCTTTTCTCAGGGACAAGATCTTCCATCTTTATGCATTCTGCATAGTATCTCCCTTTGCACATGCCTCTACTGAGTAGAAAGGTCAAGCTATGTAGGCAACCCTATAAAGGGCTATGTGGGTGCAACCAACATAGTGTCCTTGCAGTATGGATGGCAATTAAACAGAAAATTGCAGAAACTAATTTTGTCTACATTGAAGGTAATGGCAAAACCTCCACCTGATTTGACTGTTTTGGGAAATGCCCTGTTAAAATTAGTCACTGCATATAAAGATAGATAATGAAGACGTATGTATTAAATATTATAATATGATTATGTAATTCCATTAGTAATTGTGCAATAACACAGAAAGAGATAATGAAAAATATCTAATTCAGTCTGAAAGGTGCATTTCAAGATGAGCTCTCAGTTAAAATGAAGAATCCAAGAAACAGAGAGAGGAAGTCTGTTCAAAACAAGCTCTGAAAAATCATAGATTTTCATTGCATGAGACGTGAGATGGCAAATGGTACTTATGAGGAGATCAGTGTGAGAAAAGGGAGTAAAGCAAGAACAGCCAGCATAGTTGTGCTGTGTGTGGACCACTTTCATCTCAAACCGTATGGGTGCTACTTTAAGGAACATTTGGTAAGGTTTTTTTGGGTGGATAAAACCAGAAGCCTGGAGGTCAGTGTGTGACTGTGGTGCTTCGAGGGTGCCTTGGAATACAAAACACTTCTGAAGGCACATCACTGACACAGACTTTGCTGATACCTTCTGATGACATCTCTGTCACAGACTTCCCACGTTAATCTCTGTGCTTCAGACCTTACTTAATTTCACTTCATGTTGAGTGTTTTTTGGGCACAACCATCCTCTCGACCCTTTTTTCTCCCACTGTTCTTTAAACTACTATATACACATCTGGTATTATAGAAAATTAATATGTAACAAGAACAGAATTAATTCAAAAAAGGCAAGGGAGTCACTGTTATAAAATGGTTTTGCTAACAGTATAAGCAAGAACTGAATGACATAAAAATGTATGTCTGTGTTGCTAAAAGAAACGTAGCTAATGCTCTAGCTTTTGATTGACATTATTCCTGGAATCTGCTTGTGGATGTATATTGGGTGGATATGAAATATTAGCACTTTTTTTCCAAAGAGTGGTTTTAATCTTATTCAAATCAAAGTGAGCAGTATTTTTAACTTTCTATCTCAGGCTTCACGAAGATGTTACTCTAAGCAAAAGGATCATTAAAGTTCATACTTATTTCATAAGTCTGTAGCAGCTTCATTACATAAGGTATTATAATTTTTTAAACATTAAAACCTAGCAAAAACAACACAGAAGAAAGTGCGATATATTTTGTTTAAATTATTGTTTTGTTATTAGAATTTGTTTTGGCTTTTCCCTTGCCATCCTATTGAAGTGATATAATCTCTCAATTAAAAAGTCTAATTTATATCCTTCTGTTCCCGATGCTATTGAAATTGGCCGTTGCTACTCTAGCATTGATGCCAAAGCTTTAATAGACTCTGAAGTAACAAAATATTTTGTGCAACTTTATTTTTCAATTTTCAGTAGACTAATGCAAGAAAACATTTAACTTAAGATCAAAGAGTAAAGCCATTACTAAATAAATTCAGTGGGTAAATGCAAAGGTGGTTAATAGAAATAGCTTTTTAGAATATAGACATTTAGAAAAAAAAAGAGATAGCTTCTTTTATATAAAGAACAGAACCTGATAATAAGTGATTTATGCTTGGACCAGTTCCAGTAAATTCTCAATCCACTGGAGAGTTTCCAACCTGCTGAGAGGATGGAATGAGAGGGTTTATGAAGGGAAAAGAAAGACACACTATGTTACTTGTGAAAAGAATAGGGGATGGAAGGACCAGGACACTTTTCACCTAGGCATTGCAGTGAACTGTCTATACACACTACAGAATGCTTTTCCTCTGTCTTTCCAAAGCCACAGATGAGTGGATTCATAGACAATTGGAGATTTGATTACACAGATTACAGTGTGAAAATGATATGGTTTGGCTGTTATCACATATGGCTAAACATGAGCTATAAGAGAATAGACTCTAGGCTGATACACTTGTGAATTTAGCCTCTCAGTAGCCTCTTGACACCTTCATGAAAGGTGGCTATTTGCACTTTTTATGCATGAGACATACTTCTTTCCAATTTAACATAATAAAGCACTCTTGACTCATTACAGCCTAACATTGTTAGGAAGTTGTGAACTGTATGGAGAAGTGATTATTTTAAAAAGTTAATCCCCATTCTGTGCTAAACAGAGAAGGAAACGTCAAGCTTAGGTTCTAAGTTTAGGTGTGCAGAAACGCTTCTTCGAAAAATATCTGTGTCTGCATAGACTGAGAAGCTTCCCTATGCACATTCTTGTGGAAAACCCCCAAACCCACCACGCAAAAATGCAACCTAACTGATGAAAGAATTATTCACAATGCTTTCAAGGTTTATTCTTCATATTCCCCAAAACATGTTTTAGATGTTAAAATTTCTTGCTGAACATTATCCAATCCTTTAATTCTTACAAAACTTGGTTCTGGGGACATGCTTCCAGACCAGGAAATGGTAAAATACAAACCTGTTTCATACCTCAGAAACGAGTAAACATTTTTGAATCCTAATTTTTTTAATCTTTCATTACTATTACATTAAATTTTGCATCTTGAAAAATTCTGTTCCTTTCTCATTTATTGAATCTGCACTTGATAATCCTCTCCTGATGTGAGAAGAGATCCATATTCATATTTATTTTGCTCTAAATTAGCTAGTCGCTTATTGACCCTAAATAGTTATCATCTCAGCTGGAAATATATTAGAGTTCTAGTTGCCAAACAAATATTCAGCAAAAGATGAATAAAAGCATATGGGGAGGAAAAACCCACAAAGTTTTCACTGCCAATATAATGGAAGGCATTCTGGCGGACAGCCATCTGCACCCGCTGAACAGAGGGATCCTGGGATGACATTGATCGATTTAACAGTAGGAAGGTATTAATGATATTCAGCTCTGATGGCTGAGCCACTTCACACTCATTTGCATTTCCATTCATCATCTCAGCATTTATCATTATGAGGCGAATGCCAGAACTAATTAAAGTCTGGGCTAACAGGGTGACATGGGAGTCCAGCCGCTACTTATACTGAGGAAATATGGGAAACTTTCCAGCAGGAAGTACACCAACCTTACACCAAACTCAATTAACTTAATTCCTAACTAAACCGTTTGAGGGTCCTTCATTTGAATAAACTAAAAAGCTGGGATTGAAGTTACACCATGTTTTTTTCTCCTTGTGTTTTAGTAATTTCATGACTCAATGACATTGTCTTATGTGGACATTTGGGATATTTCCTTAATGTGATCCCTCTCCTCCTCAGCTATCCCCTCCCAATTTGTCATAGCAATCAGGGATACAATTTCACATTCTACAATAAAAGCTAAATTTTAAATATAAATTCTAACATAATTTGATCTTGAAGGGACCTAGAAAGTACAGTGCATACTTTAGCAAAATAAAGACAATCCAAGGCCAGAATACACTGAAATCTATTGTTTCTGTTTATGTATGAGGGCTACTAAACTACCTCTTCAAATAGACATCAAAATTATTTTTATTTGTTCGTAAGCACAGCAATATGTAATTTTTCTTCTTTGCAGACCAAGGCTTGCTTGGCATATTCTCACAAGCTGTCCCATTAGCTGCACTGAGACAACCCCTGTGAGCAAAGGGAGCAGGATTCGATCCTGGATACATCTTGGTAAGCCTTTTGGTTTCAAGAATCTTTTTGCTGAGAGCTGGGATAGTCACAGGGGTATTGGTCATCAAACTCCACTCAGGTCAGGTCCATAGCACCTTTAGGGTCCTTAGATATTTCCAGACAGAAAGAACAAATGTGACAGGAGAAAGTTGTAGTAGTACAGAGAAATATAGAAAAGCTTTGTGAGTAAATTATTACTTTTACACTTTAAACTTTTTGCAGGATACGTCTATAAGTACAAAAGTAATCTTTTCAAAAGCAAATTTTAATAAACACTATCCTTACCAATGATTCCAAGCATCATTTTATATTTTAAAACAATATTTTATTTTCATGTCTACAAACATTAAGAGAGATTTGATCTAGGCTCTGGGTAACATGGCACCATTTCATTGTCCAAGGAATTTCTCTCCCTTAGTAAAATAAATACATAACAACAGGTGAAATGTCTAGTTCCCATGTCCACAATGAAACCTCCCGGTTTTCTGTCTGTCACACACTTAGGAGAAAATATGGCTTTTGTACTCTTCTGCAAAGGCCTTAAGGGTTGCAAAAGAGATGCAACAGTTGTAAAAGGGATGCAACATCTTTATCTGTCTAGTAACATCCCTCCCGGCATATCTGCAGATATGAGAAAAAGCAGTGCTTTGGTGAGAAATGCTGTATCCCTCCAATGTTGGTTCAAAATGGGTGAGAGATTCAGAGATTAAAATCAAACCTTCATAAACCCCTCTCAAACTTAGTGAGAGAAATAATGAACTTGCAGTCTTGGTGTGAAGCTCCTTTTAAGAGGAAACTCAGCCTTTGCTCATTTCAAGAATTTAGTGATTTCATTGCATCTCTCCAGCTGGAATGCATATAAGTTAGACAGGCATGGATGAACTGATAAGGCTCTTTTTACCAGGCACTGATGAAAAATATAGGCATTTTATCAAGCAGAATGAAGAGATGCAGCAGGTAATTTTAATTTTCCTTTCATGCTGGCCAATTTTAATTTAGTCCTCCTTTGTGGTAACAGCTTTATCCTCTTCCTGATATGTATTTCTGTCCCATTCACATGGCCAGGCATTGTGTAGCCTGTAAAAAAGATCAATGAACAACGAAGGGTTAGATTATATTGACTTAATGTTGATTAGTTTACACTGGGTTGTCTGCTGCAAAAGATGTCAGAGCTTTTGTAGTTCATTAGCTCCCATCAATTGAACACTGGCTTAAATTAGTACATGAGACTCTTCCTTTCTGTAACTCAATTTCAACTTGCATTTCATGCTTAGCTTTCCTATCTGTACTTCCATGTGGTAGCTGTTACAATGCTTTTCCCCATGAAAGAAAAGAAAAACAAAGGGACAAACAAATTCAGAATGCTTCAGTTTTAGGTGAATTTCACCTAGGGAAATTATCCCACGTGTCATGATCAGTATGATATCTGACACCAGTTATATCAGAAATGTTACTCAATGGCAATATGTCTTGTAATCACCCCAGAAAATGGCAGCTTACAATTAAAAAAAGTATGACTTACTAGATGATACACGTACTGTCTAAAATTAACTTACAACTTTGGAATTTAAGATCACAGATGTCAACAAATCAGGATTTCTTAGAGATGTTTGCTGTTATCAAAAAATGTATCAGAAATTTGATTCTGAATCAGCTCTAATAGCTCCAATAATAACATTTATTATCTTTCAGGGAAGAGAAAGAGCACATATTTAGAATCATGGAACATCTGGGGTTGGAAGGGACCTCTGAAGGTCATCTGGTCCCACCCACCTGCTCAAGCAGGGCCACCTATAGCCAGTTGCCCAGGATCTCGTTCATGCAGCTCTTGAATATCTCCAAGGATAGAGACTCCACAACCTCTCTGGGCAATCTGTGCCAGTGCTCAGTCCCCCTCACAGTAAAAAACTTTTTCCTTCTGTTAAGGAACAAACAGGACAGAACAAAACCAGGTTTTTATACTTAATGCTGTCAAGCAGCAGTATCTTTGCTATATGCTGTCCAATCTTCCAGCTGTGCTCTGTGACAGGCTCATTCCACCACCAATACCAAAGGCTCTAAAATATGTTAGAAAAGGATAGAATTTACTGCCAGAAATACAAAATGGGTATTGCACAAAACTGATTTTGGCATGATTGATCCAAAAAAAAGAGTTGGCAGAGGAACAACTGCTGAAAAGAGGGCCTGTAGGAGGTGAAATATGGCAAAGATTAAAGTTTGCACTTGAAAGTAGAGCTACTCATAAGAGATTTCGAACTTTATATATGTAAGGTCTGATTCATAACTTGAGTGTTACTAATTCTCTGTTTTCAGAAAATAATTTTAGACTGCTTGGAACATCTTTGTCAACATATTGTTGACATCTTTTGATTTGGGTTTTTATTGAATAGTTTGATTTCAACATAGATTAGTTTCACTGTGAAACAAACAAAATCACAACATTTTAGTTCTTCTAAAAAATCAAAATCCTAACTGACAAGGATGAAAAGAAGACTTCTTATGTTATTAGATATCTGGTGATTTTGAGAATTATTCTCAACATCAGCATTATTTCCAAATCTCCATTTTCTAAAGTAATTATTTGATATATATACATCATAAGAAGATGTCTGTTAAACATTCTTTCCCCTCCAATAATTTGATCTAGTCAAAACGCATGTTCACTTTCAAAGTTATTGGATTAGGAAAATTCTTAACCTCTGCACCTGCATCACCTCATTGTCATTCTTCTTGTTGTCTTCCTCTGTGTTCCTCTGACTGTTAAGCTCATGTGTTCATTCATAATAAATCTACATGAGTATACTGTGTAGGGCAGAAATTCTTTCTTACTATTTTTTAGACAGGCCCAAAACCAGCAAAAATAGAAATAAAAACATATTGCCATCTAGAACCTGCTTCGACTTTGATTTTTAACTCACTGAGATGGATCAAGTAAGATGATGTGACACAATTTCTATGCTTCCTGAGTATGATATATAAAAGCTATACATAGAACTGATCCTTATTCTGATCCTGTTTGTATATGAAAATTCAGTGAAGAACTATAATTTGGACACTGAAATAACTTGGGAAAAAAAAAATAGTCCTAAACCAGAATGTCAGGGATATTAGTCTCAAAAACTGGTTGCCATATTTGAAATTAGGACTAAATTTTGGCAAAAATACAGTTTTTATTTCTTAAAGCAGAAACGGCTACTGTTAATACTATTTTAATACAAGCTCAAACAGGCACAAATCTTTAATGACTGATTTTTCTTGTGAACCACTGTGCAATGTACTGCCTTCAAATGTCCTGTAAGCATCTAACATAATCAGAATAAAACTGGTGCAGAGTTTGATACTAACTGTATCTTTGGCTGCTGTTCACAGTTATTTTCCATTTGAAAGAAGGAACTACAAACCACAGAAGTACACCAGTTAATCTCAAAATAAGCATACACTGCTTTGTCTCCTAGAAAAAAACTAATGAGCATGTTAGTAGCTTTATTATGAGTTAGAATTTTTAAAGAAATTATTTAAAACTCCAAGTCCTGGGTTTCGTTTTTTTTTTTAGTTACTTAATGGTTACATGGAGCTATAAGAAATAGAGATATAGATAAATACAGTATTATAGCTAATGCAATACAACTTTTCTAAAAAAATATCAGATGACATTATCATATTGTTTTAATTTACATACTTATATTTTACTTTTTAACCAGTGAAACATAATGAAGTAAAAATGTTTATTTAATTAAAGGAGACTTTTATACAACACAATCTAAATAAGCCTTTTTGTGTCTCTTCTAAAATTAAACTCATAGAAGAAAAGGTTTGAAAAAAGTTTGAGAATTATAAGGGCTTTTTTAGGCTAGTCATGAAAACAGTCAATAGCAAGCCTGAACTTGTCTCCTCTTTAAGCTACAGAGATTATTCATTAAATGAATTTTTGTACATAGGTATTTTCAAGATCTGTCCATTTAAAAGGTTTCCATGGAGAAGTAATCACAGCTATTCTGTATGATGATATTTATTATTCATGGTCCTACTCTAGCAGTAAAATAGCTAATAAAACAGTCTCAGAGAATGAAACACTACAGAAAGCATTCTTGCAATGGCTAAGGACTTCAGATTCACTTGTGAAAGACTCTATTGCTCATTGTGTTCATGTTTATGTATTTACAGGAACACATAATAAAGATTATTTTTTATCTCATTTTCATGATCTTTTATAGGGAATAAACAGCATAACATAAATATGAAAAAGAAGATTTCTGGAAAGGGAAATGTAGTCCAACCACAGTAAAAGTAAGCATAGCAATCATTATCATTGTAAAACTGAACTACCCAGATTGGCTGGTAAAAGGCATGTCTTCTCAAGGTATGAAGCTGAAAATAATCCTGGGAGCTACTGCATACAAGAGCTACTGTTTTTGTGCAGTCATTAACTGCAGCAAGCTGATGAAATAATAATAAAAAAGTACCAAGTCAGTCCCTTGGGAAAAAGAAAGAAAGAAGGAAAGAAGGAAAGAAGGAAAGAAGGAAAGAAGGAAAGAAGGAAAGAAGGAAAGAAGGAAAGAAGGAAAGAAAGAAAGAAAGAAAGAAAGAAAGAAAGAAAGAAAGAAAGAAAGAAAGAAAGAAAGAAAGAAAGAAAGAAAGAAAGAAAGAAAGAAAAGAAAGAAAGAACTTTAAACAACTTGTTTTCCCTGGCTCTTTTTTGTGATAAGGGAATAGTTTTGTGAACACTGTCAGCCTTATGCCATATGTTCCAGGAAACCAGGGACCCTTGAAGAAGAAGAGGCTTTTGAATTATTGATCAATGATTAGCAAATGCAATCGAAATTGTAGACTTGATGTTGTGCAGGGATTCATAATTTATGAGTGGACAAAATAGTAGGTAGCAGAGGTAGTGGTAGGTGATTTCAGCCCCCATATTGATTACTTAAAACAACAGGAGGTAAGTGTAGTGTGACAGACAGAACAAAAACTGACAGCTCACTGCCTGTCCATCACTACAGACTGAGCACTGGGGGAATAAAGCTTACTGTAGAAGCAAATACATTGCTATTGTGTGTCTTTGATCATTATGCTGTTCCACTAGACCAAAGGACGTATTTGTTTATAATTTATGTTTTCTCTTACTATAAAAGATTGATAGCACCCTATTAGATACTGTAGTATCTAAATATCCAGATAGTTTGTACCTGTAACAGCTTGAGAAGCAATATTGTGAAACATTTACATAGTCTATCAGCAAAGGTAAAAACCTGGGAATGGAAAGGAGACAAGGTGTGTCTGGCACCAGCCTAGAAGTCAGCTCTGTTTTCTATCCTTTGCTGCCGTCTGCCAGATCTTTCTGGGCTACTGGAATTCTTCCTTACAGATCAGCCCTTGAGAGCACTAACTCAGAAACAGACTCCTCCTGCCAAGAAAAAAGCAGCTTCCACCTGTAATTTTATGGGTTGATGAAAGAGGAGTAAGCAGGGATGGTTAGACATCTTGTCTCCGGGTTACAATTGGACCATCATTTCTGTGTCTGAATATGCAATCTCTATGCATGTCAACAGAGGTAGACTTCATCATCCTTGAACCCCTGAAAGTAGTCTAAGAGTGCACTGAGTGATTTGGTGACTTTAGGGACACTGGAGGGGGTTTTGAGACTTGTTGCTGACAACTGATAGCCTATTTGGTTGGAATTGTGCTGCTACCGAACCAATGCAAAGGCACATGGCCTGCTGGTGGTCCTTTGCTACATCACAACAAGAAGGTATGCATGTACGTGTGTGTCTGAAGAAGTATTTTCTCTTTTCTGTCCTCGCCATAAGTCAGCATGACCCAAAAAATTATACAATAGCCTTATTGAATAAAAATTATTTTTTAAAAAAAGAAAAGGTCAAAACTAAGGACTGACCCAAAGATATGGCCTTGTGACTTTGAGGCTAACTATATATACTAAGTTAAATTTGGAGATGCGGGGCTATAAGTGCCCTCCTTAACAACAGAAAAGTGATTTGAACAGCAAGAAGGCAAGCAATACAACAGCAAAAGTTGTCAACATTAAGACAGAAAAAAGATGTCTGCGAAGACCAGGGATGAGGACTTGTGGACATTGTGTGGGGATTAGTCAAATCACAGAAAACTGAAGTACAATTCAAGGAAGGTTGAGTGATGAGTGTTGCCTGGAATCTGTATCTAAAGACAACATTCGCCAACAGATGGTTTTAAGATTTGCAATAATCTAGTTACATTTGAAATTTATTTTGGTAAATGTGTACTGTAGAAAGATTTTGAGAAAAATGAGATTTCTCTCTCAGCTGGAGCAAATTATGACAGGGCACAAGGGCTCATGTAAATAGATAATTTGCCTGATGAATTACCTTCAAATACCACAAAATTCTGATGCTTTTATTGTAAACAGCACCACATAGTGTAACCTCAGTCCAAATCACTGTTGGGATAATGACGGCAAAAAATCAGACACTATACAAGAGAAACCAACTGATTCTGTTGGCAAATCATGTTGCCTTTAATGACAACAATATTTTCAGCTGGAGGAGCAGTTACACAAGATGGAAAGAACAAGGAGACGACTCAAGCAACAAAGGTGACCCTGGAAAGGCTTGAGGAGAGAAAAGGTGTAGCTTTCTCTGCATGTTCACAGAAGAAAGTGCTACCAGGAAAGAGGCATTCCCTGAACCTAGCAACCGTATTTTTTTCAGCAGCTAGCAGAACAATATCCTTCTGCTTCACTGCATCTGGTCGATCTTTGGAAGTTCTACTTCACTTCGTTGATGCACAGCTGGTGACACTGCTAATGCCTTTTGGAAGATAGAGCTTTCACCATTTTTGTCAGTCTTTATCACTCATCTTCTAAGGAAAAGTTAGCATTATTAGAGGAGTCTGGGACTACAGATTTAGTTGAGTACAAATTTATATGGAACAAACTTTTAAGAAGAATTAATTTTTTAATAAAAATAGAATACCTTTTTAAGATAACTGAAATTTCTTGTTTAAATTCCACCTTACGTTAATCTTAAAACATATGATTCAGGGGTGCAAGTAAACAAGAAAGGCAGAAGATAATGTTAAAACGAATATATGTAAAAATCTGTTAGAGCAGCCATGATTCAATGTATAATAGGATTGTAGTACAAATGACAATTTTAAATATTCCCATTTCAAGTGGAAATCTATATTTTGCATAGAAAGGCCTTGCTTTTACTGGAGAAAGGGTCTGCATATGAGTTAAAGATGCATGAAATGTTGCTTTTTCTTTATTTATAAAGAAAAACAAATAGGGAAGTTTGTCCTTCATGACTCATGACACGATCTGCTTAACGCTTTCATAGCTTCTTGTTTGATGAGTGGTGCATTCATTCCAAACTCATGTTATTTAAATCCTATATAGCAAAACAACATCACACATTGTATCTTTTTAGTTCTGTGTACAGTGGCACTAGAGGTGATGCTACTCTAGGATTATTGTATCTTGTACAGGTAATTATTTCCCTATAAGATATATTGCTTGTGTTTGGCAGTTGATTCAAAATAGTTACCATTTGTAGAGTGAATGAGTTTTTGTGGGTTTGTTGTTATTCTGTTTTTCCATAGGAAACTGAGGGCAAGAAAAACAAAATATCACAAGGCTAATCTGAAAAGATTTGTAATGATTTCTGATAAACGCCTGGAGTTTTATTTCTGATAAATACTTGGAGTTGCATGAAATTCCTTCTTCCTCTCCTCTCTTGGTTTATTATATTCTGCCCACCACCGTGCTGTGTCATTGACTACCACCTGGCCTCTTGCCTGTCATAGGTTTCCACTTTGTTTTACATGTTGATGGCCATTTTCTTCCTTTACTGAGTTTTCAACAGTGGTGCTTCAAGTATCTGTCCAATTTCCCCAGAAATGTGGGGAAAAAAAATGCCCTAAAGCATAAGAGCAGTTGTTTTGCATTGTACTATTTGCCAAAGAAAGCACTACATTCAAGCAAAAGACTACAGTCATTTTGGTGAGGTGGTGGAGTGATTTTTTTTATCAGTCTTGCAGCAGTAAATGAATAAAGAACAAAAAAAATTGAGAATAAGTAAATAATACCAATATCTTTCCAATATTAATAAACAGGTAAATTTCAATTAACGTTTTAATGTTGTAATATTACTAAACTCGAGTGAATAAATTACAAGAAATAATTTTTGGAAAGAATCAGCCTTTTTTTTCTTTTTTTTTCCTCTTCTTTATGGAGTATCTATGACAAGATCAGCTTCCTTGGGTGTTTATATGCTATTTAAAAATAATAATGAAACTTCTATTTTATGGCTTATAGGCAGGTAATTCTTTGTGCTTACTTAACATTCCGTATTCATTCTCTGGAAGTGATGAGGGGTTGTGACTGAGTAAGTGTTATTTTTGCATATAGAATCTCACAGATGAGCCACATGTTATTGTTTCTGCTTCCTGATTTACTGAGTGAAAGCATGTCTAACAGAAATGTTAGTATGACTGAGTTTCAACCTTATGTATTATGGCTATGAGAACGTATAACTGTGCTCTTCACTTCTTGCAAACAGTTGTGCGAGTAACCAGAAACCAAAACCAGAAAGGAGCATAGGAACTGGAATACCAAATTCCTTTCTGCAGATGTTGTGCAAGATTTACTGCTTTGCTCAGTTTGCACTGGTGAGAGCGGACTGGGAGAAAAGAAAAAGTCATGAAGGTGCAACAAGGAGTGGTGAAAGAGAGGCAAATCATAGAATGTGTTGGGTTGGAAGGGACCTTTGAAGGTCATCTAGTCCAACCCTTCCAGCAGTAAGCAGGGACATCTTCAACTAGATCAGGTTGCTCAGAGCCTCATCAAGCCTGCTCTTGAATGTCTACTAGGGATGGGTCCTCAGCCACCTCTCTGGGCAACCTGTTTCACTGTCTCACCACCCTCATTGTAAAGAACTACTTCTTAATGTCTCATCTAACCCTGCCCTGCTCTAGTTTAAAACCATTGCTCCTCGTCCTATTGCTACATGTTGTTGCAAACAGCCCCTCCCCAGCTTTCCTGTAGGCCCCCTTCAGATACTGGCAGGCTGCTATAATGTCTCGCTGGAGCCTTCTCTTCTCCAGGCTGAACAACCCCAACTCTCTGAGTGTGCTAAAGATAATGTGTGTGTTCACAAATAAGTGAGCTTATACAATCTGCATAAACCCACTGTCTATGTAAAGTCCTAGATGTTTTTGAAGAGGTCAGCTAATTTAGCCAGAGTAAAAAGAGTTAATCTTAGAAACATTGCCAATGTGCCTGTGAAAGTCCCAGTGCTTGGGGTGAATGATAACCTAAAGGTAAACAGATGAAGGAACTAACTACTTGTCAAGAAATTGTCTCATTCACTATCTAAATGGGGGAAAATTACTTCCAGATATACAAAGTATAAGCTCTCAAGCCTGGAACAGGCCTGAACAGCACATCCTATAGAGCGAAAAAAGGAGTGATCACTTTCCTCCAGTAGTGAACAAAAGACCTCAATTTGTTTGGGGAGAAGCTAAATATATGTATTCAAAAGAGTAGTACCAAGTGTCTTGACAGAAGTATCAGCCTCAGGGAAAGAGACTTGCTGGTGATTTGAATGAAGTATTTTTAATAGGTTTGTAAGGGTTTTGATAACAGGGAGATATCATCAGTATTTTGATATTATCTAAAATTTCTGTTGACAAATGCACTTAATGCATCTCAATATAATAACATGAAATCCTGTGCTTGTACAAATGCTTTTTTTTTTCTCCAAGAATGAAGAAAAAGTATCTTCAAGTTCTGCTTCATGTGTAGAAATGGGGACAACAAGGTTATTAGAGCTGAACAGAAAACAGAAATCTATTGGGGAAGTATTCACAGAAGTTTTATTTCCTTTAATATTGTACTTATTTGTTTATAGAAATATCCTGATATTTTAAAATAAGTTGAGTGGAAGTAGTGATTTTGAAATTGTTTATTATTTTGGACAAAAATGGTAATCAACCTGTAGAGCAATCTTTACTGTATTCACAAGAAGAGGCTGATAGTCAATGCAGAACAAAATAGCACCTATGAGAAATAAAAAGTGTGGCAACAGCAAGAAACATTAGTGGGGAATAAGACTCCCATTATTCTGGGGAGGCTTCCCAGGGTAATTAACATTAGAAAAACTATACTTTTATTGAAGTAAGGTTCCCAGTGACCTTAAAGTAATTTCAGCCCTTGTGAGGTAGGACACTGGTCCAGGTGATGTGCTTAGATCCTACGTGGTGTAACCACATTTTTTTGTTTCCTGAGATTAGCTAGACTTTCTCACTGCCTTACTTTGACTCTTGAACATCCTTCCTAGGTAATATCCTTTCTTTTCCAGTCTAGAAATGGACCTTTTATTTCAAAGTCCTGTGCTGAGATGATTGCTTGTATATTAGAATGCAGGCAGTTTATCCCCTAATAACACTTAAGTCAGAAACAAACGAAGAACTTGCTAAGACATATTATACCAACCCCACCACTCCAAACCCTTATAGTTTGAAAGTGAGGACTCTGCTGGATCCTGGATGTAAAGAGGGTTTTTTTTCTCTTCATTAGGAAGGCTAAAACCTCGGTTTTTTACTTCTGTTCTGCACAGCACAAATTTCAAGCAAGAGTCTAAACCCAGACACTGGAGAAATATCCTGTTATTGCCATGGTTGTTTTGAGAGAGGGACTTTATATAAAACATCCTGCTTTTTTTTGTGCAGAATTGAAGAAATAAACACTTTATATTTTTCTTAATCATCACAGTCAGAGAAACTGCAAGAGTTGAATAAAAAGGAGGGATATATTAAAAAAACAAAATACTGAAAAATAATTTTTCAAAGACAGTTACGCATGATTCATAAACTGAGCTTTAAGGGAAAAAAAAGAAAAAAAAAGAATAAATTGTTAGCATACTCCAAAATCTCACATGGCAAACTTTCTTGGATAATACCGTTAACAATGCTGATCTCTCTTTTTCCGCTGGGGATGAAAACAGGCATGACCCACCCTGGGGTAATTTTAACTAAAGGGCACCACTTGAGAATTCGCTTAATAATCTCAGTCTCAAGTCCTTCAGCCAGCGCCAGTCACCTTGTAATGAGTATTCGCTTCACAATAATCTCCCTTTTCCCGAAAACTGGTATAAATAGAATTACAACACAATTGCCTCCTTTTATCTGATGAATGTGAAGCAGCAATATTGTGTTAGCGGGCCTTTTTGGAAGATATATTGGACTTTAATAAAATTTGATCAATGCATTTAAGTCAAATTGAATTATATGTAAGTGGATAGGGTTGACATATGTTTCAATATCTGCGAGTGATACATTATTCTCCAGTGAGCATAAAATTTAATGAAATATAAATACCCATTAATCCTCATGTTTCAACCAATCAGTCACCGTTGCTCCTGCCTGCTGTTAGCAGAAGCAGGCCCAGAAAGTCATCTGTTTTATCTAAGCAGGAGCTCCAAACTGGAAAGACATCAGAAAGCTTGGGGAAGTGAGAAGGCAGAGAATAGGGAAAAATGTGCCAGCACTTTTGTTGTTCCATGCTCTCTAAAATGAAACAATGTAGTGCTAAATTCTCTCTTTTAATTGAAATCTAAAGAAGAAAGCACTAATCATTACTTTTGAAACTGGAATTCTGTGAGGAAACATATTCAGAAGAATTTTGGGTTTTGGTTTTTTTTTTTTTTTAAATAAAAGCCTGCCACATTCCTTCATTCCTTTTTTCATAGGTGACTCATTATGGCATATTTTGCATCTTTTGCAAAGGTAATGTGCGAGAAAAAGAAATGCAGTAGACTGAGAACACCTTGCCTTGAAATTCCCTCTAGTACTAGCAATCTGATCAACTTGAACTTTAAAAACTGAACTTTGAAAATTGTGCCACAGAAAGAGTGAGAAAATATGCTGTAGTCTAATTTCTAAACAGCAAACAGTTCTGACGCATTTCATAGAATATCTCCATTTACAGAGTTGTAGTTCAAAATAATTTATTTTGATGCTGTAGGATTAAGACTTAAATACAGTGGTGCTAAGCTGCGACAACTCAGAATTGAAAATAAAAAAAAATCACACGGACTTAAGTCTGACTTTTCAGCTGACAGCTAATGGTAAGCAAGCACCAATTCCTGAAATCATAAAACTGAAACAAACAAGGACACATACATAATTTTGATGTAAGCACCAAACAAATCTTTCCTCAGAATATTTGTCTAATGAAATTAATAAAATTACATATACAATGAATTTCAGAATGACCAGTCTAATTTCAGGACCGTATGTCTGTCTACAAACCCAGTTGCAAAGTCAGCCAGTGAGCCCTTTGATACAGAGAACACCCAGAAGGGTGTTCCTTATCTGTTTGAGGCAGAGGCTCATGTATTCCAGGAGAGTGCTGTAAACACCACCTATAAGATACCCAACTGTAAGTCTCTCCAGGACTGTTCCAGTTCAACAGTTGATGAATTGAACCTTCATTGAGACCGAGCAAGAGTTAAGAAAGCTATTGCTCTGTGTCAAGTACACAAGGAAAAGAAAGCAGACAGCAGGAAGCCTCTGCCATATAGGAATATTTTCTTGGGGTATAGGAGGATATGGCCTCCTACACCACAGGCTGTATGCTCCATTATGAGGAGAGGAGCATTACACTCCATTTCTCAGGTTGTTGATTGTGGTTTCAACAGTATGTTGTTAGAACTACCACTTTTGCTTTTGCAAAGAACAAACCGAATCAAATATTCTGATAAAAAAGATGCTGGCCACTTCTTATAAATGGAAAGCTTGCTTTTAAGTTGAGGAGTTTCATTTTAGTAAGGACACAGGACATTACTGTAAGAAAATAAATACCTTGAACTATTTGAAGCTAGGTTAATTCCTTCTTTAGGAAGGAACTAAACCACAGAATTTGTCCACATATGAGCTATATGGGATTCTCATAACATAACCTGTGTAGTGTGTCATCCTCGCTTTTATTATTGACCTGATAGTTATTTAGGTTTTACTATTGTGCTATAAATTTGATCTAAAAAGATCCTGTCTTATACAGAGACATATGGTGTATTATTGCTTCGTACTACTTTTTTAGTAATGTAACGCTCTCTGCTATTCTGAGATTTCTGTTAACCAGAGATTGGTATGCTTAGGCTATTTCCCCTTCCTCCTGTTTTGAAAGCCCGCATGCGACTGGAAAAATTCTGTCATTTATGCAATGCTCCATAGGATGTTCCTGCAACAGGGAATCTTCAAAATGGCTTTGGGACTATGATGTTCTGCTAGAAAACCACAGAGCATTCGGAAGCTTGAAGACTCAATTTGCCATCTTGTGATAATGTGTTGCCTGCATAGGATTTGTAGTAGGGATGCAAAAAGTGAAACAGGGTAACACTAAAAGCAGTCAAAGGTTTAGGTAAATAACACCTTGTCATTTCTAGCGTGCCCTCTTGTCTGAGGTAAACGTACCACATAAGGCAGGAGTAAGAGTATCTTTCATAGCATAGAGAGGAAGAGCGTGTTGCACATTCTGCTGATAAGATTTTGATGTATCATCATGATAATAGATCATTTTGAGAAACAATTTTGGGGTATTCAAATTTTTGTACTTTTATTTGAACAGCCTAGTACTTGAATGATTGATATTTCCAGTGACCTAATTATTGCATAACTTATTTAGACCCATAAACTGCAGTACAAAAAATGTGTGACAACAGTTTGAATCAAATTGCACCAGTTAGTATTTAGGGAAACAAGACTGAAGTCTGTTTCTCTACTACAGAGACTCAAAAGGAGCGATTAACTATATTTCTTGTCAAGTTTGGAGAACTTTCACTTCAGTTTTTTGCATCCTACAGGATCCAGATATCAAGTGCCAGGCTGGGGGTGTACTTTTAAGACAGTTGTTTTCATAATTATACAGACAAGCAACAGAGGTTGAGGTTGGCATTTTTCAAGTGAATGTGTTTCAAAGTATAGCTAATATAGCTACAGAAAGCTATAAGGTTAGCTAAGGACAAGCCAGCTCTTGCTCTTTTGGAAGTGCCCTGTCTCTTCCAGCACAAGATGGCTATAAGCTGAAGCCCACAGCTGGTAAGTTTTTCCGAACTCACTAATGGCTTTGCATGGCCTTGAGCGTTGGGTGCTCAGTTCAGCACAGCACAGCGTCAAACACAGCTGTGCCACAAAGCAGCCACCTGGCCATATTTGTCATTGTCCTTCTTTTCCCTTGCCCATGAAACTGCACCTGACTGTAAGATGGTTGAGTTGCGAAGGTCTTGAACACCTACTTTCTGATAATCTTGTCTCTTTCAGGCTTCTGCAATTTTAGCTTTTTGAC
The DNA here is from genome assembly GCA_013400135.1 of Rhinoptilus africanus. Classification (NCBI taxonomy): domain Eukaryota; kingdom Metazoa; phylum Chordata; class Aves; order Charadriiformes; family Glareolidae; genus Rhinoptilus; species Rhinoptilus africanus. The sequence goes on from VXBO01004740.1 coordinate 59,652, forward strand.
ACATGTATCCATTGTTTCAATTTTTTTTTTTTTTTTTTTTGAGCAGGTTATACCTTACATTTGATTATGACGATGAAATATCCTCAGAGCAACCTAGGCCATTTTAGGCTACCATTGCAAGGGTTCTACGATTTTGGTAGACCCTTGATAAGTGTGTTTGTATTGCAGTCTGTATTGTTAACAAATCAAGGGCTTAGGGAGGGGAAAAAAAAGATATGGAGATTTATTATTATTTCTTTTAAACATTCAACACCTTGAGATACAAAACTGCAAAAGATAACCTGGATATAATTGTCATGGAGAGAATACTCAGGATAATACAAAACACATTGCTGGGATGAATGCTGACATTTGATTAATGTAATTCCTTTCATTTCTGTGCCACAGAGCACAAGAACCCTATACAAAGTGTTAGCCACTGACTGTAGCGTAATTGTTAATATGTACTTTCTAATGTCAGTGAAACAGTTCAATATATCTATGAAATTCTGTGTTTTAGAGGTTTAATTTTAGTTCTCAGTCTGTTTTATATGAAAGTTATGCTGTCATTTGTGCAGTGAGAAATATGTATGAACAGAAGATAGTTTAATGGCAATTCTTTCTAGTAAAAAGGCATAAGCACAAGGATTAAAAAGCTGTCTTAAGATATGATCTGCTTAACTGCAAAGCATGTTATAGTTAAAACCAGTGTAACTTTAAGCTTTAACTCAGAAGCAGCTGAAGTTCTCTGATGAAGTGTTAAAGACTATTATACAACCAATTTTCTTTTCAAAAAGTTCTCTTGCATACTGCAAAAAAGGACTTGAGATGACATTAGATTTTACTCTAGAAAGGGAAAAATGTTTGTGAAAATATATAGAAACATATAAATACGAGGATAATTTTAATGAGCAACAAAACTTTCTAGGCAAGGCAATGGTCAGCAAAGATGTTTGAAAAATTAATTGTTAACATCCTGAGGAAGTAAAATACAATAAAGAAAAATTAAATTACCATGGTAGACCAGATCAGCCCCCCTGCAGACAATAAGTATTTTTCTACTGTTATGAAGCCTCTTATGAAGCCTTCTACTGTTATGAAGTTAGAGCCAGAGAAAGAAAATACACACAAAACAGAATCATTGTAGGAATGATCTTGTTAATTATAGAAGTTTTCTGAAAGTAAAATGAAGGGAACTTTTAAGACAAGGAAGAAGGTGAAAGGTTGCTCTGTCAAACTCCTCTGAGCTGGATCTGGAATGAGAAGGTGTTTTTATTTGAAGATCTATGAGCTAACTGTTCTCCTACTATACACTGGAAGATGTAGATTCTATATTTCATGATGTGGTTTTACATTCACCTGAAATGCATCTCTGTAGACAGCATCACAATGGTAGAACACATGATAATGAATGATTACATTATGGTAGACGTGTGGTACAGCTCACTCCATCAGTGATCACACTAGGTTATCAAGGAAACACTAGCCAAGCTTTTGTAGGCAGTTCCCGCACAGTTGTCTGACTGACTGGCCCAGCGGATTTTCTCTTTCTATGAATTCATAGTTGCAAACTACAGGCTGCAGTCTAAATTAACTTGCAAGATAAATAGACATCGCAGGATAAACTGTCAGCTGCAATAGGACACAAATGGAAGATCAAGCAGAAACACACTACAAGCTCTGAACATGCATGCACCTGTCTACGCAGTGTGACAAACCTCTAAAAGTGACTTGAGTTTTGGGCAGATGGTTAAAACATGACAAGTTACTGTCATTCCAAACATATATAAAACATATTTCTCATGATCTGCCCACAGCTATAACCACTGGGTTTTTTTACAAAAACATAAACACCACCACTACTTCACCACTGTTGAAATAAACTCAATGCTATCAGTTTACAGACCTTTTTACCAATACTTTGGTCTACTTGTTGTGCTCAGATCTTGGGGAACTGCACCCTATGGATGAGGCCACTGCCCTGCCTAGTGCTACCTCAGCTCCTGGCTCATCCCTCGTGGAGCAAACCCACTCCTGTTGCTCGCTGACACATTAATCTAGACACTGGCTACCAAATAGATTTGGTTGGTAATCTTTTGTAAAACAGTGTGAAACTCTGTGGGAACAGACTTGTTCTGTCAGAAAAGATTTCCTCATGCTGAGGTGAATTTTGGGCATGAGGAGGGTTAAAATCAGAGATGGAGTTCCATCACTGGCCTAAGCCAACCTGAGACCATGTTCCTTTGTGTGTTGAGTGTCACTGTTCTCTGAAGCAACGGGTGTTGTAGGCATCCATAGATGTAAGTGAGAGGACCATATTTACTAGAGGCAGTGTTGATTTGTTTAAAACAAATATGAATTAACACATCCAGAGTAAACCTAACCCCATAATGATGAACTCACCAGTGTTTATGGCACTTACTTGCTATGAAAAAGATGAATTTCATAGCTCTGGACTCATTAAAGGAAATCAGTGCTTGAAGCTTGGGTATGGATGAAACATTGTCTGTGTGGTGAGATGGAGATAAGGCCTTGAGTTTCTTTGGGTTTTTTTCCCCCCAAAATGCAAAGGTTGTGAGCTCAATTGGTTGAACTGAATTATTTTGTAATCCTGAAAACTTCAGTGGAGCATAAACATTTTCCTGCCCAACTTCAAATCCTAAATTACCTTAGCCTTGAAATGATGGGTGTGCGAACACCTAATTAGTCTTAAAAATCAGTGCCTGTATACTACCTCTGTAGATACTAATCATATATTGCAAAATCATAAGCCTGCATTTTCTTCTACAGCAGAAATCATTCAGACCCAATTAATTGAATAGAGACTGAGGATTTGGGTTTTTTATGTCATACAAGCTGATGAAAAGCTTCTAACAATGAACCTTACCCACCAAGAGCAGGAAATAATTTCTTTCACAAGTAATATATGAAGAGTGAGGTCACCATTACATTTAAGATACAAGAATTGTCTTGTCTATCACCCAGTATTGGGAACTTCTGTACTTATTTTGATTTATTACAAAAAAGACCTAGACTATAGCTATAGGCTATGCAGAAACATCTTTCTTCAATCCCCAGTCCTGTTTTCCCATCCTTCCTTCGATCCCCAGGCTGGTATCTTGCTGACAAGGGTAGTTACAGTAACAATGGTCATTTTAAAAATGAAATAAAGGTTGGTTTAAGTTGATACTCAGTATTACTGTTAAAGCAAAAAGTCAAAGTAATATGTCAAACAAAAATGAAATAATAGAATGAAAAGCAAACTGATTTTTAAAAGTAACTTTCAGTGCATTTTTCTCTCACTCTCACACACACAGACACGCAGAGAATATTTATTTCTGTATTGTTTATCCTGAAAAAAAAATGTTAGTGATGTAAATCTGTACAGTAGCTGGCTTTCCCCACATATTTTAAACTGCCAAGCAATAAATTTTAAGCAAAGAAATGTACTGATGGGTTGGAAGATAAAGGGACTTTGATTTATACTGTCAAACAGTTTAGTGCTATGGCTTGGCAGTGTTACCATGTTGATAAATTCAAGAAAAAACTGGCTTTGTAATAAGAATGAGTTGGTTTAATATCACCTAGAATATACACCTATGATACATTGTTCATACATTGTTACTTTCATTGTACATTGTTCATACATTGTTCATACACTGTTACTTAGAATGGAAAAATAAAAAGAAGTCTTATAGAAATACTATTTTAGGACACCAAACTCATCAATAAACTATAACATACTAATTATTTGTTATATTGCATCACAAGCACATATTAAAAGAACTGGAAATTAGTGGGAGAACTGTAGAAAAGAAAGGTATCAACATGAGGAAAATGCCTGCTCAGTTCAAATGCAGGGGAATAGACTACTTAAGACTTAAGACTGCTTAAGAATAAACTTACTCTGTACAGATACTGCTTAATGTTACCCTCTTCTGTTGACAAGCCCTTTATACTGTTAAAATACATCTACTGCGAAAACACAACTGAATTTTTTTGTTTTTTCATACTAGAAATTAATTGGAACTTGGGAGAACTTGAGTGACCTTCTATAGCCTCTGAATAAGTCTTCTGAATGTACGATTACAGGTAGATTTATTGTAATTTTAACAGGAGTAATAATTTTTGTTAATAAAAGATGACCATTTAGATGCCATGTACTGGAATTAGGAATGGGGTTTGAATGAGAATTAGAAAAAAATAGCGTGATATAACTCCAGTAAAGCAGACATAAAATGGGCTAACATTATGGAACAAAGGATTCAAAAAATTACTTGTCATCAGGGAAGTCAAAGGGGGATTTTTCAGCTGGGGCTTCTCAGGCATTAATTGTCACTAATATTTTATTTTAGCATCTGCAATTAAATATGAATTTAAAATGTGGATAAACTTTACATATGACATGAACTGGTAGATTGTCGATCATAAGCAGTCATTCAAAGAAATTCAGCTTACTGGATGATAAATGGACATATTTGGCTCACTGGCCCATTCATACAAAAATGTTTTTTAAAGCAAGTAAAAATAGGGTCAGACATCTATGACGCTATAAACAGAACACACATTTTCATGCAGGAGAACAGGTTAAAAAAAGATTTAGGGTCCGCAACAGAAAAAGAGCCCGTTGTGAACAGCACTGGTGTGTTGCTGTATCAAAAGAGGGTAAGCTGGTATTTAGATACCCAAGTAGAGGAGTAGTAATAGGAAATAATGACTCCTCCGGGTAAGATACTCATGATATTGGCAATGAATCACCAGAATATATAGATGGAAACCACAAAGGAGGATGAAGGATTAGACTCTTGAAAATAAAATTAAAAAAACACAAAAAACAAACACGAAAAAACATGGTTAAAGAAAACTTTATAAGGAAAAAATTAAAGATTTGAAACTATTTAGCATGTTAAAAGAAGGGTGACTAGGTACCAGTATAAAATCTGAATGCGGCCTACAAAACAATGTAAGGCTGCAAGCAAGTCTTTAAACAAATGATATGAGAATAAATTGTATTTTTTTTTTTGTTTTAAACCCTTTTTAACCAGCAGTGGATTCTATGTGTCTTAAGCTCCACAATACATTAGACTTCTAACCTAAAAATACCTCTAAATGTCTTCATATGTTCTCATGTTGTCCCAGATTTGACACACTCAGAGGTAGGTATCTACTACATCTGTTGGATGCCTGGAAGAAACCAAAACTGTTCATTCACAGACCTCACATCAACATGAAAATTAACTTTGTGATTATGATGCCTTGTATTTTGAGAGCTATGGTTTAAATATGTGATAAATCTTGAATACAGTAATTCATTATTAGAGAAATGTGCTTCCATTCAATAGGCTTTTATCATCACAAAATGGAGGATCTTGTCAAGTTACCAAGGTACATATCAAGATATATACTTGGTATATACGTACCTTTAAATATATACTGATATATATGTACCTTGGCAAGGTACCTTGAAATCACCGATAAGTTGCAAATGAATTTGTGAATGAGAGAATTACCACATTTTTCTGAGGACCGTTTGTTTATCCCTCAGGCAAGACATTTTTGCAGGAGGGTTTCATACTCTTGGCCTGACTGTGTCAGTTCATTTCAGCTTCTCTCCACTCCAAAGTAGTTCAATGTTACTAATTTTTCATTTTTCACTTTGTTTTTATTGGATTACCTGGCGTCCTTCATGACTAGATTAAATTTTATCTTTACATTAAGAAGGCAGCAGGGGATTGGCTGAGCAGTCAACTGAAGTGTCATTCATCTGTATCTACACTGGGGGTGATTGAATATTTGGTTACATTTTCTTCATAAAAGTTCTGCAAAATATTCTGTGCTGACATTGCAAAACTTGAATGTTCCCCAAGAAGTTCTCGAGGGAAACTTAGTTTTTATAATGTGCAATTTAGCCTTCCACATGGTGGCTCTTGACTTTTAGTGACTGTAAGCCCAGTTAGAGCTCATTCTTTCCTCAATTAATTTCTTTATCACAGAAATTCTGGGGAAACTCTTCATTTCATGATGGAAACTAAAATCTAAATTCCACCTTCACACTAGTTTAACAAACCAACTGATTGGATTTTAATCTCTCCAATAGCCAAGGCTAGCATGGCATGTGCTCTGCATCATATTACTATCATGGCTGCATGGGCCATTAGATTAGGACTGCATGTAACCTGTTACTACAGAGCCAGTTCTAGAAAGATCAGAGAGAGATAAGATTACTTGTGCGATGAATAAATGATCACTTGCATTGAAGTCACAAACCGTTTTGCTCTTGAACTCATTCTTTTCTGACCATTTCAATTATAAAAGAGTTGGAAGAAATTCTAGTCCTCTCATTCTAATTTGAATATTTTTTGAACTATTTAATTAATTTAGGTTAGGAATATGAGTAATTTTTTATGTTATAGTTTTTGTGAGGGAATTGTTTATCAACAACTCATCCTGATTCTACGCTATTTTTTCCACTTGCCAAACTGCAAAACCAATTCTAGTGTGAACATGTTTTTTAACACCTCAAAACTTATCAAATCCTTTGCTGTATTTCCTAACATGTTTGAAATTATAGAGAAGATACAAAATGAATCTGAGTACAGCTGTAGATTTTGCCTATTGCGTATTGTACAATTTTCTTCAAATTTATTAATGTAAAATGGGTGACATAATGAATGTCTATTCTTAATTACTGCCAGTACCCTCCTGCACTTTAATGGGTGCTGTCAGCACAAACATTTGAAAAGTATAATCCTAATGTTTTGCACCTGACCAGTTCCTTGAATGCTAAAATAATTCCTTGTAGACAATAGCACTAGCTCAGTTGAGGTGTTCTGTACCTCAGTGACAAAAATTAATATCCATTTTGGGTTTGGATTAATTCTGAAACACAGGAAATCCCACTAGGTGTTTTTCAGTGTAAAAAAAAAATAAAAAAATTTTGATCTGCTTCTTCAATGAGTTCATTAGGCTGTGAACGAAATGCAGATAACTCCTACACCATCTTTCTCTAGTAGTAAACTTGACCCAAGGATGGTGTATTGAGAATGCAGACCAGATTTGTCTTGCTGGGCACAATACAAGTCATAAATTCTGGTTTGTGAAGCCAAGACTCAGGTCTTTTAATGACTTTGGGGGACTCACAGTAACAGACACCTGAGAATGTTGAGGGAAATAATTTTTGAGATGGGGGCACCTCCACAAAGTTTTGAAGTTTTGAATTTTGTATTTGGGCAACAATGTAGGATCAATGCAGCACCCACACACCCATCCCACTGAAACTGTTTTTCTTATCCTGTATATCACTGGTGATTTACTTTCTGCGCTCTAAGAGAGGAAAGCCAAGTCTTCATCCAAAAGAAAAAGCTCCCTTTTGACATTTATACATGCCATAAGACTTCACTAAACTATATAAACTGAAGCGTTTAGATAAAAACATTTATGTCCTTGAATCAAACAACACTGACAACTTTTTTACACTTTACTGTCTCTGAAGCAACAATTAACTAACAGACTCTGTGCCCGCATGTGTGGCTGCAAAGTATAATCATCTTAAAAGCTGACTGAATGATTTGCATTTAGCTTTGAAGAAGATCATATGCCACAGTCAAAAATTTCATTATAGCAAATTTAATGTTGTAGTTTCAAGAGTTTTGTTTGGAATTTTTTTTTCCCTAATATGCAATTTTCCATGGAATTGCAATAGATAAATTATATGTCAATAATGTTATCTTTAAGCTTACATTTACTTTATTTATGTACATGGTTTATATAGGATTTAATTCTTCCTCATTTAACGAAGTTGAGTAATAACTTTACAAATAGTCCCATTGTAGCAAAGCATTGCACATTACAGTCCTTTTTAAATTAATGACTACACTTAGCATGTAATTAAAAAAATATTATACTATCTTATATTTTAACATTTATCATCATTAATTAATTGTTTTAATTCAACATTTAAATTAATATTTTTATCTTCTTCATGTTTCTTTTGGCATGAATTAGGCTGGTAATTTTTATTTGGTGTGTGTTTACAAACTTCAGGCTAAATTTTGCAATCCGTTGTTCATGACCGTGAGCGCTTACTCAGGTAGTCTCATCAGTGGTAATTTTCCTGTGACCAAATGCCTTGATCACTCACTTATCCATTTTTCCTTCAAGCACATTGGTGCTATGCACTAACACCCACAATTTTCTCCTCATTTAAATTCCTCCTTAAAAACTACCGCTTTTTTAATGACTACAAATCACTCTAGTCTGGCCCTGGTTACTCAAGTGGCAAGTGGATTTCTGCCTTTCTGCTAAACTCTATTTGTTTTGTTGCTTCATTCACCAACTTACCCAGCTTAGTATGCAGGGAAAAGCCAGAGATGCTATACATCTTGGACAGGGCATGCTCAGGATTTTAGTTTGAAGAAAGGATGTACATTGACTTGCATAATTTTAACTTGGCTAAACGGAAGTGGACTTCTGAGGATAGCCTTGATATCATGACAAAAAGTGATGCTCTACCTAATGGGTGCAGGTCTGAAACTAAGCCATAATAGGCTGGATGTCTCTCAGTGAAATGAATGTTGGCATTTTCTTATATCAACAGAACAGTGCTCTTCAGCTTTTTTTGTTGAAAAAGTTGAGTTTTTCTTAAAAAAGTACCTGAAGTGAGATACCTGCCATAGAAAATACAATCCAAACAGCTAAAGTTCAACATCTTAAAAGCAACAGAAGGGCACTTTACATTGGAAAATTGTAGGCTGCTATAAACTGTAGGATTCACTACCAGGGGGAAAAAAAAAAGACAGAAATAACCAGGATTTTCATTAACATTTCAAGGTAGCAATGCAATGTGAAACAAGTTATATGTCAGTTAACATTGGATTCTATTGCAAAAAATGTTCACAACCTTATTTTTCACAGGTGTCTGCAGAAACTTCGATCAAACATCTGGGTGTGTGGAGCTTTCATGGTAACAGGAGAAAGGAAGCAAAACAAGATCCATGGGAGTGGGCTAATTTAAGCATCTGATTACTGTTGTGATGGAGTAAATGCAAGGTACTTAACAGCATTTCAGAAATTTGCAAGTTGTCTGTGTTCAATGTGAAGCTAAGAGAAAAGTGAGAAAATATAATAAAATATAAACCAAAGGTTTGTTATCTGATTCAGAATATAATAATATAACCGCATCTCCCCAGTTAAAGCTGTCTGGAAAGCTTTGTGTGGTGTATCCGTAACTATCTGTGTATTAAAAAGGGCTATCAAAAGATCTGACAATATGAAGATATTTTGCTAAACTTATTTTTTTATGAGAATACTTGGCTTGAGAATACAGAGTAAATTCTATAAATGTTTATTTTTATCCCAAAAGCATTTCTTAGATGTAAGGTTACATAAGCTAAGGTGTAATTTGTCTGTTTTATGAATGGAGTTGGCTTTATCATAGAATCATAGAATCCTAGGGTTGGAAGGGACCTTAGTAGATCATCTAGTCCAACCCCCCTGCCAGAGCAGGGCCACCTTAGAGCAGGTTACACAGGAACGCGTCCAGGCGGGTTTTGAATGTCTCCAGAGACGGAGACTCCACCACCTCCCTGGGCAGCTTGTTCCAGTGCTCTGCCACTCTCAAGGTAAAGAAGTTCCTCCTCATGTTTAGGTGGAACTTCTTATGCTCAAGTTTGTGCCCGTTACCCCTTGTCCTATCACTGGGCACCACTGAAAAGAGCCTGGCCCCATCCTCCTGACACCCACCCTTCAAGTATTTATAAGTGTTAATTAGGTCCCCCCTCAGACGCCTCTTTTCCAGGCTAAAGAGACCTAATTCCCTTAATCTATCTTCATAGGAGAGGTNAGAACGAGCTGTTCCATCATCTTTCCAGGGATGGAGGTGAGGCTGACCGGCCTGTAGTTCCCTGGGTCCTCCTTCTTGCCCTTTTTGAAGACTGGAGTGACATTGGCTTTCCTCCAGTCTTCAGGCACCTCGCCTGTTCTCCAGGACCTTTCAAAGATGGTGGAGAGCGGCCCAGCAATGACATCCGCCAGCTCCTTCAGCACCCTCGGGTGTATCCCATCAGGGCCCATGGACTTCTGAATGTCTAACTGACCTAACTGATCCCTCACCTGATCCTCCTCCACCCAGGGGAAGTCTTCCTCTTTCCCTGTTACTTTCCCCAAGGCCTGGGGCTCTTGAGGGCTGGGCTGAGTAGTAAAGACCGATCATCATAACCTTTATTCCTAGTTATTTTGAATTAGAGCTGTGGAAGTAAAATGACCAATTTCTCTGTCATCCTTATTAGCCATATGATAGATTATTTAGGTCCACAGTGACCTGATTAATTTACAAAACTTTAAACATAAAAGTCTTGTTCATTTTTATTAAGACAGGCAGTATGATATTTACAATTCTGTTAATATATCACATAAACTTTGCTTTCAAGTTTCTGATTAAATCTTAGATTAGTGTCAATTTTTGAAGGAAAGAAATACCTTTACCTGTGACATTGAAGATTCAGTTTGATTCATTTGAGGCCAAACTGAAACATGCTGTAAGAAATTTTTTTCTTCTTTTGTCTCAGCAGCACGGGATTTTACCTATATGTTTCATTCTATCAATCAAGAAAGGGTGTTACTATGCCAAGCTACGTTTCAGAGAAAAATGGCAAATAGCATTAAATATATACAGTGTCAAAAAGGTCATGGTGGGAAAAGCAGATTAATTCAAGTATCTTGTGTTAATATTGATGTTTTGGTGGTAGTTTAGATGAAATTTTATCTACAATCACAAGAATAGACATTTTTCCTTTTAAATATTGTAATCAGTTGTAAAATGAGAGCATGCAGCCTTCATTGGGACTTACCTTGTTCTGTATCTGTTCCAGGATGATGATATAGGGTGAAGTATTTTGTAATCAATATGCCAGTGTTAACAACATATAGTTTTATAGATGTTTCTAGAACTCAGAATAAACTGCAAAGTGGAATGATAACTATTACGCTCAGTAAAAAAAGAATAATGCGAGATGACCCTATTTTAAAAAACGTACATGTGTGGCTTTAGTTTGCTTACTCAGTAATGTCTTTATTAATACATCTAGGGGGCACTGTATATTTTTTAATATACTCTGGTTTAAGACTTCTGTTAAAATGTCTCCAAAGTTAAAATCTGTTGACCCTTTCATTCAGGCCTTCTCCTTACAGGACAACTTCTTGGCAAGAAGTGAACTCCAGTTAGAAACATTGAAATACGCACTTTTCCCTTTCTGATTCCCTCTCACATGCAGCCATTTATTTGTTAGACTTAGTAGTTAAGTTTGTAAATTTTGGTAGAACAAATTGATTCAGGAGGTTAAAGTAGTTACCATGATGGCATTATACCAAAGAGTTAAATGAGGTGTGAGGGTGCCAAAGTTCTAAAACTAACCTAGTTCATTTTCATTGCAAATACAGACTCTTAAAAATTTCTTGGGCCTTTCACTAAACATACAGAAGGGAAAAAAAGTAAAATAGCTGAAATGCCAACAAAATAATATTACCAAGACCTCCATTTTCTTATTAATCTTTATTCCTGCTGCTATAAACTGAGGAGAGTGTTTATAAAGACTTCTTTTTTTTCTAATAGATTTTCAGATTGTTTTAAAAGATGGTACATTTTGGAGGAGAGGAGCAAGAGTTGAAGAGGAAATTATTAACTAAGATGGCTTAGAAGGTCTTATTTCCTTTTCCTTTAAGACACAACAAGAGAATTCACACAAAATGATAGTAAAGATTTTAAATTCTGACTCCGGTACTTTCTCACACCTTTGTTCCTGGAGTAAAGAAGAACATGGGATCTTAGCAGCCACTCCAAAAGTTGGTGAACTCTTTGAGAAGTCTCTTTTATCTTTTTCTGTCACTGAAAAAACAAACAAACGAAAAAACCCCAAACACTACATTAAAATGCTTTTCTTAAGACAAACAAACAGAAGAGCAACCTTTTGGAAAAAAGTTAAAGAGAATAAGTAAACCAAGAAAGAGGAAAAAAGTCATGACTGAAGGAAGGACAGGATCATCAGTTTTGTTTAATAAAAGTTTGACATCTGGTTAGATCAGATGATGTGGTTTTCTGAGTGCCTCACTCTTCCCCTGTTCTGCTCAGCACATTTTCAGGATTCAAGCTTCTGGTCCTTGTGAACCGCCTGTACCCCCTCTGTCAACTCCAAGAGCATGAAAATCCACCTTCTCTCATTTTCAATCATACATGAACGATAACATTCAATGATACGTGGGACTTGTTTTGACCTCTCATTTTATAGCCGATCGTCCCTACATTGCCATATTCAAACCGGACTGTAGACCCCATGGTTTCAACAGGCTGAATGTTTTTGCCAACTTTGCTGCGCCCTTATATGTAAGGAGCTGATCTGCACTTCTGCTCCCTAAGATCACATAAGGATCTGCTAACAGATGTCAAGAGTAGGTTTCAGTATGGATCATCTGCTGGTTGTCCTCTCGCTCTCTTCCCTGCCCTGCTATGTCTTTCGCTCCTGCAGGCCCCACCATCACACTACCTCTGTGTTTCTCATGTGTGGCCTAGGATTCTGGTTGTTACTGCCAGATCTTCCCTTCTGACTAAGATCTCAGCCTATGCATCTTTGGCTCCACTGCAGTATGGACCCAAAGAACATAGTCAATCACTTTAGTATCCCTGAATCATCTAACTAAGCTTTCTAGCTGTGGATATTTCTGTAAGAACTGGGTTTGCATGCAATGCCTTGAAAACTTTACTATGGCTTCTTCCTAAAACTACGGGCTTTTATTACTACCATAAACACATATGGAAGTAAAGAGTGGAATTTTTCACAACTCATAAGAATCGAACTGTTGGCCAGGACAAATCTGTTTTTTCCCTATGGACTAACAATGTTCATTTGTTCCAGTCTTTGCAGGATTCAGTTCTGAGTTATTTGTCAGGATAAAAGAAAAAATTTCCACCAGATTTAACCTTGTCCAAGATTTAAAAAGAAAAATAGAAGGAAAAAAATTCTAATCTTACTCCTAATATTGATTGTCACTGCAAAAACTCCTTTTGCTTATTTTTTAAGTAGAGGCCATAATGAAGTTACAGGAACCGTGAGACATAAAAATTCACAGTACTTTTAAGTTTCTGTTTCATTTCTATACTACACAGGCAAAGAAGCTAATTGCAAACAGTTTCATTTCTTTTCCTAATAGCATTTGCATGTTCAAACAACTGACATATGTAAAGAGGACAACATACATGAAAGGTCTAATGAAGCCAACAGACACATCCTATAGACACATCTTTATCCTTGTCTTCCACTCCCCGCAGTAACCTTAGCTTCTCCTTCACTATCTTCCCTGTTTTATCCCAAATCATGAGGAGAAGGTACATACTGGTGGTACTCAGACCCTCCAGTCTCAGCAACATCGCAGATAAAATGCCCATCTTTATGAAAATACAGACTGATGATTGAAGACGAAATGCCAATCTTAATGCTTAATCTGTACAGTTATAGGAAATATTTTCCAATCCAGATGATTGTCACTGGTTAAAAAAATACACACAAATGATAAGGAAATAACACATTTATCCTTAATATTTTTATGCAACTGCTCAAACAAAAAAGTAAACTGCAGTGTTACAAAAAGATACCTATATTTACACCATGCCCATAGCACTTTGAAACTTCTTTAAGGCCCTTCTGTTAACCATATGTAGTAAAATGCTTGGATCATTTTATTTATTTATTTATTAACCAAGTAAAGTAGATGAGAAAATTAGTTTGGAGGAGCCAGATCCCAGAACTATTGTATAAACAAATCCTGGATTAAGATATATTTGTATATCAGAATGTCATCCAGGAAGATCTGTTATGTGTTTAAGCTTTCCAAAATCAATCAGGTGATGTTTTGGGATTTCAGGTACCTAAAAAGTGTTGCCTGTTATGTCACTGCAACTTGAAATAAAATTCATAAATAATTGAGTGATACTTTTTGCTGCCTTGTTCAGGTTCTCACAGTGCTGGACTTTTGAAAATTCACCTGATTTATTTATTTAATTTTTTTATTAGCACAACCTTGGCTAGTACCATGTCTCAAATCAGAGTAAAACTGATACATTATTAATGAAAAATTACTGGGAAAGTTTTAAAAGAAGCAGATGTTCAACATATATTTAAATCTTGCAAAATGAAGAATTCCCTCCCTTTTGGCCTCTGTCAAAGCTTCTCCCCACTGTATTATGAGCGATGTCCCACTCTAGGTAACACCAAAGTCAGGCACAATCTTCACCCTGTTTTATCTCTACAATCAGCTCAGTTCCACTTCTGAAATATCCTTGCCCACATGCAGCTCATCAGTATATCATCAGTCCGGGACACAACTTTACTTTCATGTCATTTTAAAAGTAATAACAAAAATAGGTTTTCCTCTTTTAATTACGGATGCCAGAAGGCATTGCTCATGTAAATTCAGTCTCCAGGTGGCCATCAGCATTTGAGCGTTTTGGCCTGTGCCCCTAGTGCTAAGTGGGTGGGTTACCAGCGCAAGGGGAAGTCTCACTTGGGATTTAGCCTCCAGCGCTGCATGAATCAGGCAACTCAAACTGAAAACGCCCCTAATTAATTGTGCTTTGCAATAGAAAGGGGGCTAACTACATTTAGGAGCCTGATCAAGGGGCTTCCTAAAGCTCTTATGGCTTTAAGGGGTGGTGGGAAATCTCCAGCACGTTGGGTACCTCCTGTATAAGGTACTTTGTGAGGTTGTGAGTCCTGGGAGTACTTGGTACTCAGTAACACCCACTCTGGCGGGCTCCTGCAAGGCATCCTGCCTCCTTGAGCCAGCTATGGGTGTGGGAGTGGCAAAGGAGGGGAATCATCAGGTTAAAAAACCTAAATGATTAAGCACAGGAGGTTGAATTTATGTTATGTGGCAGCTCTAGAGAGTCTTGTGGGTTTGTTTGTTTATTGACTATCTATCCAATGTATTTGTTCAATAAAATAGGGCATATTTTGTCACATATGAATAGAACTTATTGGAAAATGAAAGTCCTGTCTTCTAAAAATCCCAAAATCTTCTAAAAATCAAAATCTTCCTCTTCTGCATTAGAAGGAAAACAAAACTTCCAAAAAGCTATAGTTGTCTGTGAAAACAACTCAGCTGTACTCCACATGGAGGCCTGGGAGGAGCTGCTTAAGGATATGATAGTGCCACTTCCACCTGCTCCTTTGGCTATGCGACAAAGCCTTTCCCACAGCAGAGGGATCTAGGGGGGACAGGGTCACCTCTTGCAAGCCTGGATAGAGATTTTTCCCTACTGACATGGTTGCTTACTGGTTAGGTCTAGGCATGCTGTTCTGGCAGATTTTGTCCCTTTTGGCAGGCAGTTTGCTGTCTGCATTGGACACCACGCAATCTGCAATAGCACTGTGGGATGGTCTTGGGTTACTCTCAGCCCTACTTCTTTGAGGCTTCAGTCTTTTCTTTTTGGTTTTGGATCTGCACCTGTATACTTGGCTTGATCAGATCTTACAGAATAAAGTTGATAATAAAGTTAAAAATAGATGGATGTGCTCTGAGTGCAAGTGAATAGTGATATTGTGCTGATCTTCTCTTACTTCTACTCCTAAGACTTGTTAGTCTGCAAAATATCAGCAGGCCTGATTCACTCTCTATGTATCCTGTAAGGTAAAGAAGGAAGCTTAGTATGTGAGGAAAATCCCATTGGGCATACTGAAGAAGTTTTCATTTTCTTGAGATTAAAAAGTTGTCCAAACAGTAAATGAAATGTCAGCTAGCACTAATTTTGGCTAAATATTCACAAACACATTAAAATTCTAACAACAGCAAAACCGATCATGCCTAACCATTTTTGTGTTATTTTACTGATTACTTCAGTGATTATATCCCAAAATTAATTAAAGAATGAAAAATAACACCAGCACAATCACTTTTTTTACCATGCTTGTGTGTGGGTACACAGCAAACTAGGTTAAAAATCACCTAGCTGAGAACTGAGTTCAGACTTTCTAACCTTCAACATTGCAGAATTACTAGACCTTGACTGCTACCACAAATCTGAAATTAGCACCTTGCAGGTATGCACGTTTGGTTAACACTTTAAATTAAGTGCCTCAAACAGGGATTTAATTTAGCTTTAAGAGGAGAGCTATTGTATGCTAATTAAATACCAAATCATTCCTAAAAAGATATTTACTGAGGTTTAACAACTATGTAATAGAAATAGAACATCTGTGTAGTTGCTCACCTTACATAAACAGGTTTTTAATAATCAATGGAAATTCAATTAACATAAAAAAGATCCTATGGAAGTGCAGTAATTATATATGTAAATCAGCATTTAAGACCCTCCATTTAAAGTGCTACTAGCAGTTTAATATTTTGTTATATGTATTCAGATTGTACGATCTTACCTTTTTTCTCTTTCCTCATTTCCTACCCATTTACATAGCTTCTCATTACCTCACATCAGCACAGTTTTCCATTTTCATCTGATGTCCTGACAGAGTGGTGAACAATATTGTTTTAAAACTACCCTATTTCTTTTTTGATGGCTTTGTTACTGTTTCATTAGTACACATTTAAATGACTGTTTAACAAACCTAGGTTTTTTTTTTTTTCTGTTTACAAAGCAGGTTACGTAATTGCTACAATATAATGTATAAATCCAAAGGGAAAGTTCTAATTCCATGCATTCATCGGTATCTCAAAATCTGAACAATAAGACCACTGTCTATGCATATATTTAACTATACGTCACATTTTGGCAATCAGAATGCATCAGCATATTGTAGTTCAAGGTAATAGAAACATCAACAGTGGTCCCCAAGAAAAGAAGTTTCCATGTTCTGTTCCATGATTAAATATGTATGTGCAATCAAAGACTGAAAAGTGTAAAATCTGGATTTTCATTTTGTTTCAAAACTGAAAGCAAAAATGGGAACGTCTGGAGCAGAAGTTTGTTCCTTCACATTAGAAATGCATGTGACAGTGCTTGAGCATTTCTGAATTATTAGGTGGAGTTTAACATAATTGTGAGGTAGAATTAGGATTCTTAATGAAATAAAATAAACATCACCACATTTCTCAAAAGCTTACTTTCTTCATATGCTTAAGAAACTCTAGGAACATATTAATTCACTAAGCTCAGTTGGAAAATGGATGTTTTGTTCTATGGGGAATTCCTGACACCGGGAACTTTGTTTTCATTCTGAATTTAATCAAAATTCTGCAAATCTGAGGGTTTTTTTCATGCTACTCCTACCAATTGGACTTGTTATGGCTGTCCTAGTAGTTCAGTCACTCTGAACTTCAGAGGTAAACAGAGATCGAAGTGTTAGAGAAGCCCAACTGACATCTAGAGAGCCCTCTGCAAAATATACCTGAGAGTTGACTTGGAGACTAGGGAAGGAAGGCAGGTCGTGGCTCTGTGCCCTTCTCTGCTGTTGCTATCACTGGTAGGACATCCCTTGTCCTACTGCCAAACCTGCAACACCCCTTTACCTGTCTGAATATCTTTTCAGACCATATTTATTGTTCTTCATTTCCACCAACCCCTTTGCTTCCTCCTGCCTCATCCCCAGAACATCATAGGCTGCACTTCCTTCGTATCATGCGTGGTCTGTTTCTGCATCTTGTAGGGTGATGAAAAGTGCCCGCCAACCCTGTGGCCTTTGTCCCAGGAGCTGCTGGGGAGGCCAACGTGGGCAGTGTAGCAATTTGCAGATTCAGTACTCTTGAGCCAATCTCTAGAATATTAGCTCAAAAGCTTTGTCCCGCTTGAGGTGCTGACATGCAGAGAACCCTTCCACAGGCATTAGCATCCCCTCAGCACAGGGTCAGTATAGGTCAGTAGCCTTTGAGTTGTCCTCTCTGCTATCAAGTATCTAACTGTAGCATGGAGTGAGATTTCACCCTTTACTGATGCTTGCAGAGAGGCATGGTAAACTCCAGTTAAGTGCCTAACCAGCTCTTTTTCAGGAAGAAGAGAAAGTTCCTACTGTGAAATACTTTTGTGAAAGGAGTTGTAAGAGATCCCAACTCAGAATCTATTTTTCTCATTGAGGATTTGAACCCCCATAAGCAATATCATGAGTTTATCTCTCACTACAAACTAAAATAAGGTAATAGAGAGGCTACCAGTCCCTCCCGTCACCATCATTCTATGTTGATTGAGGCCTTTGTGTTGTTTTTTTAACAGATTTTAAGAGTAAACCAAAAATACATTTTGTACACTTTTCAGTAATTCATCCACTACTGGAGGTTACTTTTGTGTCTTGCAAGAAGAACAGTTTTTATCATCTTGGAAGACTATAGGAAAGAACAATGTTCTGCCCTGTACAGCTGGCTTTTAAGTGCTGTCTGATATTTAAATAAAAAATTATTGTTGAAATGTGAGCGTCAAAAGAGTGAGTGGGAAGACTAATTAATTGCTGCTAGTATACAGATTTTATGTTGCATGCTGGATGGAAATCTGTGTTGAATGAATGAACAACTTTAGTGAAATGTAATATCTTTGTAAACTCTTCATCCGGTTCAAGAACGGAGCCCTTATAATGGCTGAGCATTTTCAAGGAGTTTGTAGTCTATATTAAAATACTGAAAGATTTCTCAGTGAGCTTTCTCTTTACTGATAAATTTGCAAACATAAGAATTAAAGAAAAAAATGAACATTAATAAAATTGGAAAAGTAAACCAAAATGTAATTTCAGTTGAAATAGTGAAGAATGAAATGTGAGTTCTTTTTTTTGACAACATAGCAGCAACTTTGATGTAGATTAAGATTTCATGAAGCATTTCTCTGTAGAAATTAAGTCATGCAACCTCATGAGCACTTTACAAAAAAAATCAATACACTACAAACGGGCAGTATATAATTTAGTGGGGGCCCACACAACATACACAAACCCAGCAAAATAAGGAAATGAGCCAGCGTTTAACTATATATAATTGCCAATCCTCCAGCTGAGAAGAACTCAGCCAATGACTGTGCCCCAATAGTTGGGTCAGCCCTAAAATGCTGAATTCAGTTTCTTTAATAACTTTGTATAAAAGGGGAAAAAACCCCTTCTTCTGTGTTGGTGTTAAGGCTGGAAGACAGAGTGAAACTAGAGTGAAAAAAATCGTTTGGAAAACATAACTCCCTTCTTTCTGGTAGCATTGGTTTCTAGAACTGTGTCTCAGCTGTATGATTGTTAAAGCTCTAAAACATCTTCTCCACTTCTGGTTTGTGTCTGGAGATGGAATTTGTAGAGTCAAATCCCACAAGAAAGGCTCTATTTGAAACACTTCCAAACCAATCTGGAAAAAACCATAACTTCAGAGAGTTCAGGATAGCTTTTCATAAACATCAAAACATTTCTGTTCTGTTTACTGACAATTTACTGCAAGCGATTTGAGGTTAAGTCCTCAACAGTAGTATCTTAGGGAAATACCAGCATTACACTGTGTGCAATATCTTGGGCATCATGCATGAGGAAACAAGAATAAGCCCACAGAGGTACATTTCCATCTTAAGCAATCTGCGACCTCAGTCTGTGGTCAATTAAAACAAATATGTATCTGTTGAATTCATTATTTGTAAGATTCATCTTATGTCAGTATTTCTGGTTTATATTAAAATAGTTTGGTCCTAAGCTTGGTTGGGGGTTGATATAAAATGCTAAAAATCAAATAATTACAAAAATAGGCACAGAAAATATATTTAAACTTAGGAAAAACATCAGAGTTTTTCAAATGGAGTGTGCATGACTTTTTTTTTCTATAGACATGAAGGTTGAATACTGCTAGATTTGCAAAGGGTGTCATTAGTTGTATATGAACTTCTTAGTGATCTTTAAAACAAAAATATTCTGGAACTACGCTGTACAGATATAGTTTTGTACAAGTACTTCAACTGAAGCAGCTGTCAAGTCCTTTAAAACCTTTTTTTTAAGTTGTATAAGCACTCCTTTCCTGCTACTGTTCTGTCCTGCTATTGTTTGTCTTCTAAACACAGCATTGAATTTAAGGCTTTCTTGTTCCCTGTGTTGCCATTTTCCTGCTCCTCCTCTGTGTCATGCAGAACATATGTCTTTGTGTTACCCTTAAAGTCTTGATTTCATACTTATTTAAAATTAATGGACATGAGTCTGTTCATGGTTCTGATCCACCTTAGGATAGTGCAGACCTGAGGGTATGTGAATTGCCTTTAAAAGGAAGTTTGATTTTCACGTATAGACATTTTTTCTCAGAGCCCTGAAAATTTAGCATAGTTGTTTAAAGTCTGCTGAGGTCTATCATCTCTTTCCTCCTTTCTATTTTTTGGATCATTGAATCTAAATTTGTTGATAAATTTAGGTTCTCTGTTATTCATATGGATGTATCACTCTAACTCACTTTCAGTACCAAACAATGCAGAGTTGCAGCACCTGTTGTCACACTGTTTTCAGTACCTGTTCTATGGCTGTAGCACAAAGTCCTACTTAAAGTACAACTGAAGAAATTCTTGAAAGGAAGACATAGTTACTGAAATAATTATATAAGGGCCATATCTTTGTTTCACTAAAATCAATAGAATGTTTTTCATGCTTAAGCCTAAACTTTTTAAACTTCTGCATGAAGAAAAATTATGTGAAAGGGGGAAAAAAAAGTTTTTATATTTAAGTAGGTCATGCAACATACGTAGAGATAGGAAATAAGAGATTTTAATCCATTCCTCTTTTCAATTTATAGGACATAATTTTATAATCAAATCCACAAATGCTCTCACTATATCATCTCCTGAAGCGCATTTGTTTCTTCCCCTTTTTTTCCTCCCCTCTACCTTCTCAATGAATGCACCATTCAGGTCAATAAAAACAAGCTGAGATGTGCCCTTACTGACTAACTGAGAAACAACTTCTTGATCTTATTTTAAGTGCCCACAGTTGCTCTCTAGAATTATTTCTCTTTCAAAAGCATGAGGCACTCATGTCCCTGAGAGCTCAGCAACATTTAGCTTCTGCCAAGCCCTGTCTTTGGTCTTACCACTGGGAAGAGAGGTCTCTCTGTTGTGTCTGTCTTCATCACCTGTGCATAATTAGAAAAAGACCTTAAATACCATGTTTGGCCACACATTCAAATGCATCACTATACTTCTGGCAAAAAACAAATTAAATAATAATATCTATAACTTTCAGGCCCACATATGCAAGCTTCCAGCTCTGCATTGAGATAACTTAATAAAAACAACCAGATAGAAGTGTTATTTCAAAAACAGTGCGAGCTACAGTTCTACATATATTTTGAAATCAAGCCAGTATTACTTAGGTGTCTAAACGCGGATTTAGAACTCTACCTTTAGGCATCTGAAATCTGCTGCCACATCTATTTTAAAACATCCGCTAACATCAGGAGGAGTAATTCATGCTTATTTGAGGTCTGAATTTAAATTTCTCAGCTTTGGGTTTCCCCTTTTTTTCCCCATCTCCCACAATTGTGTTTAATGTCTCAATCCACCTACCTTGGCCCATTTTAAAATAATGTATGAATTAATGACTAGTAGGCAAATTAATGTTAATATCCAAATTTCTGTTTCTGGGACTAAATATTGTTTCTTCTAATTTTTAAAAGAAGAATTGAGGCTTGGTAAAAATAATGACAAAAAAAAGATGGATGAAATTTATTTGTTTATTTGTTTTTAGAAAGTAACTTCGTATTTTGTTCAACTTTTGTAATTGAAACTTTCCCTTGGTTGGTGAAGTATTTGGGTTCAATTAAATCTTGTATTTTGAAACGAGTTAAACACTTATTTCTGCTCTTCTGGACAGCAGCCAAGAGGGGTGAGGGTGAGAAGAAAGAACAATGTGTGGGTTAGTTTTTGTATGTCTATGTGTATGGAGGCTGTAATCCACTTCCAACTTATTTAAGGCTTTCCACAGTAAGAAAACAAAATACATGGATTTTTTTTTTTCCTGCTGAAAGAAAAAGAATAAATCCAGCTGCATTAGATTCTGCATTTTAATGTTTAGAGCATTAACCTGGGTTGGGAGACTTCACTTCCAGTCATTGCTCCTGATACATTTTTTGTATACTATTTTTGTACACTCTTTTCAGTATAAAACGTGCCAGAACGCACTGAAGTACATGTTGAAAAAGAAACAGATGATCTTGGCTGCTTAACTGAGAGAAAAGGTTCTAGGATTTGGCTCACAAATGAGTTAATGCATCTCCCTGAAGCCTTGAGCGAGATGAAGTGCTATCATTAAAATATTCGTATTGCCAGTAAGAGATTTTATTCCAGAATTTTGGTTAATAAAACTCGCTTTAAGAATCTGCAGTTGCTGAATTACTTTGTAATCGAAGCTCCCATTTACCTTGTGAAAAAGTTTTCCTATTGTGTGTGAATCTTGAGGATGTCCACCCAAGTGAACAAAATTTCCTTCAAGAATGTCCAGAACATATCAATTAATAGAATAGAACAAGAATTGCTGCTTCTCTTTTGATTTCTCCAAAATACCTGTGATCTCAACATGATTAAGGTTCATTGACATTTTTTCAGCACTCCACCCTCCCTCAAAATATATTCTACAGAGTTATTTCGTCATATTCTAGGATAAACAATAAAATAGCTATCTGAAAGCTAATTTTGCTGATAAAGTTATTATATCTTTAATTATTATGACATGTTCAAACAAGATGTCATTAAAATGAACATTTAAATACACTCTTCCTTTCACATGAGTACTGCCAAATAAAATTGTGTTGAATTGCATGGTTTCAGTCTTGGCAAAATTATACAAAGGTAATCCAATATGTAGCTTTTTATATCATGTGTTAATTTTTTAAAATGACAGTTAAATAATTAAATTGGAATGTTAACAGCAGAGGTTCTTTCTTCTGAGAAAATTATATCGCCATTAATCTCGCTTCTTGCTGATGTTTTACCTACAGTGCTATCAGAGTTCTAAAATCCAAAGCTGAGTATGGAATTTTAATTTTAACTTTGCAAATCTTACAGCAATAAAAATTCAGGATGATATTCCAAACTTCATCATAATTATGTCACATAACATTGAGATTTTAATAATGCAATTTATTTAACGGCTCAGTGAATTCTGTGCCGGTGTGGAATAGAGTCGTATATGCTGAATACCCAGTACAAAATTTTGCACAGTTCTGTCTGATCTTAAGATATTTGCAGCTCTCAGGACCTAGAGAGCTTTTTTGTTGTTGTTGTTTTGGTTTTAATTTTAGGTTATAGTAAAGGAAAATATTTTCCATCAACCCAAATTTACACAGGGGTGACAAATTTTACCTAAGTAAGGAATTAGTAAGGACATTAAAATAGAAGACAATCCTTTTAATTTCAATTTTTGTTCACAAAAAGACCTTGGCCTAACTAAACCTATTCTGAGAAACCAGCTACATAGCAGTAAAAATGCTCTGTATAAATATTTACTGGTAAAAGGTGCTTTTCACTGTGACTGTGTTTTATAGGCCATGCAGGAATTAGTTCAACCAACAGTGAAATGTCATCACCTCTAGAGTAAAATGTGGCAGTTGTTAACCATGTACATAAATGATACAAAACAATATACAGTGAATTAAAAGTATTTAAATACTTTATTCAGTTGTAACTGTAGAAAATATTTAAGTTGGCACTTAAAGACTCAGTTTGGACTTTGTCTAGGATGCTGCAGTTAACAATTTTAGCTCTTATGAAATGTGCCAGGGGATATCTAATTAGCCCACTTGGTCAGCATCTTAGATTTATGTATTGTGCACAGATAATACCTCCAGCAGCATCTTAGTACGGCATTGATTCAATATGGAGCTAGAATGAAGAATACCACCTACTGAGTGACCAACACCACTTCCTACAACAGCTGGGTTTTCCTTGGAGGTCTTCCATCCCAATTACACAGCAGGCCCAATCTTGCTTAGTTTATGAGATCTGACAAGATCAAAGCCCAAGGTGGTATAGCTACAGACTTATACTGTCTTGTGTATTTGGCTTGCTAGCAAATTTATGTCAAATACAAGTATTAAATGATTTCTGGTCAGATGCATTGTTGTTGTGTGTGTGTGAATGTATGAAAGAAAGAGAAAAAAGAATTATTTCAAAAGTAAAAAAAAAAAAACTTGCAACAGTCACAAAACATCCCTTTGTCTTCTTCACTCCAAAAGACTCTTCAGCCCTATTCCCTCCTTCTGTCGGCATTGAGGAAATGGGAAGAGAGATTACCTTTATGAAATGTTAGAAAAATTATTGTAATAGACATGTGAAGTTTCTTTTGATGAGTATGCTTTTCTACTCACTTTAAAATAACTGTTCGAAGTTACAGGACAGTCAGAAATGTATGCCCTTTTATACCTTTGTTTCATACTGGAATTAATACAGAGTGTATTAGTTTTCTAGCACACTGCCAAATGAACAGAAGGAAACATTGCTCATTTTCCCTCATAATATCCATCAGAGGTTTGTGCTGTAAGCAAAGTCCACCCATGCTCTTCCAGGGTGTTTTATTTTAAAGGGACCAGTGTGGCTGAGGATGTTGTACCAAGTGCACTCATGATTTACTGTGTGCACAGGCAGTGAATGTGCCCAAGCTGCACTGGCTAGCGGTGGTCACTGGTATACCAACCAGTCCACACAAATGCGTTGTATCAGTCACTAGTAAGACAGTGTGTGAAGCCTAGTGTAAGAGCACACCTAACTCTTAAGTCTTCTGAGAGTTGTAGTCAGAAGCAGAACAACAGTTGTGCAATATCCAGTTTTTACATGTCACCATACCTAAAGGAGAGGTATGGCCTAATGTCAGCCAGGTACTTAACATCACCTTTCTCACAAGGCAAACTCTGACGTAAGGGAAAAGGAAAAGTTTATTTACTACAGTCCAAGTCCTAAAAATGTAGTTACCAGACTCCATTCAGATTTAAGTCCTTGGCTCCATGCCGTCTGTTGGCCTCTAAGGAATCCAGCCATCCATTATTTATCAGAACATTATTTGCAATGCTAGCGAATTATTCGCCACCCCTTGACACCATCCCAATGTTTTTACTAATGGCCTTGGTGGAGCCATCTTCTGTCCAAATGGTAAACAGAATGAGCTAACAATCCCACCCATAATTAAGTAATCGTGTACCAATTATTAACCCACTTTGATAAAATATTCCCCTGTGACCAGGGAGGTAGACCTTGGCCTTCAGTGTGCACCTTCAGCATGTCAAACTCCTCTCCTAACAAGAATATATTGGTGCAATATATCTGTGCAAGCGTATCTGTGAGAGCAGCGCATACAGCTCATGGGGTCTGGACACAATGGTGACCTGTCATTTCAGGAGGACGGTAGATTTTTGCTAAATGTGGCTCTGTGGCTGTGATGTTTACTACTACAGACTGAAGCAAACTGCTGGATATAACAACAATGATGATTTTAGAGGACCATTGGGTAAAGAGATTTTATTTCCATGGCCGGTGTTTTCCTGATGATAATGAAATGAATATAAATCATGCTTAGAACCTCACACCCCAGCCACAATCAATGCATAAGGGGCATATATTTAAAGAATTGAATTTTTATTTTCCAGTCTCCTCTTCCATGTACTTGAATCTTCTGTAAAAGTCAAAGTCAAAATTATTTCCGTCTGATATCTCCCAGGCTGTCCTCATCAAAGAAAGCAATCAGCTAACAAAATGACTTGGTAATATACTTATCATTTCACTTTGGCTCCCTTCCTTATATATCAGTATATGTTTTCACTTTCCCCTGTAGGATTTTTAGATGATAGTTTCAGTACCCTGATTTATATAATTTCTATCTCAGTAATCACCTGCCTAATCCCAAAGTCTGCTTATGCTTCTAAATTGTTTACTAGTGACTACAACAAACTAGTGAAGTTTCTCTTATCATTGTTTAATCCTTGTGGTAATGAAGAGTGAGTGAGAAACATTGCTTTGGTATTTCTCTTCAACTTCGAACAGCATACTAATAGGTAGGTGGATTGACAGGTAGACTGATATTGGCAGGGGTAGGGAAAGGGAAAGATTACTTGACAGAGCCTGTATTTGCGGCATATGCACAGTGATCTCCAAAGTAACGTATGCCTAAGTACCAATTCCTTTAGTTTAAGTCTCTTTATCTCTTGACCTGGGCTTCAGTGCTTACAGCTGACAATATACATACACAGTGAAGAATTTCAGTTTTCATTCCTAATGGGGAAAGTATCAGTCCACTTTCTAATCATCTGCTACTCTTATTAACACCCCTCCTCATGTTTCAGGGGCTTTTAAAAATGTATATCAGCTATTATAACAGCTGATTTGGTTTTAGATCCAAAGCTCAGCTATGTTTAGAATGGTAGGTTTACTTTTATTGTATACTAATAAGTCACTGTCACATTTTGTTGCCACTGTGTGGCAGATATGCATTTGTTCATGTTATGGGATCTGTGGATAATGTGTTTCAGATTAACATTATACACCTGGCTTAAAAACTGCTCTTCAAGCAGTGGGGTTTTTTTGGTTTGTTTTTAAGTTAAGATGTTTATTCACAAAATGCAAGTATCAGAATATTCCCAAGCACTGGAAAATTATTCTTCAGCTCAGATTTCCGCTTCTCTCTCATTCTGTCTGCATGCTTACTTTAAAAAAAACATCTCTCTTTTCTGCTTCAGAAAGCTGAGATGTGAGAGTAAGAGGTGATTGAGAATCTGAATGCTCAACAGCATAGGCCATAAAGTATCTTTGTTGGCACTTGTGAACTGAACTGGGACAGCACAGCTGGATCTGAACATTAATTCCTCAATAATTGATGATTAATCTATTAAAGTTTAATGGAGAGTTGATAAGTAATGGTCTGGCTGCCATGTCACTTGATTGTAAATATAGCAAGTTGCCTGGAAATACGTTTTTTCTTTTGTCCATCAGAACCAAACATAGAGGAAGGAGAAAGAAGGAAAGGGAAAGCTAGCTGGAGGGAGAAAATACGTCTATGAGAAAAGCTTGGGTCAGGGAACCTCTGTGTGTCACAGCAACCGCAAAGCACTGGTGGCAGTCTTAGGGAATCACTCACAAAGATAGACTTCTCATGTGAACACGCCACACGTGCACCTGCTTCATTGCAATTCTGTGCGACACAAATCAGTCCTAGTGCATAGCAGCACTCCACAAGCTTCGGAGAATATCAGGCTGAGCAAGATAAACCCTTTTTATGAGTACATTTTCAAAGCAGTAGATAGGGTTTTAGGCAGAAAAAACCAACCAACCTCAAACCACTGAAATAACCAAACTACTTGCAATAAACTAGTATCTTTGAGAAGCTGTTGGAGATGGAAGATTGCACGTCATTGTGATGGTGTCTCAGCAAGCTATCAGAGCTGCACTTGATCAAAGCACAATTTTATGTAAATCTAGATAACAAGTAGCTTGAGCACTACTTTTTACACAAATAGCTAATCCTGTCTTTGCATTTATTACAGTGGCCTGACGTATGAAGGCAGCAAGCTATGTTGTGGCCTTGAGTCTCTTTCCAGCCAGCAGAACTAGGCTTGCACATGGTTGAAATTCACCAGTTTGGGTGAGACCTATGTCTTCTATCACTTTTAATTTTTTCTCCTACCAATTACATACCATTAGGAAATGGGAATTAGGAATGTGTATCTGTTTCCATGGCAAAGTACCAACAAATTTATTTATTGCATTTGAATATTAGTCTCATTGTTCATTATAAAATGATTTACAATGTGTTGATCTTTCTGTGGCAGTTTGGGTAGATAAGAGAATTTGAAATCAAATTGTTTCATTCCGCCCATCTGATGTTGCTCTGTATTATGCTGTAAGGCATCAAGTAGGGCAGGATGCCTGGAGTCCAAAACAGTTGGGAAAACATACACTGTCCTTAAGAGCTCATCAGCTCTTAGAGTGTGTAACTGAATAATTCATATTTAAGTTGATGCATTTTTTGAATATTTCTCCTCAGAACAGGTAATTTCTAGTTGTATACTTTTTAACCAAGAAGCAAGGGTTTGTCATCCATCTTCTTCACTACTGACTTTCATTCATCTCTGTGAGGTAAAATGTCTTCTAATCAAAGCACAGTACTGGTGTGAAGCTATATTCTGAATCCTGATGGAAAGTTGCTTGAACTCAAATAAGTTGATAAACTGTGTTTCATTTTCCTCTTTTTTAAAATAATGACATCCCAGATGGATTACAAAGTTTAATTCGTTAATGTCTACGAAAACTTAAGCTATAAAAGTCATGGAGAGTTAAAACAGAGTTCCCAACAGTGATGGAATGACCTAGAGTTGTTGGGCTGGTAGAGCTGCTCGCCTTGTTACTTAACAATATATTTAAAAACACACAGTGGTAAGTTTTGGACAAAGGAAATGAATAAGAAAACAATTGTGTCCTCCTTCATGTCAAACCTAAGAATTGCTCAAATGAGTTCTCAGACTTGTAGAAACAACTAATGTAGACCATATAGTCTCTGGTCTACTGAAGAAATTTTATAATCTGTATGACAATTACTCATAGAATTAATGTGTGATACTGCCACTAATACTTAAAATGAACACCTTAGCATGAAAAATATTATCAATGGTGCTTTATTTCAGTTTTTCTAAATGCCGACAGTACAATGAAGAAGTTTGAATGACAAGCAAAACCAGCTGTAATATGACAGATTAGGTTATGATGAAAGCAGGAGCTTAAGTAAACACCATAAGGACAGAAAAAAGGAATGCGATTTAGAAGATTATATTTTAATAAACCCCAATATTTTTAAAGATATTTAAAATTCAGAAAGGAAGAAAGGATTATTAATGTATATTTATATCAAAATATATAGGAGAAGAATGTTTAAAGTACAAAAAATTTCAAAAAAGTTTTAAAGTTAAAAAGTTTTAAAGTCTATATGACACAGTTGAAATTTTTTTATGGAAAAGACGTGCTCATCTCAGTGTTACTGCTGTAACTGATAGAAATCATGTGCAAAGTCTGTTTTATGGGTGTCTGAAGAGGTAGTGCATTTCTTTTTCTATTAATGATATACCTCAGAGTATCTTAAGTTTGACTATTGTACTTGTAAAAGTATAAGAACTATAAATCAAGTTGCTAATATATGTTTAGGCCATGATTCATAGAAATACTACTTCAGTTAAACAAAAATAGAGCTCTAGAATAAAACCTCATCCTGGTAATGTAGACAAAGGTATGTACATTTACCCCAACTTAAGATATATCAGAGCATTTACCTTGTAAAAAAAACTCTACAAAACCAGCTCTGTGGTAGTAACTGTAAGATGGTGAAAGCATTCCAGGCTCTTATTATTAATGTACAGTTGGATGTAGCCATATGATTGATTAAAGGGTGGACATTTTTTTGAACCCCTCCTCCAACACGTTCGGAAGCATAATACATGTAGTGCCAGGCAGATAGTTACCTGTTTCGATCAGCCTTTGTCACTCAGGCAGTGCCAGCAATGGTTCAACATCCTCTTTGGGCTTACCAGTAACATTCAGCCTCAGGGGGACCAATGGTCTACCCAGGAGACAGTCCTAGCCATACTTACGCTTACTTGGGAATTTCAGTCATTCATATAAATTCTGTATTCAGGTCTTCCCTTTCAGTGTCTCTATTTCACCTGTTGGCTCAAGTAGTAATAAAGGCTTTATTCATGAGTTGGAGAGCTGGAGGAGTTTGTTTTCAGCTTGCAGAAATATCACATCAAGACGGTGGCTGTGTTATTTTTTTTAACCTCAAACCTCTAAAGTGGATACCAGAAACAACAGATTACATTGGATAAGGAGAAGTTTGTACGATACAAGACATAAAACATGTCTTATTACCACCCCACCAATAATCATCTATTCTTTTAATGATTGTATTTTATGATACTAGTTTGTATGTAATGATTCACATCTTCCACTTAAGAACAAAACAGTAGCTACACATGTTGCATAACATGAATCATATTTTAAAAGTATATGAATTCTTAGAATTAGAAGTAGCTTTGAAGGAACTTGTTCCAGAAGGACAACGTATCCCTGTAACACACTAGCTACATAGCAGCTTGACAAAGTTTGTAATAAATATCAAAGGCCAACCAGACTCAGATGCCACCGTTGGAAAAGTAAAATCTATAAACTGGCATCTGTGTTCTTCATCTGCCAAGCTTGTCCCCTGAGTGGTTAAATTGTCTGGCTCCTGTGCATGAACTGACAGGAAAAACAAACCAGAGGGGCCTATGTTTGACACCACCAGTAACATGGTAATGTCAGATGCATCTTCAATGGAGTATGAAGACTTCTCAACTCTCACTGATCACCTGTGAGACTGAAAAAGATTTTTGGACTCAACATATGTCTGATTTTTGACCTCCCATAGTCTAAAACTGTTCTTGTAATGAAACTGTTGAGCCTTTATATGGATTTCACTGACATTTCTTTTTTAAAGAGTTGCTGTTGTTGTATTTTATGTGCCAAAGGCAATGGAAAAGTATATTGTTCTTTATAAAACTCTGTGCTTCTGCAAATCTGTAATTTAAATGCCTGAAATCTCCACAATTGAATTTCAACAGGGTCATCAGACTTTCAGCTTCTCAAGTATTGAAGGTAGATAAAATTTCTGAGACTTACTGTCACAGAAAGTTTGAAAAAGACAAGAAAAAGACACTTCTGATTTCTTTGGAACAGGGATTTAATTTCTTGTAGCATTCTATGTGAGTAGTGACTTGCTCCCACAACTTTGGTCAAAAGTTCCTTGTGCCACGGTACAGTGATGGAGTTGGATTTTCTTGTGGGAAATATCTGTATTAGAAGCAGTGTCGCAAATTCAGGGCAGTAAGTTTCATACAGGTAGTTTTAATAGCTTTTGTCATACAAGTTAAAACTTTGAGGCAGAAAAAATTGTCTTTCAATCCCTGATGTCACAAAAGGAAGGAGAAAGCTTTCTTCTAACATGGTTAAAGCAGTTACAGTCTGCAGGTGGCGAGGGTTTATGTCTTCTCTACCGTCGTAAGACTTTTTCAGAACCTCAATTCTCTGACTGCAAAACACCATCTGATAATTTCAGCTCATGCTTTTTTTATGAGCATTTATTAGAGATTTTGCTGTACAGGCTTTTGTAGGAAGTACAGCACCAACTAGAATATGGTCTCAACTTTTTCAGTTCAAATTTGCTTTTCAAAATTTTAACAAAGATAGCAGATAGTGAAAGAAAAAAGATGTATGAAATATATCTGAGAATTATCATTGATGTGATTTCAGTCCTTCAGCACACTATATACATTTCATTCTGGATACTGAATACCATTCATATAAGAACTCTGTAGTGAGATGTGCGAGTTCTCCTAACATAATACATTATACCAGCCTTACTGTGATTCTTTAATGTGGGCTGTTAGGAGGGAGGAGTGATACAGATGGAGTTATGTTATGGCAGGATGTGTTTCAGCATGTCCAATAGTAAGTGGATATGTAAACTGTTATCATTAGCTGTGAACTCTCCAAGGCATGGACATATTCTCAATGCTTTATGAAGGCCCAGGTACATTTCTGAAACCATATAAATGCATCAGGAAAAAATAGGGTTGGTTGGGTTGGGTTTTTTTGTTTCACTTTTTGTCTTATATTGATTTGCTTAAATTATTTCCTTGCTAAAGCATTTGAATTGCTTTCCCCACTTATCAGAAAAAAAGGGTAAATTAACATATTGAAATTGCAAAGGGGTTTGCCTGCAGGGCTGCAGAGACAACTGTTTTTCCCTTTAAGATTTATTTCTCCTCCTGCTTACCTTATTTAAGAGTTCTGGTATTAGCATTTATATACTGAGGTATTAAAATCAAGGGCTCTACTAATCTACCCCATGAAATACCTAATTTGTTTAGCTTCAGTGCACAGAAGCACAGGAGAGTTAACACAGGGCTCTCATATAAGTCTTACATCTTGTGACAACACAAAGCACCTCTCAGATGTTAATACACTGTGTGGCTTTAAATCTCATGCATTTTGCAAATATGACCTGAAAACAGAATTCTGCTTCTTTTAGATTTAAACACTCAATTTCTTTGAAATTTGTAAGTTTAAAATGGCTAGAATTTTATTTCAAGTGTTAAAGAAAAACACTTGCCCAAAAGTTTAGAAACCACTTTTTTTTTTTGTAAAATATTTAAACTGGTTTCTAATGTTAAGGTTCACTTTTTAATTTGTTTTCTTAAAAAGTTAAGATGACAGAATTTTCTTACTTTACACAGACAGAACTTCCTTCCAGTTTCAGGTTAAATGCTTTTGTTCTAAAGTTCTGTGCTTTATCAAGCTATTTTTGTCATAAATTGTGAAACTAGGACCATAATGAATAGATAAAGAGTTTAAATGAGCAAATTAATAGCTGCCTCAGACACCTTATTTTGAGTGCCCAGTCAAAAAAATTAGACGTTAAAAACAGTAAAGGTTCTTTTAAACCAAACTGTTTAAAAATACAAAGGTAAAAAGTTTAAATGAGGTTTAAAATGCAGATGGTTTAGAATGTGATTTAGGTAGAGACCAAAAGCATTTATTTAATGCACTCATTTATTTTATATAAGTAATGATCAGGGCATGAAATATTTCTCTGGGCTTATTCCAGGAAACTTCTCAGCTATATATAAAAAATGTGCAGCAGTTGCACCACCCATTTTCCCTATGGTTTCTCTCTCCAAAGAAGGTAGAAACATTTATTGTCTTAGATATGAAAGTTGCCAAGCAGACCTTCCTTTGGGAATCATCTTCATTACTGTCATTCTTAGAAGCTCAAGTCATGGGCCAACACTCCCTGGTGCTACTCACTGTACAAACAAATTATGTATAGCTGTGTTTTTTCTATAGTGCCAGACAAGACAAAATTAATGAAAATAAACAACTGTAGCTGAATCTGCTGCAGACTAAAAGCTAGAGTACAAGCATCATTAGTCTTCTGCCGAATTACTGCATGAAATAAGTAAAATGAAGCAGTGAATTGAGTAGTGTAGAAATTCTAGTTTCTAGACAACAGTCCAAAGTGGCGATTTCTACTTCTTAACCTTGGTATATGCTACCTTGAATTTTATTGTTTCTATTAATGCTACTCTTTCAGGGTTTTTTGAGTGACTGACTTTCAGGGTAGGTTGATAGATGAATGCAGGCTAGTTTTCTGTGACTGTCTTGGCAGTATTAGGGAGGAACTACTTAAGTATCTGAAGCTACTATCCTGCCCTGCTCCCTGGTGGAGGGAGTAGAGAAGGTGTCCCCAAGAAGTCAGCTTTAGCTAGTCAGATCATGCATAGTGGTTTATGGCTCATCCATTTCATGATGAAGCAAAAGATGACTTCTGATGTCACCTTTAAAATAGAGTTTAAGTTTATTTGAAAGAAAGCTATACAGCACAATTTAAGAAAGGCTCTGTGTTCTCCCTGAGTTTGTAATGATGAAAAGAAATTAGAACAAAAGCATAAAAAGATTGAATTATAGCAGGTAATTCAAACCAAATGCTTACTGTGCTAATCTGGTCTGCCACTCCTACTCCATCTGAATGATACTTTATGTAATAAGCAGTCTTATTGAAGTGGGTTGGTTAGCCATTCAGTAAGTGCTATTCTGTAGGAGGAAGAGTTGCAGAATCCAGCAGGTGATGAATACAACGTACTGTTTAATCCTTACAGCTTGCTAATAACTGAGCCTTCGGCTACATCCAAAGAAGCTCAAATATATTTTGGAAGGAATATTTATTTTCTACCAACTTGATGGTCTTTTTCCCCTTCCTGCTAAAACAGTTAACTTAGTCTGCAGAAGCTATTTACTCAGAAAATAGCACGTTATGGTTACTTAGTTTCCTTTCTGCTTTTTCCATTTGGCAGGCATGAGAAGCTACCAAACCAAAGGTAGATTTAGCACACTCTTTGGAAGATTTGTGAGTATGAAATACACAAAGTGGTCATCCCTAGACAGGCATGTAGGTAAGTACACAAGCAGTACTTTCAGGTATAGATACACATTTAGAAACAAAGACCCTGCCCAGTCAGTTCCCGCAGATAAATTCTTCAGGGCACAAAGATGTCTAATAGGCTCTTGTAGATAGATAAGAGCAAACACGTTTATTGTGAACTAAGTGCTTACCCTCTTGTCTAATGTTATCTCTGAGATGCTTGTGCCGTTTTACTTTGTGTTCTCACCACTAATGCATTTTCTTAGTGTAGAAGTACACCTCCCAAGATGATAACTGAGAAAATAAAGAGATGATGATGAATTCCATGCACAGACTCCGTCATGTCTCCTGAAAACTACGTCAGAATCATCGATGTCATGTTCCGTAACAGCAGACAGAAAACGGCTTTCCAAGTCATTAGTAAGCTAAATGCCATTATGTTTCCTCTAGAAAATAGCTGTACCATCATGCCAAAGAAAAGGGGAGTTTTGATAGCTAAGGATTATTTTGAAAATTTGCATAGAAAAATAGATTGTATTTCCAAATGAGCATCAAGAGTATTTAATGCAGAGGACAAGATTTTTGAAAAATAGAAGCTCCTATTAGGTAAATTTAAAAAAAAAAAAAAAACCTGTGAAAATTTATAGCAATAATATGTACCCTTCAATATATTCTGCTCAGTGAATATGTAAGTGCATTTGAATCATTTATGCCTACATGCAGGATACTGATAAATTTTGAACAAATTTAATTGAAATCACCCCTGGAGTGAGTCTGAAGGAAGGATTAGATTTAATGGTCTCACTGAGTGTCGTGCTATAGCGCTAGACTGCTAGCCCTGAGATCTATATTTTTTCACAATAAAAAATTCTAAACCTCAATCGGCACGTGAATGTGAGTTTAATCACATCTCAGAAGAGAAAATCACTTTACTTTGTCCTGTAATGAGACTTAAGGAAGATGTTTAGGCAGACAAATCACAAAGTTTAGTTTCATTTTAACGGTGTGATACAAAGATACAGGATTTTTGCCCATATGATTTTAAGTGGGTCGCTGTTTTGTATCTCAAGTAATATGCCATGGCATTATTTCAAAAATGTGAAGGGAGATGGACAATATAGGCCATTTTTGGCATTTCATTGAATCTGCATTACTGTCAGTGGAACATTACAGTCTTATCTGGGTGCAGATAGGTTTTCAAACATGTCATTGATCCTTATCATTGTAGTCTTCAAGATCTAAAGGTCCATGGTCTCATTCTATATTCCCCATTATCATTGAATCATAGAATGGGTGAGGTTGGAAGGGACCTTTAGATCATCAAGTCCAACCATTAACCTGCCCTGACAAAAACCCCTTCTAAACCATGTCCCTAAGTACCTCATCTACCCTTTTCTTAAACACCTCCAGGGATGGTGAATCCACCACCTCCCTGGGCAGCCTATTCCAATGTTTAATAGCCCTTTCAGTGTAAAAATATTTCCTGATGTCTAATCTAAACCTGCCCTGACATAACTTGAACCCTTAAACCCATTGTGTGGTCTTTTCTTTCTGGCAGCAGCGTTTGAGGGTTTGTAGCACAGTACTGCAGTAGAGTATTGTAGCCTCACTTCTATTGGAACATGACAGTCTCTAACACTGTATGAACATTTTACTTTTAGAGGGAAATATGTTCTTTTATCTTAAGTATTTCTAACTCTATTGTGCTTCCTGAACTGGTTCCTTTAAAGTAAAATTTTCATAGCTAACAACTAACTGTATTCCTGTCTCTGGTGTCCAATACGAAACCCTGCAGTCCTGTTTACAAAGGCACTGTGGAAGCATAGAGGAAGCTGATGTCTGTGGGGAGTGTGCTTTGACCATTTAGATAGTCTATACTCTGAGCTCTGTATTTTATGCAGCACCTAACTACTCTGCTAAATTAGACTGCAGCTGTGGGGAGCAACCAAAAGTGCAGTTTTTGCTCTCTAATCTTACTATACCTCAACTTCTCTTGTGTGAAATCAAACTAGCAATCCCAGTTCTTTTACAAAAGTATTGTGAAGATAAATTAATTAATCTATGCTAAATTAAGATAAATTAATTTATGTGGTGAGGAATGCCATGGAAAATGCTCATGAGGAAAGTAATAATTCTATATTCAAGAAGGGCTTGAGTTAAAGCAGTGTGAAGAATTGATTTTTCACTTCATTGGCTGACCTGAAAAATTGTGGAAAAAATCAATTTTGGACCAACCTGAAATGATTTTCTCTCATTTTTCTCACGGGAATGTAAAGATGGGAAGTAACATACATGTTTTGGCTCTAACAAAACATTTAATTTGTGTAAAAGTGAAATATTTCACTGTCATCTTAATTATTCACATCTTTTTAACAAATTGTAGGTAGGTGTTGTTAAGGAAGACCTTCAAGCTTAATTATTGTACAGTTTATTTTGAAAATAAAGTAGGAAGTGTTGGGGATTTTTGTATGTTTGTTTTTAAGTCCTGTCCTGCTCTTCATTGGTGAAATGCAGTTGTGGGTGAAAAAATATGGGCAAACTGGATTCTGGATTATAACTGTGATGAATCAGGGTTGGTGAGCATGTTGATGGCTGTGCAGGCTTAAGCACAAAAATCACCTTTTTTGCAGACACAGCACCACCAGTACTTCACCATCTTCTGCTTTAGCCTTCACCATTTTGAATATTCACGCTTCACCTTTTCACAGTCTATTTCAATGTCTAAGTGTTACTTAGGTAGTTACATGTTCTACCTGAACTATGTGTGATCAGTGCATCTGCCACTTCAGTATAAATATTTCAATGGCCATTAGTGAGGTGCCAATGCTGTGATAAGTTCCCATTGCCATGATAGTAAAGTGATTCTGTAGATTATAAAATGACACCAAAACTCTTAGTTGCTGGCACACAGAAATTGCACTATCCAGCCATGCAAACGGTCAACCTTTCTGTGTGTCTTCTATATCACATGCCTTTATCAGTATGGACAAGTAAAAGAACTCAGGACAACTTCAATCAGGAAAAGGTCAACCCAAGGCTGATGTTACTCTCACTGGTAAAACAGTCCAGTTTCAATTAAATAGTGTAAATATGATAAGTATGCCTTAAACAATGTGTAGGCAAGACAAAACATTGGATAACTGCTATTAAATAAGCAGTATTTTAAAAATTTGCCTGTACCTATGTAAGATATACTATCAGAATACATACAAGAGTGATGAAATAAAGCGTCACAGGCAATGGTGCAAGAACTCAGAAAATACACCTGTTTCAAAAAATACCCCTATGCCCTACTGTGCTGAAACTGTAAAAGAACATCACCGACTTTGCAGACCAATGCAATTATTTGATTTCAAAGACTGCAAATAGGTTTTCAGTATAATCAGATTTACCACTAGCTCCAGTCTCAAGCCACTAAAATTCACAAGACAGACATGCTCTCTTCAAAACTAGCTAGTTGGGGTTTTATGGCTTGCTGAATTGATTCAGAAAACCATACTGTTTAAAGTTCCTTTATTCATAAAGCCATTTAACTTTTATGTAATGCTTTTCTACAAAGCCAATGCAGTACTTCATGTGAGTTCCTACAGAGAAGACTAATTGTCTATGAGCTAGCATTTACACAAATAATTATAATAAAAAAATTAGGTGGTGGTTTACTGAAGGTTATAATGGGATAAGTTGAAAGAACCTCAGAATTGTCTTTAATTGAGTTTAGGAATAACCATCTTAGCAGGCTCGCTTCTCTTTATTTGACTCACTGGCTTGAGAGTCGGAAAAACTGACTTGTACTGGGAGGCTGACCTGGACTGTCAATATAAATAATTTTGGCCTTTTCTTTTTATTACCTTAGACTTTCTTTCATTTGCTAAAACTTTCAGATGGCAAATGACTGAGTGACTTAACACTTACGCTGGCACATGGTTTGTTTCTAAACAGTTCAGAAAACATTCTATTTCTTAGATCTCTCAATATCAAAGTTCCATTAATTCCTACATTTTTTAAAGCTGTTATTCACACTTAGTATATATTAGACTGACTTGTTATAACATTAGCTTCTTTCCATTAGAATTTTTAAGAGTTTTGTTCTGGTGGCCTTCATATATTTGACACTAGGTTTTAATTAACTTCATACCTTATGAAACCACAATTCTAGTAATTTCCATGTGAGACAACAGTAATACATAAATTACATCATGGATAATGGTAGAATTTTATTTTTATCTTTTGAAAAGAAACAGCTGTAGGACTTTTAACTTAGTATTGTAACAAAATAGGATTTTTAAACTTCAAATTTTTTTCCAATTTTATAGGAAAAATACTGTGAGAAACTGACAAGTGAAAAATACTTGCGTGATCTTGTATCCTTCCATGTAACAGAGATCTTCAACTTAAAAAAATAAAAGGAATAATTTCATTCATCAAGAGCTATTAAACCTTTTCTTTGTTTTCTTTGACAAGCTAGTTTCAGTCTGAAAGGGACCTTAAAGTTTCATCAAATAAATAAACAAATTAAGAGAACTGTAGCTTTCCTCATGTTTTTCAAGTCTAATCATACTTCAGGGAAGCCTAAGATTTTACTGAAAAAGGTATCTGTCATGAAGGGTGAGGGCTGAAGGATCTCTTCAAACAGGAACGGAAGTGTCCCAGGTCCATGGAGGAGAGATTTTTTTCAGGGAGAAAATCATGGGATCAGTGTTGTTCTTCTAAATTTGTAGTCTCTGCAGTAGCATTCTTCCCTAATTTCTTTTCATCCCGCAACACTGTAAGAGACTGAGGATCTCAGCTACTTTCAACGCCTACAGGAGCACTGAAAAGTTATTTTGAAAACTGAAGTTACAGCAAGTGGTACACTGGTATTTAAACCTAAATTCAGTTAAATAATTTTGTTCGCAAGTCTGTTTGCATATGTTTTATATAACTGCAAATAATATTTTTAAATTCTTCTACTAGTGTCTAAACAGATACTAGTACAGAATAGATCCAGAGAGGTGATTCTCCCCCTCTACGCTGCTCTCGTGATACCCCCCCTGAAGTACTGTGTCCAGCTCTGNTCTTGCAACATGCTCTTTCACATTTTCTTCTCTGTGGTTCCAAACTTAATCACAGTTCACAACAATATGCTGCTGTTTTCCTTCCTTTTTAAGTGATCTTCTAACATTTATTTATCTCTTTCTCCCTTTCCTTGCCATTATACTGGTATGGGTGCACACTCGCCACATAATATGGTGGTTGTCTTGCGCAGTCCTCTCCACTCAACCAAACAAAAGTGAAGCGCCCCTCTAACCCTACTGTCTCCCTTCTTGGTTCTACAGAAATGTCAACTCCAGTATCTGCAGTGCAGTTGAAAGGAGGTATATCCAGTCTACAGCTTTTACAGGAAAAGGCTTACTCTAGACTATACATTTGCTAAAAATGAAAGCCTTCAGTCTCTAAATTACTCCAAAATCGCAGTAGCAATTTTCCCCCCACCCATGCCCTTGTGCAATTACCAACATATCCAACATGAAAGGGTGGGTGGGGTTAGAACAGATTACTGCAAAATTCCCATGAAAAATAATTCATATGAAACTACCCAGTCTTGAAGCAGCAGATGAAAAGTATTCACTCTGGATAGGTCCTTCAGGTTTTTTTTGTTGGTTTGTTTTTTGGTTTTTTTTTTTCTCCTTAAATTGCCCTTTGTGGTCATGGCTTGGGGCTCGTGTTAAAAAACAGAGAACTTAACTTTTGCAGCTTCATTTTTACATTACAGTAGCAGATATTGTTATAAACACAGTTGCCCTCTAACTGAGGGGTTAGTGAGCCCAGCAGAAAAAGTGCAGCTAGTACAGAAACACAATAAATTCCAAATGCATTACTTCTTCCCTTCTCTTTTCCAAATACAAAACATTCAACTGCATTGGATTCTTTGATTCTTGATAACAGGGCTCGGTTTCAAAATGTAATGTGCCCCAGGTTACTTTATAAGTTTTCTTGGCCTGTGATCAGGAGCACACCTGACAGATGCAGACTACCTCTCCTGTCACCTTCATGTAATCCTTCATGTTTTGTATCAAAGAGTTCCTCCAGCAGTTGAAAGCAAATTTATCCTCAAAGGTATTTATGACAAATACAATAATTCCTTTTAATGCAGGGACTGTTTAATCCACCAACCTATTAAGTACAGTATACCTCCAGCAAACAACCATTACTTCTCATTATCATATTGCACTTAAAAATACAATTAATCCTTTAATTGGAATCTGAAATACATAGTTTCCTCTATGCAGCACCTCTGTTGATAGTAATCTGCAGAAAGTGGTATCCAAAAGTTAATTAAGAGCAAAGTGTTCTTACATACGAGGCTTCCTGTTCAGACACACAATGGCTTGATGTTATTGGTGCTTTCCCTGATTAAAAGGATTTACAATACGTAGTTTTGGGAAAGAAGCTCTATAATTGCTGCTAATTGCCTTCATTTTTTGACGGTTGGATATATTTCACATGGATCTTGTTTAACTGTGCTAGGTATTTTCCAAGCATATATATTAAACTTCTCCTTTTATTAATTCAGAAACATACTACAGGTTTCTTTTCTTCCTTACTGATTACTCCCCAAACTACTTTGGTGAAGTGTTTTTCCAATGCCAATGGTAATTATACTTAAATAGAGAATAAAAATAACTTTTTGATTAAATTTGCAGGCTTATGGCTCAGAAAACATGGTCTCTATTCTCACTTGCCCAATTGATTTGCTGTGTCATTAAGAAAGCCAGGGAAAAATCACAGCTGCTTTTCTCCCTGTCTTTCACTGGAGAGTGTTACCTTTTTAAAATGTATCTTTCTCTGTCTGCCTAATTAGAGCTAATCAAGAATAATGACAAAAACGTTGTTAGAAAATGAATACTGCAAATAATACAAATATCGAAACAATCATATGATGTATCTGATTACAAATTATAAGTAGAATATTTTATTTTGTTGAAGAAATCTGAGTCAACATATTCTGGCTTCTTGAAGTAGACAACACCATTTTGTCCCTGCCCAGTTTCCATTTGCAGCTGAGCTGCTTCATGCTGTTTTTGCCTGTGGTTTTGAGTGGACTAGAGGAAATGTAACAGTTGATACTGAAGAAATTTCTTGTCAGGTGTCCTAAAAGATAAATATAGGAACTAGAAGACCTACATTTTAACCATCTCTCTGCCTGATTTGAAGCAGGAACCCAAACCAAGATCTTTCTCATACAGGTAGAGTATATTACTCAGCAAATAAATGGCTATTGTAGATTAGGTTCTCTTCTGCCGATGATGTTTTACCATGAATATAATGATAACCACGTGGCATCAGGACTTGATGGGTTTGTATATGTCCACCTCTGGACTGTCACTCAGTATGAGTCTCAAAGGCTTCAGGTGCGCAAGGGAGCTACAATAATAAGGATCTCTGTGGTGTCTTGAACTTGGTAGTTGGACCCCAAAATCCCATATCCTGAAGCAGTTTTGCCACTTATGATAGATGACTCTAGGACTATACAACCAGGCAGTGCACCACAATAGGAATGGACTTGTAGTATGAAACAATTAGTCCCAAGAAACCAGGATTCATGTTATATAGATGTTTTTGAGAGGGGAGTTTTACTTTGGGCTGGCTCTAGTCTTTCTTCTGGATGCCTATTGTCAGCTGGAGGATATTAGGTGAGTTCTTGGACTGATTATCGCAAATTATTTTCATTTGAAATAAGTCTAATTTGTGTGCCCTGAGCCTGCTGTATATGTATGTTGTCTTTAAAGTATATTTTTGACCCTAGCTAGATAAAGCAAAGACACGTTTAATTTCAGTGTACGATTTTTCTTTCACTGTTATTTTTTCCTAGGAAAACTCTAGAATGCCTTCAGTGTACTTACTCTCTGCTGCCTATAATAAAAAAGAAATAGAAAAACATGCACAACATTATCAATTAATGTTTTTTGTAATAACATTGAGAATCCAAGGTAGATGACACTATAGAAAGGTTATTTCTGCTGTCTATGATTCATAACGTCACAGCACTCATCTGGCGTATTTTTTTTTACTTTTGAGCCTGAGAAGCCAGCAACATTCAAATGCATTACTTTTTTTAGCAATATGTCATTTATTATGAAAATGGTCTGTTAGCAGCCAACATCCTAAACTCTGAAAGTTTCTTTATGGTAAGAGCCAGGTCCATATGAAACATGCATGGTTGGTTGATTTGGCTCTTACTTTTTAAAAAGCTTCCCTGAAAACCTTCAATATTTGGCAAGATCTTCCACCATTTACCAGTTTTCAAGGTACTTTTATTAAAACATGTTTTCACCTGTTTCATCAATGCTTTTCATTTTTTAACGTACATACTACATCTTTGCAGAGACATAGCTTGTGCAATTCATTTTAATTCCATTTCTAAAATGATCAGGAAGTAAAACTTAGAATTTCAAAATGTGTCCAAGTACAGGTTTTTTAACACAATTAGGAGCTGATGTCCATCAGTTCACAGGATATGAAGGGTTATTATATCCAAAACAGTGAGTTGTAGATTCTAGCTGAAGTGAATCTTATTTGACTAAGAATTGGCACAAACTTGCTTTGTAGTCCTATGCATTTTTTTATCCCCAGCATTTAAAACTCCTCATGTTTAACAAATTTGTTTCCACCTATGCAATGTAATAATCCTACTTCACTTTTGATTTTATAGGAGGAACACACAGATACTAATTCATATCTGATTAAAATGAACATGTTCATGCTAGTTGAGGTATTCAGTTAGATTTCGGTCTTTCCAGCTGAGTTATCTGAGTGAGAATACTTTTCCTGAAGATGTTGATGTGGGAGGTTTTCCCTTTAGCAACTTTACATACAAATTAGATACATGTGTGTCTCATGAAAAAATAATAAAGATATCAAGAATTAACCGTATAAATGATTTTTGGAACTAAAAATCTCAGGCAATTATTGTTATGTTTGAATCTATACTACCAAGTAGAAACTACTTACAAGCACAATATCTATATTCTTCATTCGTTTGCAATGGAGCAAAAATATTAATGGGAGAAATGTATAGTTTAAT
This sequence comes from Rhinoptilus africanus, assembly GCA_013400135.1. NCBI lineage: Eukaryota > Metazoa > Chordata > Aves > Charadriiformes > Glareolidae > Rhinoptilus > Rhinoptilus africanus. The sequence continues at coordinate 102,606 of VXBO01004740.1, forward strand.
CACTTCTTCATATTTATGACCCGCAAAATATCACCATTTGTAAATGTGATTAGAATCACTAATTCCGCAGCCTTTTCTTGAGCAAATCTCATGTGTTATGTGTATTTTTATATTTTTTGTTGTATTTTCGATTGTATTTAACTTCTTCACTCAGTTAAGTCCTTGTGATTTGATTCACACATGAAATTTACCTTCAGTATAAAAATAAAAGGTAGGGAATAAGACAAGACTCAGGGACTGTCATTCCCTGTGCTAGCATTAGCACTGTCTTAACTTTACGATAAATTGCTTATAGATTTTTTCATGTGATGCTCCCTTTTAATCAAAGGGGTTGTATATTCATTCCCCTACCGGAGTATTAATTGAGATATATACTCTCACTGTTATAATCAATAGTGCAGGATACATTGGTGATTTTCTCTCTTTTTTTCTGACAGAAGAGGAAATATATACAATGAAAGGAAAGGGATATAATTTCTTTACTTTTTGTTGTGAAGCAATGAGCCTAAAAACTATTTTTAAGAGTAAAGTATTGTTTCATAATCTTATTTGGCCTCAAGTGCTCTTAAAAACTATCCTAAAATGAGTCATAGAGGCATCTAAACTTGCCGTTTACCAGCAGATAATCGAGTAGAGGCTGTTTTAAATATGGCTGTGTAACTTCTACTTATTTTTAAGTTCTTGTATAGTGCTTCAAAACTGTGCCAGATGAGTCTGGTGGTGAGGAGGAAGAGATGTTATTTATATATTTTTCAGTCCAAACTGAGACTTTTACCCACAGAAATCTGCATACAAGTGTTAGAATATTCCAAAAGAGGAAGAAACCATCAAAGCATTTAATGATAGGAAGTTTGCTTTACAGAACTCAAGTTCTAGAGTGATATTGAAATACAGTAAGGCTTACAAATGAACAAAGACTTGCCTTTTGGAATGGATCTGTTTTGGTATGTGTCGGTTGTGAAGGTTCAGGAACTAATTCATGAGCAGACGCTGATATTAACAGAAAATCACAAAACAAAAGAGAAAAATTCTTTTCCTTGATCTTCACTTTTTTAGAAAGAACAGCTTCACTCTTGTGTCATCCTACATATTTCCTAACGCTGACCATTCCTCTTGCTTCTTTTTGGAGTCCCTCCTCTTGATCCACAACTTCTTTAGTGTTCTGTGCATATTTTATCCAGAAAGACTGTCCTTTTTGCATCTCACTAAAGCTTTGTCAAATTTTTTTGGTTACAAAACTGATGGCTCATTTTAAGATATTCAGTCTTAGATCCTTGGTGCTTAACTGCAGCTTTGGCACTCAACCGTTCTGTGTTTCTTTAATTCATCTTGTTTGCTGCAGCAGACCTATATCCAGGCTCTGTATTAGCCTGATGACTAATGACTGACTTGAATGTTTCTGGGGATATGGTTAAGCGGGAGCAGAATGTTCTGTGGACCTCTGATGGTTAGCTGGTGGAAAACTGATGAATGGATAGGTTTTTCTTGCCAAATCCGAGACATAGGACACTATTTAAATTGGTCTACATAACAATAGAAGATAAGTGTTCTGTGTAGTGGAATGGATGGGTTGGAGATAAGTGTCTGATGGGAAATCCAGACTGTGCCTATGGGTTATACAGAATTTAGGAGATATGGATCTTTAAAATCACTTTCCGCTTTCCTCTAGATCTTGCTATCAAAACACACAGCTGTTACAACTGTACGATTTCAACAAACAACTGAGGAACTGAGTTCTTGCTCTGATGTATTGAAGACCATATGAATCTCTCAGGGTTTGGATTTCTGGTTAGGAAACAATCTACATATCAAGATGAACACTGGATTCTAGTTAGTTAATACAAACGCCAGTCTTGCAGTTGAAAATTTCTATGTAAGAATCTGGAGTTTCCCTCTTTTTTTTTTTTTTTTTTTTTTGAAAGCCAATGTATAGGTCTTTGAGTAATGTTACTATATTGCAAGATCAGGAGAAAGAAAGACCTACATAATGCACAATCAATTCATGTATATGTTCACCAAGACAAATGCAGAAGCCAGAGACAAACAAGAGGGAATTAGGAAAAGTTAGGATGAATAAATACTTTGCAGAAGGGGTATTGTTTACATCTCTTAGAAGCCGATGAGAACTAGGAGGTGGAAGATGGGAATGCCAGTGTACTGAACGGAGAAGAGAGTCAGAGGCTGTAGGAAAAGAGGAATACTGTCTCAGTACTCAGAGGCAGTCTTGTTTGGTAGGGAGTATAGCACGTGAGACAGAAAAAGAAATGAGAAAATCTCGAGGTCATGGAACTTGTTCCAAAGCACTTTGTGACAAAGAGAATGAAATAAACAGTGGATGTCCAAGGCAAGTCAGATTTGTCCCATTGGATAGATACTGAAGTGGGAAAGAGCAGCAGTACTTAGAAAAATTTTCTGTTTAAAGAGAAATAGGTCTGGCAGAGACAATAGTGCTGTTCACCCAGACGTTCTCCATTATGAATTTGTTGGATTTGTTGTTCTGAGTTTTGCATTTTTTCTTACTGGTTTACATGTGGCTATTTTTCTCCAATTTGACAAGACCAGTTCAAATTCTAATCCTGCCCTCCAGCATCTTTGCATCTGTCCCAGTTTGGTGTCATCTGTATATTTAATAGGCTTACTCTCTGTGGTATCATCCAACATTGCAATGAATATATTGAATCATGTTAAATTAAAGACAGGCTCCTGAAGAGCCCAATCTGATAAATCTCTCCAGTTTGACAGTGAGCCACTGATAATTATTCTCTGTGTGGTTTTCCAACCAGTTATGCTCACCAAACAGTAGTATCATCTAGTTTATATTTCCATGGCTTACTTATGAAAATGTCATGTGCAACAATGTCAAAAGCCTTACTAAAGTCAGCATGTGTGACATACTTCCCCTCATCCACAAGTCCTGTTAACTATTCATACAAAGAAATTAGATTGCTTTGACATGATTTGTTCTTAATGAATCTGTGTAAGCTGCTTCTCATCTTATTTTTAAGGCACTTAGAAGTGTATTATTATTTCTTCTTGTTGTTTTCCAGAAATTGGAGTTTCACATTACCTTTGTTTGCTTAATTTTGACAACTTTGGTGACAAATTTTATGTTGATATGGCTAAGAATAAGGCTTGCCTTTCTCTAGTGCTACTCGAAATAGAAATTAGACCTTTATCCAGAAGAAATTTCTCACACATATGCCTCTGTACATGTGAGTCCACCCAATGCCGTCTCACTATTTTCATATTCCCCATCATTTAGTTTCTTTTTTATTATGTCTTTCTGAAAGTTCAAGGTTATCAGAATAAAAGCATATTTTTCTATCCACCTTGCAAAATTTCTTGGATGCTTTCTATGATTTTCACACCCTTTATTTTCACAGATGGGACCATTATCAGAACAAAAAGAAAGCTATGTCCTTCCTTGATTTTCTAGGTTGTTTTCTCTCTGTCTCTCTCTTCTTTNTTTGTTTGTATTATGTGGGGCCAAGTTGGTTTATAGGACAGAATCAATACTACCACTAGAGCAAAATGTGTAAATTGTACACTCCTTTCCTCTCAGCTTGTGTGACATTAGAATCCATTATCTGTACTGGGTTTTCAACAACTTGCTTAAGTGGTCTGGTTGAAGAGCAAAAGAGTAGTAACTGCTCTCACCTGGAACTCTTCAAAGACATTAGTTTACTGGTACTTGGTATTAGTTATCAAGAGAAAATAGATGGTGTACATAGCTATGAAAATTGTATGACTATGTTTTAACTGTTTTTCTCATGCTGATAAAATATCTGATTCCTGGCAAGAGCAACTACAGTTTTGAAAACAGGCTATTAAAAAGAAGACACAGCCTATGCCCCATCATAAAACTCACCTTCTATTCTTGCTTGATTTATTTTAGAAAGCAAAAGTTGGAATTCCATAAAAACATAGATGAAATTAACATTAATATTAATAAACATTAGTATATTCTATTGTATTGAGAATAAAAACAATTCCAGAACGCACTTAAAGTACTTAGTAAGTATTTTGCCAAAAAAAGACTACTGAAGAAAAAAGCAAAAAAATTGGTTCTCTTACTATTGGTGGAGGCTGCACAATGTAGAGTATACACATGGTGAACAATGATCAAGTTAAGTGAGAGAAGTAAATCACCTCCCAACATCTTAGCAGCTCTATCTAAGTTTCAGTGATGTTCTAACAAAAATATTCCAACTTGCTATTGGGACAGTTAAGTTTATGCATTTGGACAGTCAGGCAGGTATGTGACAGAAACTTAAGTGATCCCACCATAACTAGGTCATGATTAATCCTGTGACCACTTGCAAATAATCCTTTATACTGTGAATAGTGCACACGACTGGGAAACACAGTACCACAGCCTAGCATAGGTTTATCTTTGCCCTGTGAAGTGGATGGGTTGACATAAGAAAATTTATTTCTTACATCTAAAGTGTAACATACAAAAAACTTACAGACTGTAAGAAGTATTTTTCCAAAGAAATCAGTGTATATGAAATTCACAGTCCAATTCAGAGACAGATAAATTTATGTTGCTTATCGATAGGCATACTGCCATTGTAAACATCATAATAACATCATAATAGTATGAAAATTTAATTTTATGTTGATAATTTTACTATTAATTCTTAAAAACTTGTTTTGCTTCTACATCTACCAGCCTGAGTGAAAACCATTCCTGTTCCTACATGTTGATATTCTAAATACCAGAAGTTGCACATTAAGAGACTTACATTGTACAAAGACAATATATTACATTGTCATATTAGTGCAGTTTGAACTATTAACTGAGATGCCAAAGATATCTTTGCTCATGTTATTTCACATTCGGTTATGAATACTTTGAACAAGCAGCTACATGCTTTCTTCAGTTCTCATTCCACATCTTCACCTGAAATGTGAAAAATACCCACTGTGGTCACAGATTTATTCCAAATCTCCCTGTATTGAGCCAACAAACAAATTAATTCAAAAAAACCCTAACATCCCTCTCCCCCTGAAAACCAACAGCCAGCAACAAAGAAACAAAAAAACACCTGCTTACAACCTTCAAGAAATAAAAAATCCCCACGCTATCACAGAACCATGGTGTGGTAGGGGTTGGAAGGGACCTTTGGAGATCATCTAGCCCAATCCCCCTGCTAGAGCAGGTTCACCTAGAGCAGACTGGACAGGAACGCATCCAGGCGGGTTTAAATATCTCCAGAGAAGGAGGCTCCACAAACTCTCTGGGCAGTTGATTCCAGTGCTCTGTCACCCTCAAAGTAAAGAAGTTTTTCCTCATGTTGAGATGGAATTTCCTGTGTTCCAGTTTTTGTTTATTGCCCCTTTTCAAGTCACTGGGCACCACTGAAATGAGTCTGGCCCCATCCTCTTGACACCCGCCCTTTAGATATTTATAAGCACTGCTGAGATCTCTTAGTCTTATCTTTTCCAAGTTAAACAGACCCAGGTCTTTCAGTCTTTCCTCTTAGGAGGGATGCTCCAGTCCCCTGGTCATCTTTGTAGCCCTCTGGTGGCCTCACTCCAGCAGTTCCTTGTCTTTCTTTAACTGGGGAGCTCAGAACTGGACACAATACTCCAGATGTGGCCTCACCAGGGCAAAGTAGAGGGGGAAGATGGTGTCCCTCAATCTGCTGGTCATGCTCTTTTTAATGTACCCCAGGAGACCATTGATCTTCTTGACCACAAGGGCACATTGCTGGCTCATGGACAACTTGCTGTCTATCAGGACTCCCAGGTCCCTCTCTGCAGAGCTGCTTTCCAGCAGGTCAATACCTAACCTGTACTGGGGCATGGGGTTGTTCCTCCCTACATGCAGGACTAATGAACAATAAGAATAATTTTAAAAGCTACTGCTACATGTATATTGCATTTTCTTATATGATAGTATCCATTCACAGTATCCCTTCAGTTTCTTCCATTTCGGAAATTATGATGATGTTGGTGCCACTTTCTGGGAATAGGAATGGTTGGAGATCATGGACATCTCTGTGTTAACAACAAATATTCATCACTAAACTCACATCAGATATAAAGTTTCTTATGAAAGTGTAAACACTTTTGATATATTTTGCTTCATGGTCATATAGAACTCTATCTGGAATCTGCAGTTAGTGTGTGTATTATCAGTAGTTTTCATGGATGAGAATATTATTAAAGCCCATCAATCTCAATCACAGCTGGCTAACTTTACTGGAAAACCTGAGTCTTCTCAGTCATCAGCTATATCTGCATTGGCTTCAAGAAAAGAGCCAATAAGACATGCAACTAAACAGAGAAATTGGTAAGACTCTGGAGACCATAACAATGCTCGTCTCTTTACATTTAATTCTAACTTTAGGCAGAGAGTGGAAATTCAACATAAAATAATTTCAGGTAGCACTATGAATTCCTAGTAATTTTGCACTCATCTGCACTCATTCTTTGACTCCCTTTAAGGACAAATCTCAGTTGTTGTACTAATTCATTATGTAAATGGTGTATTTATTGTGCATTGGCAGAACATTTTTTTTTACAAAAAATGATATGAACTGTCAGTAGCACCAGAATACATGATGGGTACCAGAAATAGTAGCTCTCAAATCAGAATCTCATGTCTGCACAAACACAAGGAATGGCAATCTTCTGTAAGGGGACACCATAGAATTCACCAGCGATATGGCACTAAGCAACAGTTAAGAGGCTTCCTAAACTTTGTAATTTTTCTGTGGATGCATGCTCCACAGCAACCTGTAGAACTCAGGAGAAAAATATCTACAGTAGTACTGACAACTGGAGTTCAGTAGATTCCCAGAGACTGGCAAAAAGAGGTCAGTGTTAAGCACGGATGCATGTAATGCCCAGACATTAATGCTGTTTATTAATACCACATAATAATATAGGATTTTTTGTTTATTTACTTGAACACAGAAAAAACACTTGAAGGGCCTGAAAGAGAAAATATATATAAGGGTTTTTTTAAGCAGGTAAAATCAATTAGTATTTAGAAAAGAATTTGAACTGAAAACTCTTATGGCAAATTGCTTTCATAATGTACTACAGATTTTTCAATCCAAAATTAGGTTTGTTCCAGGACACATTAGACTTTACTGTGATGACCAAGCCAATGTGACAACAAACTACCTCAGCAGACTCCAAGTGGTTCTTCAGAGTAGAAAGGGAAACACTTCCTAGTTGCAATTACAATCTTCAGAGATTCTTGTGAACACTTCTCTCATTCCTCAAAGCATATTGATTTCATCATAAAAACGAATGTACCTGTATGTAGTGGTTTAACCCCAACCAGCAATTAGAACCACACAGATGCTTGCTCACTCCCTTACCCTTCCCCAGTAGGGTAGGGAGAAGATGGAAAAGAGGGGAAAGGAAAAAAAACCCTTGTGGGTAGAGATAAAGACAGTTTAATAGAACAGTAATGGAAGAGGAAAATAACAATAATAATAGTAATGACGTTACAAGAATATACGCAGTAAAGTGATACAGCACAAGTCACTCTCACCACCTGATGATCGATTGCCCAGCCCCTCCAAACAACGATCACAGATCCCTGCCCCCTGGCCAACCCCCATTTCTATACTGAGCATAACATCTATGGTATGGAATATTCCTTTGGACAGCTTGTCCTGTCTATGCTCCCTCGCAGCTTCTATAGGAAGCTGAAAAAGTCCTTGACTAATGTAAATATTACTCAGCAAGAAGTAAAACAATATATGTTATCAACATTCTTCTTATACTGAATCCAAAAACCAGCAGCTACTAGAAAGAAAACAAACTCTATCCCAGATGAAACCAGGACGCTATAGAAATTCTCTATCCCAAATTAATGCAGAATATTTTGTGATGTTTTTATGACTTCAGAAAAAGATACAGGCAGGCTATATAAATATATTTAAGACCATGCTGGAGGACTCTGAGGACCTTTTCTTTCAGTTTAGGATGCTCTTAGGAACAAAGTGAAAGTATTTATCTGCAGAGATGTCATATTCATGTAATGGAACATGTATCTTCATCTCCTTTTTATTTTGACTGTAATGGTGGAAAATCTGAATATTTTTGAAATAGTGAATGTGATATATCAGAGTACTTGTGTGCATGTACTGAGGGAGAAATAAGAGCTGTTTTTTATGGTTCAGCTTCATAAGGCAGTAATAAAACTCAGTGACTTAAAATTTGAATGCCTAGAAGCCACTTGTCCCTCTATAAAGGAGCAGGAATGTAACCATTTTTCTCCAGTATTTTGCGCTCAGAAGAATATTCATCCAGTTTTTAAAATGAGCACTGTAAAATAGTCAAGAACAGTCACTTATGCAATTTATGATCAAGCAATTTCAGAAAAAGGAAACAAAAGTTTTTTACATCTATTCAGCTCCTTATATGCACGCCTAGAATTGTTTGGTGTATTATTCATTACATTTCATACTTGGTATATATTGTTGAGGATATATTTTTTTCAGAGGCATGCATTGTAAATAAATAATTTTTTTCATCTCTGAATTAATATTTGCCAAAGGAAGAAAATGACAAAAACTTAAAAACATATTTTATCTCTGCTAGATTATTTTTTTGTTATATATTTGAGTTTTCCAAAACATCCATAGCAGTTGGTGTTTCTACAGACACTTGTGAACCAGCAGTCCCTCACCATAGAAGAATCTTAAGGCTTTGTAGGCAACTAGTCAGAAGTAAAAGGAGAAGTACTACTACATGAGAAACAATGGGAAGCTTAATTGGGATTTTTTTAAATTGAAAGAGTTCTTAGGCTATAGAAATAAAAATTGTTGCTATCATTATCAGTGTTATTACTGCTGTGAAATAATCAATGAGAAAATGTAATGGTTTTGTGTAGAAGCTAATAGGTATTTAAAAATTTGTGAACTTATTCTCTCTTTTATTCCATTTTATTCTGGCGCACTGTTATCTTTGGGTTTCCCATAAAATTGTTCTGGAAATAGGTGTTGCAAAAAATGAGATAAACAATGCATAAATGAAAAGGTAAAATAGTGTTTTCAGATTCCGAAGAAGGCTGTTTAATATTAGAAATAGAAAGTATGTGTTAGAGGTAGTCCAATGATTTTTTAAACTTTTTTTTAATTCAGACTTTTAGCTACTGTTTTTTAAGGTGGGAATGGAAAAAGAAGTTAGGATGAGTAGAAAACATTAATGAATGTAGAAAATAAGTAAGCTTGAAAGGGCTGTTGAAATGAGTGACACAGAAAGTATACTTAAGAAATACTGTGCACCCTCAGGCTTCATTTTCTGTGGCCTCACCTGGAGATCCTCACCTGGGACCAGAATTTCATATATCTCAGACCAGCTAAAACAGCTTTTTTGACCTGCTGTGTTAGGAAACTTAGGAAAAAAAAGAGGATATATGGCCTTTGGAAGGAAGGGCAGGGCACTCAAGAGGACTACAAAGAGGTAGCAAAGCAATGTAGCGAAAAAATCAGGAGGGCCAAAGCTCAGCTAGAACTAAACCTGGCTTCTGTTGTCAAGGACAACAAAAAAAGTTGCTATAAATATATTAGCAATAAAAGGAGGACTAAGGATAATCTCTGTCCTCTAGTAGATGGGGCTGGTAACATAGTGACCAAGGATGAGGAAAAGGCTGAGGTACTTAATGCCATCTCTGCCTCAGTCTTCAGCAGTAGGACCAGTTGTTCCCTGAGTTCCCAGACCCCTGAGCTAGAAGACAGGGATGGGGAACAGAATGAAGCCCCTGTAATCCAAAGGGAAATGGTGAGGGACCTGCTTCAGCA
>VXBO01004740.1:113437-251125 GCA_013400135.1 Rhinoptilus africanus
AACATTGGAATAGTCTGCCCAGGGAGGTGGTGGATTCACCATCCCTGGAGGTGTTTAAGAAAAGGGTAGATGAGGTGCTTAGGGACATGGTTTAGAAGGGGTTTTTGTCAGGGTAGGTTAATGGTTGGACTTGATGATCTTAAAGGTCCCTTCCAACCTCACTGATTCTATGTTCTATGATTCCGTGAAATGGGAGCTCAGATGAGATGCTGGTTGTTAATCACTGTCTTTGCCCTTGGAATATTAAATAAAAGGCAATGGAGGGAAGAAAACGACGGAGAGAGAGAGAGAAAGGAAGCAAGGGAGAACGTTTGTGCATTACAGTCTATATTTAAAAAAAGAGAAAAAATATTTAATAGATTTCTCACATGCATTGGAAACAGAAATGTGATTGATTTACTCTAGCAAATGAACCTTATTTTAGCTGAAAGCCACAGCACATGAAATCTAAAATATGTGTGTGTTTCACATGAGAACAAATGAACAACAATCTTAGCTCCCAAATAGTTCAGTGATCTATGTTTAAGTATTGAGGTTACAAAGTCAAAACCCAGAATGTCCAAATATACCAAATTAAGTTTAATTATTGAATCCTAGATTACATTAGCTAGTTTTACAAGAAAAAATGTGGAGTGATTAATAAGATTTTCACGTGCAAAAATTAAAAATATTTTTCTTTCATTCATTTTCAAAATAGATTGGTTTTGTAGTGCATATACATAAGTTATAATTTTTTTAAAACAAATCTCTGTATGGTCATCTACAAAAAAATACCTTTGTCCAAATTCTAAATTCAGAAATTAGTAATGAAAGAAATCCCATCACAGTATCTTACCAGAAAAAAGAAAATACAAAGAAAACCCAAGAATATAAATAAACCACTATATCCTAATATTTGCTAGCTATTTTGGTGCATTAAAAAACCTCATTCTGTCTGAGCTGGCCAGGTGAACCTGTTCTCCCACAGAACTTGAGCAACACTGCAAAGAACAACCAAGAGAAAACAGATGATGTAATATAATTTATCAAAAATGAACAACAGGGAACAAAAAAACACCAGCAAAGATAATTTTTTAACTGTAATTTTAGTCAGGTGCTTTGAAGAAATTTTACCCATCTTTGATATCTTCTGAACCTTTTATAACTGACCTATTTGTCTATTTGCTACTGCATTTCCTGTGTTTCTGCAACTGCTGTACCAAAGCAGTAAACAATAATTTAAACTGCATGTTTTACCCATAACATGTCATGATTTCTTTCCACTCTAGAAGAACCTCCATAATATGGTCTCACTTCATCAGATGGTGTATTCTGGGCAGAGGCAGCTTCAACAGCCTCAATAACGAGGTTTCACTCTTGTTTGTCTTCTTTGAATATAGGATCAAATCTTAAGGGGACTCTAAATTTGTTATCTTCCTTCACATACAGCGTTGCTATCTATAGTATTTTTGTGGTGGTTTTTCCTCAACATTGCAGTGCAGAGAAGAGGAAAGAAATTCAGTTGCAGCATGACAGACATTAAAATGTTTGCACAAATGGTTACATTTTAGGCAGTAAGAAAAGTCAAAGTTAATGTCATATTACATACTGATGCATTGAGATCACAGAAGGGTACAAAGGAAAATAATTGAAAATATTAAGCAGGTCTTTAATCTGCCTTTTGAAGCACCACCATTTACACAGTTCTCTGCACTGCATAACTCTCTAACCACAAGTTTGTTCTTCTCTGAAGGCAAACTGTAACAGTCAAACTTCTTTGGGAAGAAAAAGGGAAATAATATGTAAAGGATATTCTCAGTGTTTGGTTAGAAATAGGGAAGCAGAAATAGTTTTTGTGCCAGTAGTTTTGTTTTCTGAATGGGAGACAATCACTCAATCTACCTAAGTTCCTCATCTTTCAGTAGGAGCTCCCTGAGTCTACATTAACATTTTAGTTTGAAACAGTAAAGTGTTTTTGAAGAAGTTTCACATTTCTCCCCAATTAACATGTGTTGATTCAGGTCTCATAGCTGTCTCAGAGCACACAACCTGTTCTGTTTTCAGATGAAACAAACCAAAAAATTTAACCTGTGAACAGCCCAAACGCACTCCAGCTGCTGATGGGAGCGCAGTCCATGGCTACAAACTAGAGCCAGTCTGAAGTGAATCTCCCCAAACTGTCCATGATGTGGACGCTGGTTCTTCATGTACTCTATAGACCTGATCCTGTTGTGGTGTACTACTCCCAGATGTAGTAGACACAGTCTCCCTCTCTCTCTTACACAAACTCCAGCTACAGTTCTAGGTAACGAAGTGACACTCATGTCCAACTCTTTCCGCTTGTCTTCTCTGGAAGCCTTTTTTCATCTCCTCAGTTCCCGTTTTACAAGCCAGCTTCTCCATAGGATGTTCCCTCTGCTCAGTTTCACATGTCTTAGTGAAACTGGTTGACAGGTATTTGCTTCTCCTGATTTTAATTTTATAAAAATACATAACCTTTGTATTAATAGTAGTCTTACTAACTGAAAATATAAATAAAAAATTAATAATGATGAGTTTGAATATAATAAAAAGTCCAGCACTCTAGTTCCTCCTTATTTTTACCCTCCTTTATGAAAAGTGAAGTGGAAGAGAGAGGAAAGAAAGAAATAATATGGGCAGAAAATGCGCTTTCAGTCTTTTTGTATGTGTAGATCACTTTTCTACCACAAAAATTAAAAAGAAATGTTAAAAAAGAGAAAGTGGTTAAAATTCATTCTTTCTTTTAAAGTTTACCTAAAAGTAGGAAAGATAAATTAACGTTTGGATAAAGGCCTGATTTTTTAAAATTATTTTTTATTTTAAAAATCCATTTCAAAATAATAAGGTTTTGAGTCTTTTAAAAAACATTTTTTCTAAAATTTTTAAGCTAAATATAAACAAAAATTATATGTTCTCTTTATGTGTTCAACAAACCCTTTATTCAGAGAACAAAATGAAATGGAAATAAATGTGAACTTTTTTTTTCTTTTTGTCTTTATTTTTTTCTGCCTAGAAAACCAATACATTCTTTCAAGTAATCCAAATTAATCAGCTTTCTTTGGTGACTGGGTTCAGTAGACCAATTATCAGTAATTCAGGTTATCAGTGAATAATGCACAAGATACCGCTGGATTCAAGTTATCCGTTAACCTTTTCTCAGATGGATTTTGGTACCTGTAAACTTTTCCATCAGAAAACAAAAGGAAATATTGTGCTATTCTGTGCTCCAGCTGTTGAAAATGCTTGATAGTTTGAAAGATCAACAAGTTTGCACAAATCCAAATACAGAGCTTGTAAATGCTTCTGCAGACTGTGGTGAAAGTCAGAGCCCTTTGTTTGGCCTTGAATTGAAGCCAAACCCACAAGCTCTTCATAAACTTCAAATTCTGTTGTTATTCTAGAAAGGAGAAAAAAAAAAAGCCCACAACATCTGAGCTGTAAATGTGCAATCAATAGTTTTGTCTGTCGCTGGGGAGAACTAGAGTGATTTTTCTGCTGTGTCCTTGAACTGGAATGCTATGTCATCAGGTGCATCTGTTACTCTTCATTGGATAGTCGTTTGGCTCAAGCTCAAATTGACAAACTTCTGAACTGATTCAGAACACCTTTTAAGTATTGTTGCACCCATGTCTGGTTTTGAAAATCCCCATATGTTAAAAAAAAACAACTTCATGTTTTTGATACCTTCATGTTTTGAGTGAATTTTATGTCTTGTCTGTTTCTTTCCCTTTGTTCATGCTTGATCGTTGGCCTTTTGAATGTCTTCTTTTTAATATTTGAAAAACAAGGAGAAATACACATTGCTAATGGGCATATTCCTGAAATACTTAGCATCTCTGTGATTTTGCTTCATGTTGGTTTTCATAACATTTGCCTCAGATATTTTTTAAAATATTTTTCCATTTAGCCCCTGAAAATTTAGACATGCCTGAGTTCTGCCATGCTTAACATAAATACAAAATAGTATGGATGGGACTAGATGAATTCCATTGACACTGCAGGACCTGAAGATATCAAATGGAAACCAAGTGGGTTTTCCTTTGAAAATGAGGGTACTTGAGAAAACCCATAAAAGAAACAGCAGCAGACAAAGAAAAAGAGCCAGTAAGAAAACCATAGAAGAGATTAAAAACAGCAACAAATAAAAGTACACTTCCTGCCCTTTGCAATGCTGTTGGCTCAGAGAGACGAATGCATGAACAAATAAATATATCTTCATCTTTGCCTGTCTCTGTATTCTGACCTCAGTTTTCCTGGTGCAAATATAAAAAAGACAAAACACACAGTTTCCCCTTCTTATTCCCAAGGGATATTGCTTTGAAGTACTTGCAAGCATAGAGCTATGATCTCTTGATATTTTCATGAAAGAGCCTCTTAACCAGTGCAGAACCAGGTTCTGGATTGCAGTCAAGCCTAATATTTGAAAAGTTATTTTACAAACTTATTAGATCAGAATCAAATTCTGAAAATCAAAGTTCTCAAAGTAGGAATCTCCAGTACTCAGAGTTATTAGATTCCTTCTTTGGCTGTGGCTACTCTTGTATGTGATGGTTTCAGTGGTATTTGCAACAGTGTGGACCCTGATCTCAAAAAAAAAAATTTTACCAACAATTAGCCAACAATTTTACACCGGGCATTAAGTAAATTTCATATTGATACCAGCTTCTCTCTGCCAGCTACCTTTCACTGTCTTAATACCATCATTTAAAAAAATTAACAAATTTACAGCTGAAGCACAATTTGAAGTAGTATGTTCTCCTAGGAGAGTTAAAAAATCCTTGAAGCTGAACCGTTTGAGAATTCCACTTAAGAATTTTGAGAAAGGCAGAAAAATGTCGTTGTCTGGAAGCATTAATGATCCTCGTTTTAGACAGACCAAATAATCAAAGTTATCTTTCAGAGGAGGGAATAATATTTTTTTTCTTTAAACTTCTGCTGATGAGTGAGGTTTTATTAACTGTTTTAAATTTATGGAATTCTGAAATATGGAATTCTGAAATATGGAATTCTGTGTCCACTAAAATATCTGGAGAGCCCTAGTCATGTGCACTTATAAACTAAAAGAGCTATTATTGTGGATGGAAATAACTAGGTGAAAACAACTAAGCACCTTGATCAAAGCAACCATCTTCCCTAGCCTATATTGAACCCAAATTTCAAAAAAGTTCTCTCCAGTAATACGGATATTTGGACCACAATTCAAGATACAATCACTGTGGCCTTATAAATTGTAATAATGCTTCTTAATAACTGGTAACCTAGATCAGTGAAAGTAACGCACATTTCTTTCTTTGTGGTTATACATCCCTTTAGAAATTACATAAATGCATGTTATTTTTTTTTTCTTTTAACTGCCTTGTAAAAAAATTTTATTCCTTCCTAGTGGGAAGATTTGGAAATGTTTATTCATACTTTAACCTTTATGTGACCCCAGCTACTGGGGTATGAATGTCCCTATCTGTGTTGTCGTTACGACAGTAACCCTACCTGTGTCTTCATGTGGAGTTGATCTCGGTACTAGGAACAGTGACAACTCGGTGACCTAGGTCACTGATTTCTCCTGAAATAAAACTATGGCTACCAGTAAAGGAAATCTATCCCTCTCTTTTTGTTTACTAGGTCCATTGGTAATAAAAATTGCACAACAATTAAAAGCAATGATTGTATCTGCTGTGCTCTGCATGGGTACCTTTTCATGCATTAGTAATACAGGTATTCAATAAAACCCTCATCTGCTTTCAGCTGACAATTGTTTAACTTTTCTTTACACAGAGGCTCATGTTCTTCTTGCAGTATGACAAAGCTTAATGGAGGTGTTGTGAAATGCTTTCATTGAAGTTCTTCTTTAATTATAGATGTCCTGCGTGACAAGTTCTTATTTAGCATATGTTTCTTCACTCCAAGAACATCAGTTTAAGTCAGTGATCAAAGTGTAGTTGAGAGAAATTCAGTATATTAATAAATCCAACCTTGCTCTCCATGAACTTCCTTACCCTGAAATTCAGCACCACTCACCTGAATCAATCAGCGTATTTCAAGGTGCCATTCATACCAGGTACAGCCTGTTGAATCACCACAGAAATAGAAACTAAGTTCAAAACACTTTCTTAGTACTTACTGCACTCTACAAGAGTAGCTTGGCTACTCTTTCAATGTTCCTCTTATGACTTTTCCCATTTCTGAAGCATACAACATTGTCTTCTGTGGAGAAAAAGTGAACCTTGTGTAACTGATCACTTGGACATTTAAACATTTCAGTTCAAATATTTTCTAATGCATGTCTATTTATTTGACTCTTTGCAATCCACTTTTCTTTCAGGGATTCAGAATATGTTTTTAAAAACAGGTCAGATCCGAAAATCTTTTCTACATTTTTCACACAGCTATATTTAAACATACTTGAAGTCAGCATAGTTGTTTTTACAGTGTTTAGAAAGTTAAATCTTGAGTGTAGATACACTGAAAAATATTGAACCATGCTTATTCCAACTGAAAAAGTCTTATTCATTTACCATGTTAGATTCAACTAAGTGTGACTTAAATGGATTGCACAAACCTGCATTTGTGCCCAACACGGATTCATGTGAAAATGAGAGAATGCTGTCTTAATGACTATTCATATAACCTGAGTGAGAAAATAGTTCTGAGAGACTATTACATTTCCTCTGCCTGTTTATATCAACAAGGTATCAGTTCTAAAGTGAAAAGGAAGAAACATCCTCTTAAATATGGGTATGACTAGTTCGCATGTTAGAAAGGCTGTGTGGGGAATGATGGGAAATATTTGTAGATGCAAAATACACCCTGGATCACTTTATCACATAACATGGCTGAGCTTACGTGTGGTTAGAAACCGATCTCGGTTTGGGAATTGTTTTGGGTTTTGTTTCCATTACTTTGCAGCTTGTAGTGCTGACAGTAAGCTTTGCAGAATGTCACAAAAGGTCAGTGGTGGAGTTAGCCTTCAGCCGTAACTGTATCTTAACTATGATGTAGAGGTTGCAGAAACACGTAAATACAATTTTTAATCACAATATAATTTTATTACCTCTCTGGCTATTAGGAGTCAAATGTATTACCTACAGATGTTTACACTTATCACCTTAGAAGTTATATGTTATGTAGCCACTGAATATATTGTTTTGAAAGTTCCTGTATCCTTATTATATGCCTCAAACCCCAGATCTTTATTTTACTCCCACAAGAGTCTGAAGTCCTCATATCAGTCCAGTTAAAGATGTAAGTTTTGAAGCCCAGTCCCAGATTATACCAAATTTTTGAATTATAATGAGACTGAATTCCCTATATGCTGCACCTGTAAGATACACGTTCTGTTCTGAGCAGTGTCAGTTTGACAGTAAAAAACCCAACAAAATGAACTTCCAATGCAAATTTATTTTTTATTTAATTTATATGCTTAATTTTCAATACAATTATGTTTAAGTGCTTGCCAACAAAGCACTTGAATAGTAAAAGTTGCAAAGCAGTTACAAAAAAGATTATTTCTCATTTACTCAGTTAAATTCTTACAGGTATAAGAAGCCCTCATATTTATTGATCATATTTGTATAAATTAATCACAGAGTCATATGAAAATAAAGTATTAGGAAGTTTAATATAATTGTATAAAAGCTGAAAGGAATTAACTGGGCAGAGATTTTTTATTCTCTCAAAGAGCAGAGAATATCCTTACTTGGTATAAATCAGTACTGCTCAGCTGACTGCAGTAGACATATACAGATTTCAAAACTGATGCTGCTGTGGACTGACATGTTAAAAGACAAGATACCTTTAAAAAACATTTGATATATTTTAACATAAATCTATTTTAACTTTAGCAGGATGTATTCCATCTTGTCATTAAGATACAGTTTGGAAGACATCTTTACCGTCCGATGGAAATTCCAGTAACAGAATGTTCTTAATAATGTTTCTCACAAAATAAAAAACTGAGGAAAAAAAAATCAAGCCTTTTTACAGATTAAAAGGCTGTGAGAAAATTCAAATCAGAAATGCTGAGATGTTTGTTTGCAATATTTTTTATTTACACAGCATTTTTCTTCATGCCTGAGCTGAAACACTTTCAAAAAACAGACGTAATATCCTCAGGAACAAGTATATGTGGTCAAGGGCAACCGTTCAATTTTTGGTGGGAATATGGGTAAACTGGAGGAGGTCCAAAGGGCAATTTCTTTTACAAGATCCTAAACAGACTTTAGCACTCATAAGGGTTTTGTTCTCTGTTGTTTTTTTAAACTCAGGTTATTCCCCTTTCTAAGTGAAACACAGTTTGTAAACTTAAGCTTGGGCCTTAGGTCTTAACAACTTTATTACTCCTTTTCCCATTTCATTCCCTTTTATGCAAATCTCATGTATGAAAACTTTAAATTTTGCTCCTCCTGACCAGCAACTTAAGGAAAGAATTACGGTATTTCGTCTAATTTTTTTTCTTTGCTATCTTTCCTCAAGGTAGTTTAGTGTAATCAGGTAGAGGAAGAATAGGCTTGGCTTACGTTATTTGGAAGTGAAGTCAGTAGAGGGGTTACCAAATTGGGTATAAATGGGGGGTTGTAGACTATATAGTTAATCAGACCTCTTGAACCATTCCTTTCCATTGATTAAAAATCTCATGTCTTTTCCACGGATAGTTATTTTCTGTCCTATACTGGTAACAGCCCTCAGTTTGATCACAGGATCTGTTTGAGTCCACCCTGCTTAACCAGATAAAGTTTAAGTACTTGATCTAATTAAGTTTTCTGGACTGTGTCTGTAATAAGGGAATAATAGAGATACATCTGCAGAGGTAAAATCATACCAGACTCAGGTGGAATGTCTAAAAACTGTATGTGTAGATGCCTTTTACTTGGATTAACAACAGTGAAGTCTATTTATAACTTTTATAAAGCTACAGTTGGTCTGATGAGCACATATACTGATTAAAAGTATGAATCACCAGGCAATGCTACAAAAAATTTAAACATTCTATGATATAAAGAGAAAATGTCCTGTGTTAACATCTCCAGATGCCATGCTTCTCTCTCTTGTTCCTCTTTGTCCCATATAAGACAGGAGAATGCGAACATTTCATATTTCCCATGAACTATATATAATATATATGAAATTTTGTGTTGTGCCTTGCATTTTAAGAAACAAGATTAATTAAAGTAATAAATTAAAGCTAACTCTTAGTGACATACTTCACAGTACGTTTAGTCATCATAAGGCTTATTTTTCTCTCAGTAGACATTTTTTTCTGAGACAAATCCAGTTGAGTTATATTTTAAATCTTCTGGGGGATTAGCAAAATTAAGGTAGTTTGAATACCTTAACTACATATTTTGAGTGTTGGAATGGATTTCAGCTGTAACTTTTATAATGAATAATTTTAAAACTCTATCCTTTTCACTTTTGCTGTGAATTTAGTTTGATACTTTCATTTTTCAGTTTCACTGGATACTATGCCAATATATTGGCTTTAAAAAAACAAAAGCTCTCCATGTGTCTCCTCAGTTTTACATCAGTGTAGACCCAGTGAATGTAGGAGAGAGAGATTTTGGCTCTAAGGAAATGAAAAAAAATAACTTATTTGTTTGTTGCCTCCAGAATTTAAGTCTTTGAAATTCGTTCAGTATATTACAGTAGGAAGTCAGATCTCTCTCTGTCCTCTGTATTTCTAGTGTTTGGTTGCAAACAGCAGCATCCTGATATGCTCTGGCAGTTTTCAGCACAAAGTCCAAACATCTGAAAGAATAAGTACTTTATACTGTGCATAGGTTTTTGTTGTTTGTGTTTTTCATAGTTCTCATGTCTGATAGTTATATTACTACTAATGTGTTAACTTCAAAGGAAAAAGTGCTATTTTAATAATATTAAATGTGGATAATTAGCTTACTTAGCACCACAATATTAGGAAATTTGGCGAGTGATTTGTTTGTATGTGTTGATTACAAATTTAAATATTTTTCCTTGCAGCTCAAATACTTTATTAAAGCCGCTCTACATTTTTTCTAAGTTTCATTTTATTTTGTTTGATGAGCAATTATTACTTCTAATGCACTTGCAAAATCTTGTCATTAAATACATGATGAAAATATTGTATCTGCTTTGATGTAGCATTTGATTCCTCAGCTGAAGAATGTGTTAAACTATATGTACTTAATGCAAGAGAAAAATGTAAATATGGTCAAGAAAGAAGGATTGACTGTCTGAAATGGAATAAAAAGATGCTTACTTATTTTACATGTAAAAGCATTAACACAGATTAGTATTTAAATACTTTGGGTCTGATTTACATGGAACTGTGTGCAAGAAAGCTTTAATGGTTTAATGACACATCTTTTCCATGAACAACTTTTTCCCTTGACAACTGTGTTCTATACATGCATGACAAACTCCAGTGTATGTAGTCATGATAAATTGCTTATGCACATGAACACCTAAAGCCTTCTGAAAATTAGGTCAGTGTGAACAAACAAATGCTGGGTGTTACACAGAGTGAGCCCTCTGACACATTTCTCTGAGGAAGAAATGTCTTAATATGGGAAAAGCTGCAAATGTCTTCAGTTCCACCTTTGTTTATATTCTTACGCTTTTCCAGTTTTAAAAAGATGGCTAATAAGTTTTTTGTTTTCCACAGAAGACACTGATAATGACAGTGTTCTTTTAAATCTAAAAATAGAGGTCTTCTCTGGACTGTTGGTTTCCTTTTACACTCCCCTGCAGTCTGTTTCTTCTTTCACTCCCCTTACATTCCTTCACAATTGTGAAAAGTCTTGAAGAGAATGCTTTCAATATTTTTACTTTTTCTTGATACAATGAATATTTTCCAGAAAGTTGCTCTCTCTTGTCTTTTGATTTTTCTTGTACCTTTTTATGCCTCTGTTTCGTTTCCTTCAGCTAAGAGCAGAGTACCCTTCCCCTTATACCCAGTCAGCTTGCTGCAGAGCAGTAGCAGTGGTCTACCAATGCCACTGATAGGCTGAAGACACTGTAAGAACAAGTTTCTGTCTCTCAGGGGAATGAGAGGACTCTTTCACTAAAAAGACCAAAAACGCTTTCTAAGTCCAAAAGCAATATTTTATATGAAGAAGAATGACAGCAGGCCCATTTTAAAAATTGAGAAAACTCAGCAGAATGCAAAAGGTTTGGAAAAAAAAATCTTGCTCTGCCCTCCGTGTCCTTGCAGGGCAGGTTCTTGCTTGCAAGTCTGCTCTCAGTCAACTCAGGGGCTTTCTGAGCTGTGGCAAATTCTGTATTATTCCTTCTGTCCCTAGGAAGCCTCTTCTTCTGTCACTCTTAGGAATGTGTTTTCTCCCTTTTCCTCTAAGAGTCGTCTCAGTCTTTTCTTGTACTGCACACTCTAAGCTTCTCATGACTCTTTCAGCCTTCTCCTCTTCTGGAAGCGTAAGTTACACCAAGGATAAGCAGGATCCATCTGTGCCATCAAATGTAATCTGACATAATTATTTCTTTTTTTAAGGGGGTGTAACATACAAATAAAGAATAAATTCGTCAAACAGATGCTCTTTCTCACACATAACTTGCAATAATACTACTAAGTATGTTAATTATTAGTGGAGGAATAACTTCAAAATACAGTATGCAACCCATGGTGATTGCTTTCCGCAGGATCTGCCTTGCCATTTGTGTCTTGAGTACTAAAAGAGAAGCAAGGTTTCAGGAACAGCTTGAATAAAAAGGGATAAGGAGTTCAAAAGAAAGAAAGAAATCTTTTAAGTTTTTATTTGTTCTTGAGTCAATGAATATTCCTCACTGCTTCAACTGCTTAAAATATTTCTAAGAAATTCCTTGCATTATACTGGAATTATTTTTCACTGTATTCTACCTTAGAGACAAGGAAGCCTTTTGCTGCTAATTTGTTTCAACAAATTGCAACCTACAGGACAAAGTGCTTCAGTTGCTGGGTGTGATGGACTATCTAAATCACATGACATTGTTTATCCTCCTTGCCAGACAAAATGTAAAGCCTGACAAGCAGAAAATCTTAAATATTAAAAAGCAAACTTCTGTAGATCTGTCTTCAGCTTGTGAGTGGGGTTGCTGTGAAGAGGTCCAGACCCTGAAGTGCCCTGCCTTCATCTTTGAAGTCAGTGTATCGGAAAAAACAAAGTCCTGTTTTTCTCCAGCTAGGTTTTATTATAGTATAGCCTGGTCTGGTCACATAGTGGGTAGCTCCTTCCTCCACTCTTTGCTTTCCGTACAGCACCTTCAGTGCTTTCCCGGATTTCCAACTGCACAATCTCCCATTGTGTTCTTCCAGATTTAGCTCTGCTCCATTCTTCTTCTTGACCTCTTCTTTCAAGTCTTCCAGCTTCAACAGTGTGGCAGACCCTATACTAGACTCTGTCTCTCCACCTCACTTCCTCCATCCAGAAACTCCTTTCCCTTGGTCAGGCTCAGTCTTTACCAAGGAAGAAGCAATCTGTGCCTCCCTCCGGAGGGTCTCCCCTGCCACAGGGCACTGTAGCCAGTGCTAGGAAGTCATCTTCTTACTGCCCAGCCACAGCATATTTAACAAAATGGATGATCTATGCCATTTACAAAATAAACATAAACTGAACGTTTCTCCTTTTCATTAGAGATGCATTTATGTAAGGTAGTAGAAAGAATGTTAATTGTAACTGTAAAATCTGGGGCTTTTTCCCACATACTTCTGTTTAGCTTTTTTCTGAAATACAGGTCAGAGTTTTCTCTTTTCAGGATATTTTGGAAAGGATTGAGAATTAAGCCTCAAAATTAGTGTATGTAAAGACCACACAAAGTGGATGTTGCCGGTTCCCAGGCATATCATACATAGACTATATTAACAATAGCAATCACAAGGGTATGTGGATCTGTAATTAACATAGGACATTGTGAAAAGTGTAAGATACATTATGGATATATTTTAAATAAAAGTTCTCAAGCTACACAAGTTCTTTGTAGACTGTCCATGTTAAATATTTTAAAGGGCATAGTCTCAATGTAAAAGCCTGTGGAAGAGATCACAGGGGCAAAAAAAAAAAGTGGGACGAATTCTAAAATGATAGGAAGCTGCTGAGATGCAGTTCAATTCTGTAAAATTCAGAAGGCAAGAATAAAATCTAAAAATCTGATACAGAAGAAACGGGCATGACATGAGATATGCAACAAAGGCATATTGCAGTTCCTAAAAGAACTCAACTCTTCATATACGTGGTGTTTATTTGGTTCTCTATATTAAAGGAGTAGTAACTACAATCCTTTCTGATGTAGGCAAGAGTGGCACAACAAGAGCAGTCATATCTGAAAATTCAGTACATACCTATTGTTTCTCATGATTTCCATGTTCTTTTCAGATTAACTGTGTTCTTTCTTCTATATGTGAATGGAACTTACTCCTTGATTCTATAGCGATGGCACTGTCAAAACACCAATTGTTTGAGTATGCTACTCAGATTATTGTTTAACAGGGTATGACTTGTGAAACACATTGGAGATGTATTGGTGTTGTGACACGACATGTTCGTACTGACTCTAAGGAGTATAGACACACGTACAAGTTTTAGTGGTTACTGAATCGTCTGCAGAAGTCTTGTAATGACCCATGGTATGTAACATGAATGCTAATGCTTGCTGAAGTTTGTGCTACTGTTCTACTGGTGTTGTTTTCCACACCAGCTGCCAGCATGTTACACATTAACAGTGAAGTATCTTCATCACACAGTTAATCATAACTATGTGGAGAGAAGTGGAGAGACATTCTTGCAATCAGTCAAGTAACTTCGCCCATAGCTGTCCTTCACTAGGCTATCTATGGGTTACATTCAGTGTGTTAAAATGGATGGATTCACAGGTTTCTCCATATGGTCTCACACAGTGCTGCTGTCAGTGATAGTGTTATGAGGAAAATATTTGTAAAAGTAGCAACTAAATGGAACAAGCATTATTAATGCAGACAGTTTTAAAGATGAATGAAAGCAGCATCTGGCATTGTTAGATCTGAAAACTGTAAGATTTCTAAAAAAATCACTGATTTTTCTCCTTTTTCATGTCTTGATTTTCCATTAAATATGCTGTTTTGCCAGGATGTACATCTATCTAGTCTCACTTCATAGCCTGTACCTGAAGGTCACATGGTCTAAATCAATTTAGAAGAGGGAAAGTCTCAGACAAGAAAATACAGTGCAGGAATTTGTTGTTGGATGCTTGGCAGGATTATCAGCTGCCAGGCAAAATAGTTTGAGTTCTACAAGCAAAGTAGGCAAGCTTCCAACTCATCCCAAAGTGAAAACCAAGCTCCAGCCTATTCTCTTGCTCTGTCTCCTCCACTGATTATAGAGTACGATTGAGCATTGGCTGAAGGCTTTGCTGTAAGCAATTACTAAATGATACATCATTGCAGATATGATCTATCTGAATTGATTTGTTCATGATTTACTAATTAATAATAAGTAAATCTCTTAATCATTCTAACCTGCAATGCTCCAGTTTGCATCATGGAGCTGTCTTAAAATACATAACTAGATTCCTTTTCATGGAAATTAGACTGGGAAACACACTGCAGGATCTCACCTAGTATTTTCCAGATGGTAAAAGGTATTTATTCCATTAAATTGAACTAGAACTAGCCCAAAGTGAGATCTTAAAATGCACAGAGTGTGGATTTTCAAACTTGACTCCAGCCGTTTGCTCCTTTTGCACCACAGGACTGACTAATGGCAGCATTTCAGGTTCCTTTTCATTAGAATAAATTGAATTTCTATCTGTGACAATTTTATGGATAACATTTCACACCTGCTGTTCTAATATTTCTTCCAAGGCATTGTGTCAGACCTCGGGCTGACACATTATTTGGGTCATTTTTACCCCTTTGAGTGTTGATGCGGCATTAGTTCTGCTCTTGTTCAACATTTAATGCAACACTAAACATGGAAAGCATATTCCTCAGTCAACCTTTTGAAACTCTTGTCCAAGCTGCTTGCCTCTGCTTCTGTTGCAGCTGAGTCTCTGAATCCTCAGTCTGAACGAGGCACATATTTTTCATCTGCATTACAAATACAGAAGAGCTCTGGAGTAGACAGAGCTCATCCAAGAGCTAACTAGAGATCTGCCCGTTGATTATCCAGAAGCAAAAAAGTAGCTAGAAGACATGGGACAATCTGAAAGCATCATATGTTTATTGAGGATCCAATATGGGTGGCTTTGAATGACCTGGACACATTGTCCTGGAAGAGGACACATAAGGACGATGGTTCCAAATGGGAACATAAGACATAAATCTGTGTGAAGCCAGGGTTTGCTAGTTTCACAAAGTCACAGAATAGCTTGTTTAATAGAAATTATTATTTTCTTTTCCTCAAGTTTCTAATACAAGTATACAGGCCACTTAAAAATTCCTTTTACATTCCTATAACTTTGAATTTAAACCTCATTTTAGTTTTCCTACCTGTCCTAGTATTAGTTTAAAGCAGTTCACCCCAAATAATCTGTCATCCTTAGGCTTGATCCCTTCTGTTGAACTAATGCCACATCACTATTGTTTCAGGATTTCAAAAGTTTTACCCCCTTGCTCTACAAAAATTTCTTACTGTTAGTGTTTCTTGAATAGCGGAGTCTACCTTCTCCATCAACAATATATTTGCAGATGTGTTAGATTACAATGAAGGTTCTTTATTTGTTTTCATTTGGCATTTGGTTCTATTTGCCTTTTTTTTTTTTTAAACCCCCAAAGTAATTTCTGGATATTTTGTAAAGATGCTCTCCTGAGAATCATTAAATTCATTGCATTGCCTTATCTCTGTAGAATACTTTTTAATGTATAGAATTTAATCAGCAGATGCCTAATCCTTCTTTAGGTTTATCTACCTCCAGTGTTTCCAGCTTGTGCAACTATCAAAAGTTTCATAGTCGATATTGTCTGCACTTTGTACACTCAGTTGCTAAACTTGGTTATCAGTTGATGCAGAAAGTAATGTAAATGCCTTGAGTAGCTGCTCTCTAATAAACTTTGGTACATCAAAGCAGTATAGAGAAGGATGACATTTGACCATATACTTTCTGCTAGGAAGTCACATAATTTTTCATCTGCTGTCCATCTTCCTGGTTGGAGCAAAGGAACAGCAGAAAGTTTTGTCAGGA
The DNA here is from genome assembly GCA_013400135.1 of Rhinoptilus africanus. Classification (NCBI taxonomy): domain Eukaryota; kingdom Metazoa; phylum Chordata; class Aves; order Charadriiformes; family Glareolidae; genus Rhinoptilus; species Rhinoptilus africanus. Next base: position 129,557 of record VXBO01004740.1, read on the forward strand.
ACAAGAAGGTAGAGTAATTGGAAGAATTACTGTACTCACAGTAATAGTTTGTTCTCTCATTAGAACCGATACAGCTTGTAATAATCTTCAAAATGTTCACACTATTCTTTGGATGAGTAACGAGTTAGGGAACTGAAAACTGGAGCTTTCTTCTGCTCCATCTAATGAAAACTATATTGTGTGCCTAAGACCTTGTAGATTCTGGACACGGAGATACATGTGTGTGTGCATATATATCTGTAGAGCATGCACACAGAGAATGTAATAAATGATGTTTAAAGTTCTGGATCTTCATATGGGCACCTTAAACATTCAGGTATTGTGCTACATTAAACAGTGGGACAATGGAGCTTGACTACCTCAGATGCACTACTGACATTTTTTAATGGTTGTTTTTACTGTCTGGTCTAATCTTATTTGATACTTTCAACAACACTTTAAAGACTCCTTTGTAGAAGTTTCAAATCTCGCATCTGGGTAACTTACTGAAAATGTAACCTGACAGTGGAGTGGAACCTGTCTTAGCTTCTTTTCGTAAAGGAATCAATAGCACTTTACACCTAATCTTTATTTCAGCTTTTAGGCTTTTAATGCATCATTGGCTCCCTTTTGACACATAGGGAGAAAAAAAGTGCTACAAAACAACAATATAATTTTTCTTTCAATATAATTGACAGGAAACTTTTTCTTTAGCTCTGTGGAAAGAAAAATATAAGAGTTAGGGTCACAGAAAACATTTATTTTATTTTTTTTTTTCAGAAGGCTGGGCAAAGGAAATGCCTTTTCAATCAATATAAAGCTAGTCAATCAGAGAAAAAGACAAAAACTGAAAAACAGTACAGAGGAAATTGAAGGGCCTTTTGCACTCTATGCACAAGGGTGAAGAAAGCATTTTCCGTAGACTATGCATGAGCAACTGCTCTGCTAGTTGGCTTCCTCCATCTGAATCAGCAGGAGCCAACATGGGGAGAAAGGGAGACAAAAGATGCTGTGGGTCATTGAGTTAACCAGGCTTGTCATCATTAAAGACTTCTGTTTAGGGTCTCCCTCTGTTCCTGCATGCCACTCTGACCACAGTGGAAGGGTTGCTTGACATTTGAACTACGAAAGGAAGTCATGGTCTGGGAATTTTTGTCAAATAAAGGAGTCATAGTGAATATTTTATTCAAACATGTTCTAGCTTTCCACTAGGCCTGTTAGATAGAAGACTTTTTTTTTTTTTTTATTTTGTGAATGTGTATGAGGCTAGGAATGTCTCTAATTATTCACTTTACAAACATACCTAGATGGGCCTCTCAGTTACTTAGCACACTTTGGCAGCTTGCAACACAAGGAGACACTGTTAAATTTGTGACTGGGGAAGTAAAAAGTTTCCTCATAATTAGGAACAAACTTGAAGGCAAGAAGAAGCCAGCACCATTTCAGAGGGAGACAGCTAGCTGAGCATATCATCAGGTGCAGCTAAAACTATCCAACCTCTGGACTATGTGATGTTTCTTAATTTCATTTCGGTTTTAGTTTATTATTTTCAAATACAAGAAAGTCAAAGCATTAAGTCAAAGAACATAGGTAAGAAATAACACAGTGTCACAGCAACTATCTGAGAAAATGAATGGCGTTAAAGACAAATGAGAGAGTCTCTATCACTGCCAAAACAATGTAACTAGCATTTTTTGGATGCTTGTTTGAATTTTTATGGGATTTTTATTTTTCTTATACGGTGTTAGGATCCAAGGAATTTAATTTTATAGGCCCCGTTCTGTACCTTTCACATAATTTTGTGTGATAAAGATGGTTTTCAGCCATCATTCCTGCAGGGCTCGTTCATTTCCCCAGTAGTCAGACTTGGAATGCTTAATGACATGGGTTTGGAATTAGAGATTTTGGATAAAGTGGATTGCTCTTAAGTATGACAGACTTGTTTTCCTCACAGATTTTGAGAGTAATCTGTCACTCCTTAAGTATCAGCTTCATCTCTACCTTGCAGATATCAGTGAATTTTCAACCTTCTCATTCAAGTATTGAGGAGATGGGCCAAATCACCTCTTCAGTCCAGGGCAACTATACCTTTCCCTAACCAACATATTTATGTTGGTGTTCCCATTCACATGGACTATACTCCCTCACCATTCCACTACAGCTTCCACTTTCACACTGCCTAGCTTGCAGGTGTTACATATCTGGAGTATGTAGGCTTTTCACTGGTACCATTCAACAGGGGGCTGCACATTTGCCCTGCATCTCCTTTAATGACAGCTTCTCAGGACCTATGGCAATGTTCATTAAGGCACAGAGTGCGGAAAGAGAGCTTTTATAAAACGCTTCTACATAACAAGACATTTTCTTCTAAGGAGAAGCAATGTGTTTCTTTTTACTTGCTCACAAACTAATAGGAAGGTGAATTGTGAGCAGCCAGGTAAGAGTTACCACTGAAATCCATCTCAGCTGGTGCTTCTCATACACAGTGAGCAATGATTTCAACTTTCACGTTTTAGTTAAAGTCTTTAGAAATATGCGTGGCTGCTTAAAGCAACTTTGCTAACAGGGAAAGAAAACACTGTACACCACAAAATGTGTGGGTTTTTTCAGTTACCTCAGTTAATTGGAAAACTTCAGAAAGTTCAGGAAAAGGTTATGCAAACACTGATTAACCCTCTATCCACTTGCAGGACATCATGTCCTGGATTAATTTGCTGAGAAGAAAAGACTGAATGAAACCTCAGAGAATTTACCCAATTTTATTTAATCTATGAAGTAGAATTGAAGAATGCCAGATAAGATACAACTAAGAACATGAACTAATATAGATTTTAAAATAGGAATGGGGAATATGACCCAGAAAGGGCAAAGTTAAGAATATTTATGCCAGTATTTCAGCATAAATGCTTACCATTAGGCAGACTGTCTATCCTAATGGAAAATCAGATAAAAGGTGCAATTTTAAATACATTACTAAGGAAGAGGTGAGAGGTTATACAGTGGAGTTAATAAATGTAAATAAGCAAACCAAGGAAACTGAAGTTCAGTTCATGAATCCTGATTTAAGACAATACTTTCAAAGATGCCTAATGACGATACTTTGTAGTTATGACCATTTCTTTGAAACTGATCATCTCATTCTATCAAAACCACTTAAAACTCTTAATATCAGATCCTAAACAAACAAGTCAATACCAGAACCACAAGAACTTGTTGCCCACCCTTACAGTAAACCTAAGCTATTAGGTGCTGAAATCCTTTTAAACTTAGGTGTCTAATACAAGAATCTAACCCAAGACTGCTGGCACACAAGAAATGTTGCAGGATTGTTATGAGTGATCTACAAGACTTGCATCTCCTCATTCTTCACAGGGGACTGATACTACCATGAGAGGGAGAAAGTGGATCAGAAAATAAATGTTCCTCCTGAATCCGGAAAAACTGCAACTGTTATAATCTGGCTAAAGCAGTGCTCTCCAGCCTGGAAAGTAAAGGTGGGGCAGGGGGTATACAGGGCATAACCTTTGTGTTTGTATGTTTAGGTTCTTCCCCAAAAGAGAAAGATTTGAAAGTATAGATATTAGATCAGTCATTAGGTTGTCTGGTTCTCTAGATCATCAACAAAAATCCTGCTATGAGTTATGAAGATTAGAAGTTTATTATACAAACCTGCAAGGCACCGGGACACTGAAAATCCAGCATTATTGTGAAAAAGTATTGTTTGCATTGGATTTGTTGTGTGAATGATCAGAGACTTTTAGGCTGTTCCTGAGTTAGCACCTCTTCACAGTTCCTCCTTGCCTCTTCCCTGGCTCTAGGGTTTGGGGAAGAGGAGAGTCTCGCCTTTCTTCAGAGCACCTCTCCTCAGAGCTCCTCGGAGCTTCCTGGGAGGACCTTGTCCAGGCTGTGTAGGAACGAACATTTCATCCATCAAGTACTCGTGCATTATTTCTGCACATTAACAAGGATTTTTTTTCATTGCCATTTTTCACTTACCATAGTAGACAAGGTCATCAATCTGAAAGTTTTTTATAGGGCTGCAGTCCAACCTTCTACTATGAGTCCACAAACCACAGTGCTAACCACAAGAACAAGAGTATAAAGAACTGGGAAGTCATTTCCAGATAAAGAAACAATTTCTCCAAATGACTTTTGATAAATAAAATTTTATTTCCTGCAAGTATAAGTCCTAGAATTCATTCTGTCTACATCCAGGTACTTGAAAACTGCATAATGTTTCTGTGTGCACAAAAAGAGGCCCTTTTAGGAAAATGCAGCTTTATGTTTCTACAGTCTCTATAATTGATACTGTTCAGGCTCCTTTCTTAAGAGTACTAAACATTTTCTGTATCATTGAGTGACTTATAGGCTTTACCATTGTTGATAAAGATGTTTGTGAATTAAAATCCATGCTTTTGATGTTTATAGACAGAGTAGGTCCTGAACTTCACTGTTTATATAATTGCATTTTAAAGCATTATCTTTTGAAGCCAGGGGTTATTTCTTTAAATAAACTGATCGAAAAGGAAACAAACTCTTTCAGGACAAAAAGTATAGAAAATAGATAGACTAGCAATTGTAAAGCAAAAGTGGGTTTTTTTTCCAACTCTAAACAATTATAATTGCTGTAATAACTTGTCATTAAGTAGAATATACATTAAAGGGGGTGGCAGATTCTCAGTGGTAAAAAGCACTCTTTCCACCATGAAGTCATATGAGACACTGATTGTTGTCATCTAATTGATCCCATACCCTCCCTCCTTAAATACTTTTTGCATCTGAAAATTATAATTTATTAATAGTGTATAACTAGATTTTTTGTGTGCATCATCTTACACGTTTCATTGATAATGGCCCATTTTGAAAAATTAAGAGTAGATAGGTAGAGTCTAGAACTTCCCATTACTCAAGTTATGTAGTGAGGCAATGTACTAGTTGGCAAAATTATAATTTAAACAATAAATGAGAATCAGAATCACTTTCCTCAGAATCAACAGAAGTTTAGCCATTCATTAAGTGGGAACATGATCAGGCCAAAAAATAGAGCAAACTTTAGCAATACTATTGCCATGGGAAGTCTGGGAACTAACAGGGAATTGCAGGAGCTGATTTTCAAATGGATGTTGGAACATCGGTGGACCAAAATAGACCATACATGACCATGCAAGAAAAAGACAATTTCTTTACAGATCAGCTCTCTTCAATACAGAAATTTTGTTGTACAGTTCAGTGGCAGCTGTTTATCCTACCATTCCAAGGTGGAGTTAACATAGAGGAGGTTGGAGAGAAGATTGCCAGAAGAAGAGGCAGCCACAGAATAGGGAGGTATGCCTTAGGCTCCGCTGGAGCCAGCAGATAGTCATGGAAGTGTTAAATAATCTGAATATTTTTTTAGTTTCCCATGCTGAATTTCCTGTATGCTGGGTTTCTAGGAACAGACTTCTGAAGACAATAGTTGCACATATGTTCCAGTTATCCTGCTAAAGTCAATGTAGTTAGTTTCTCATGTGCTTTGATGGGGCATGGGTTTAAGTAGCTCACTGAACTAGAGGTAGACAAATATTTTCCATTTGTATTACTAAATGTAGAATTACCAAGCCCTTTTAAAAATATCAATCACAGCATCTGAAAATATGCATTTCTGTGGCAGTAGATTCCCTGGGCTAGCTATTTTTAGGAGCAAAACAATTTAGCATACAAAAAATGAACACTACTACACAAATGATGTAGAATTAATTAATGTTAGTGTGAATGTATTAGTGTGTATAAGCCACTGCACAGTTCTTCCTTCTCAAAATCCCATAACAAGTTTTTTTGATTTCAGTGTATTTAAGTGTTTCACTTTCTACTTCATTCATTTCACGTTAGTCCTGAAATATCTGGGTTGAACTGTGGGACTGTAATGAGATGTACATATATTATAGAGTACTGCTGGTGTAGAAAGGGTTTTTGTTCATTCATTTTTTTGTTTTTGTTTTGTTTCCCCTCAGCCTACTGAATTTTATAAAATGTTTACTGAGAGATGCCCAGTACTCTCACTTCAAATAAAGCAATCAGTTCTAAACAGCATTGACTCAGGGGGTAGCCCTCAGCGATAAGCACTAGTCTATTTAGATCGTTCTCTATTCTGTTTAGGCATTTCTTCATTTCAGACTACATGGGGTAAGGGCAGGAGTGAGCACAATGATGTGGCCTCAGTGCTAGGCCTCAGAGCATACCCTGTGACATGGCCCCAGGCTCTTTTCTATTAAGCTGACCTTATGTCTCAAAGCCTTATGACCTGTGACACCACTCAATTGTTATTTAATCAATTCAGTCAAAATTAAAAAGGTGTATTTTTATTTGCCTTAACACCTTTTCTTTCTGGTATTTGTTTAGGTGACCTTTGAGTATTGGATTTCAGCTGTCGATAACACACCGCATGCCAGATTGCTTTTTCTAATAAATAATGAAGCAACTTCTGAGGATTATTTGGATTGCATTGATGTGGGCTAGAAATAGTCTGCAAACATAGCCCAAAAAGAACAATGCAGCTGCATATTCTGAGACCATCTCACAGGAAACTCAACATAAGAAAAGGGGTGTACGTACTTACTAAAACCAAAACTCTTCAAATTTTCATACAGTTATTTTCAAACGATTACCTGAAGGTATCTTCACCTTGAGCTTGAGTCAAAAAGAAAAGGCTCTCTTTTGAAAGTTAAAAAACAAAGATGGAAGAGGTCAGCTATAGACAGCAAAAACAATGGATTGAATCTTTTGGCTCATATTGTAAAAAGGCTGTAGAAAATCTGTTTTCTCTACCATAGATGAATATTCATTTTTTATGCAAATATTTGGGGACAGAACCATAGTTTTCTTTCTCTTTGTATTTCAGTGTATTACATTTTAAAAATATCTCATTTCTTAAGTTACATCACATACTTATGTCTTGGTTTGGAGAAGTATTTATGACTATTGTTATACACATGCGCTAGACATTGTACAAATGTGTGACAATTTCCTGCTTCAGAAATATACAGTCTTACAATAATAAATGAAATAAAAGTGAATCACGATACTTAGAAACTTGGTAACAATGGCCACAAAACAGATGAAGTTCCAAAGAACATTTGCATATTTCTGTGTCTTGTTGGCTTTCCCCATATATACACAAGTAAGGCTCAAGACCAAGATAGACAACTTCAGTGTCTACTTTTGAAATTTCATCTGGTGATACTTTCTCTTTTTAGGCATTTCTGTGCCATTTTACCCTCTCGCCCCAAGTTGCAATGTGGAATTAAATTCATGCATTAAGTCTAATTAACTGTGATTTAAGTGACAGATAATCTTCATTTCATTGATCTGGTAACTGTGACTCTGAATTTAAAACCTTTCCATCTTGTGGCTCTCCACATGCAGAAACACATATTTATTTTCTGTATTACAGAACTCCAGGCTTCGCAAAGACATCAGGAATACGGTTTGACAGGGAAATTTCGATTCTGATGTATCTGAACCTTTATGCTTTCCTTATTTAGAGAAAACCTCAATTTTTATAGCAGTGGCAGCAAAGAGTAAGTTCCAGAGCTGCTCTTTTCTGAGCCTAGACTGTATTACACTGTGCACTGTAAGTAATAGCTGCATGTCCTGGGATTTGGCAAGAGCAAGTTTTAATCTCTTTGAGCATCCCCAGGAGCTACAAACAGGAGTGGGAAGAGAGAAGATTGCACCCCTGTTGCCCTTTCCCCTTCACATTCTGTGCTCTCCAGGGTAGCACAAGTATTTATAAATTAGTGACATTTATTTATAAAATGCCTGAGACGTGCAGCACTTTAATGTATTAAAAAATTACATTAATGTAAACTCAGCTTCATACATCACTGAACATTATTAATTGGGTGTGGAGATGTGTGAAGGGGGATGGGATAATTAGGACTGACTGTCTTTTGAATACCTGCAGTGTAAGCAGAGGAAGTAACACAGACTGAGCTCCTACAAATGTTTTTTGGTAAAAAGGAAAGAATTGAAGCAATAGAACAAGTAGTGTGATCTTCCGTGTTTAGGTCCGGAGGTGTCTGTGTATCTTTTACTCAGAGAAAGACCAGAGCCTGAGGATTAACCGGGTCATGGATTTTTCTATAGTCTGTGTAGAAAACAAAATGCTTAGAGTCATAACATGGCACAAACATGATCAAAAATATTTTTTAGTATAACACAGCTTAAATATAGGTTGGGGAATTTGTATAAGTGAAGTAAAATGTGACCCAAGGTGGATATGACCCATTCTTTGCTCTACAAATGATTGACATGCAAAGTCTTCAGGGCAAATCTTCCTGCCCTGAATATTCAGTCTGTACAACTCTGGGTTATGAAAAAATATTTGAAATGATATCAGCTTTTGACCTAAAAATATTCATTCTATTCTGTGCTTTTGACAGGAGGTTGGCATATTGGTATGCCTGGTAGCTTAAAATTTGAAAGCAATGCACTGTTTTTTGCCATATATTTGATTCATGCACTTCTGTTCATCTTCTCTTCAGTGCTTGTGTTTTCTTTCAGTGCTGTGTCTCAGGTGATACAAAGCTGCAGTCCCACCAGGCAGTCTGTCTCATTCCCATTCTCCACTCCCAGCACAGTTTCATGAAAGTCCAGATCCATATTCTTAGAAAGAGCTGTCTGAGGCACTTTTGTAAGACAGTGATTTGCAAATCAGGTGTGAAGGAACAGCTAGAAGAGAATACAAGAATCCACCCTTCCTTCCCTAGCATCATACAAATGGAAGATATTCAGATATCGAACATCAAAAACTATGGTGCAAATAAGGAGACCAGTAAAACTGGTAAAGCTGGAGAAGCTGAAGATTGTCAGAGGAGATATATAATATGTGTAAAAAACTGACTGAAGAGTGGTGGCTGGCGTGTATAAAAAAGGGACTATCAGCCTGGAGTATGGCAGTAGTTTCTCCTGGTCCAGTTTTGAGACATTTCAGTAAGGGAGTAGTTGTGTTTTTATTAAGGATCTTACTAGTGCAGAGAAATATTGATAACATCAGTGCCAGGATGCATCATCAGTATGAAAAGAGGATCGGGACATCGCAATGAAAGAATCAGATAGCCTTGAGATCGACAGGAACAGAAGTAAGATGAAATTCAATCGCACAAAGTACAAGGTCAGTCACTCAGGGACTAATAACACAAATACTCTGCTATAAGCTGAGAGCTCATCTGTCAGAAATCACCAAGAGGAGAGTGACCTAAACTCTCTAGTTGGTCACAGTATGACTGTGAAGCTGCCAGTGTGCTGTAGCTGTGAAAAAAGGCAAATGTGTTTCTGAGGTATAGTATGGAGATATTTCCAGAAAGGATAGGAAAGCATTAGTAGCACCATGCAACACTCCAATAAAACCTAATCTTGAGGACCATGTACATATTAAAAGAAAGATGAACTGTTACTGAAACCACACAGAGAAGCACTAGTAAGAGGATTTGGTACATGAATACCAAAAAGACACCGACGTAATTTGGCATGTTTAGCCTAACAAACCAGAGCCTAAAGGATATCTGATTGTTATCTATAAATACATATAGAGATAAACACAACAGGGAGAGGGGAATTATTTAAGATGAATGCCAGTTCTGGCAGGAAAAGAAATAGCTAAGAACATTTATGCTGGAAATTAGAAAAAAGGATCTTATCTAGCACAGCAATCATCCCCTGAAAGAGCTTCCCAAGCATGGTAAGGGTATAGAGGATGAGAAACAAAAAACTAATTGCTTTTAAGGTGGAGTTTGATAAGTGTAAAAAGATTATATGATATGGTTGCTTGCAAGAGCATGGAATTGGATGTAGTCCCCACATTCCCTTCAAGCTCTAGATTCCAAAGGTATGCCACAAATCCTCAGAGCTATAAACAGGAGGTTTATACCAGTAAGAAAGGCAGATTCCCAGAGTTGTAGGGGAGACTTTTAGGAGCGAGGAGACAATTATGAAAAACTTCTTTGTAATAAAATGTCCTGGAGTAGTTCCTGTTATGTGGCTGGATAAGGGCACTAGATATACTTCAAGGGAAAAAACCAAACACCATGTTGCCTTCTATTCTTCTGATAGAAAAATCAGTATGACCTCTGGTTAGTTATTCAGTTAGTTAATTGCTGTCACTGTTTAAAAAAAAATTGTAAAGGTCTTATGTCTAATTCAAACTCTTCAGGCTTCCAGGGACCTGTATTTACAACACTTTGCTAGAATTAATTCTTTCTTATAATGTGCCTCTATATTTTTATTCACATTTCTGTTTATTTATTATATGATCATTTGCACAAAAATATCCTGCTTATTTCTCAGGCTACAGGATGCAAACCCCAACACTTTCTCCAAACATAGTGCCCTATATTTGTTCTTTTCTTTTAATGATGAAGGCTTAATTGCTACTGGGAGTTGATTCAACAGCATTACTCATATATAACACTGAATAGTATTAGACATTGGTAATCATTACTTAGCTGTTCTTCCAGTGATAGGATTGTTGACATGCAAGGCAACAGTAGAGATATAATTGTCAGAGTGTGAGATACAGCTAAAACTCTGTAGAAGTAACAACTACCAATCACTGGTGCTTATTGAGTGCAATTCCACAGAAACCTGCTTATTACTAAGATTTTTCATAAGCAGTGTAAAAAAATAGGTTTTGTTTGTTGGAGATGAATGACCAGCCAGCATCAAGAGAAAACAGCATGCTCGCTGAATGCCAGAAGGGACTCCAGTTTTGTCATAGGTGTGGAACAAGAATGGTAAGTGTTAATGTAAATGATTGCAGGTAAATAAAGTAATGTTTTATTCTTACCTTGTCATCGATATTCTGCAGGCAAGATGGAAGAGAATTATGCTTTCTTTCTTTTCCCTGTGTGTTCATGTCTGCCTTACTGTGCCCCTGTGCTCTGTTACTTACCTGGGAGCCACAGTGGAGACCACATTGTCCACCTCAGTTACTTCTTGTACGCGGTAAGTTCTCAGAGGGTGACCAGCCACCACTGCAGATGCACTTAGTGCAATCAGTAGCTGTTCTTCTAAAACCATTTATTATAGTTACAATTACAAATTTCAGAGATGCCTGCCTTGACCCATAGCAATGAGGGATAGATGACTATGTCTCCTAAACACGTGCAGTAGGCAGACTTCATACACTGTGTTTTACAAAGCCCTATGTATGATGTTTTTCATCAGAATTACCTTAATTCTGTGTGTGAAATTTCCTGAAAGTTTACATGGCAGTGGCTCAGAGCAGCTCTGCATAACTGTTCCCTAAGCCTCAGCAAAACTTCTATCTGCTCAGATGCCTTGGAACAAAACTCAAAAATCTCCTAGAAAACATGATTTACATTATTTTATTGCACGCAAATTTCTGTTCTTACATGTTTAAAGAAGGTGCTTTTTTATTTTTTTCTTTCACAATGAAGAAGAGACTTAAGGGTGCTAGTATTCTCTATCATGTTTTAGGAGAGGATATGTAACCTGTTTTTAATAATCAGAAATTTTGAGCAAACACTGACTTCCTAGAGACTAAAAAGTACAGGTGTAGAAATTGGCTTGTGTTAGGAAGAAATTTGTTACTGCCCTGACTAGATTAACCATGGTAATTGGCACTGGGTTTTTTTAACATATTGTGCAGTGCTTTGCAGGCGGTAGTAATAAATAATGTGCACTTAGCTGCACTATTGGTCATTCGCAGTCCTATCACAGCAACCTCCCCCCATTCAGGGAAGATAAATGTGATTTAAATTAATAGCCAGTCCTAAATAACTCCTCAGCTGGTAAACGATGCATTTATCAGGCCCAGACAGGCAGTGTCCTTTGATTCATGGTCCCCCCCTTACAATGTGAAGGGTGCGTACAAAAATTGTTATTACTTTTTAATAAAGTGTAGCAGTCAGTCTTCAGTCATTTATCAGAAATTGAGGCATTCTGACAAACAGAAATATCTTAGCAGTGGATGAATGAGAGGGATAAAGGACACATTTCTCAACAAAAATAATCACTGCCTAAATAATCTCATAAAAGTCAGCTTCTAAGTACCTTGAAATAAATGTATCCAGCTGAAAGATACAGACTCCATGTGCTGTTAAACTAAAGTCTAAACCAACTATTACAATATTCACACACAGAAGGGAAAAAAATTATTTTCATTATCATTCTTTGCGGCAGCAATTCAAATACAAATAGCGGTCAGCTAAATAGCAAATTTCCCAGTTTATTTTCCTTTTGGTTTCTTAGCAGCTAGCTCAACTTTTTTCCCTATTTATAATTTTTAAATTAATTGTGCTCACAAATAAATAAAGTAAGTTTGGAGATGAAAAAAAGTGTTAAGTGAATGAAGCAACTTATAAGTAAAGGTGACTTAAAGTGTTTCATAGCTTATGCATTTTTTAATATTTTCTTAGTATTTAAAACTTTACTGTTACAGTTCAGGCGCGGGCTCAGGATGCAGCAGCTCAAGGCCTTTCCGTGCAGGAAGGACACTTGAGGAGACATGGAGGAGGAAGTTCTTTTTGGGTGAGTGTCCATATTCGACATGAGTGAACTGAAGGCAGGGTGTTTCACCTGCCTTTCATCATTACATGTTGCCCATGTGTGGACTTCAACTCGCAGGGTTATTCAGAGAACAGTGAGAAGGCCAAATCTCGCAATTTTAACGCAAATCTTTCTAGAATCAGTTTGTGAACATGAGACTTGGTTCTTCTAAGTGTTACAAAGTTTGGTGTGGTATTACTGCTGTGAAGTGATACAGAGCTTATCCTGTTAGAGATGTAATACAAGGAGTGTTTGAGGGAAATATAGTGCAAGTATAATGAGCTTCTTACAGTATGTCTAGGGTAAAGTTATCTAATCACCGTTCAGTGCCCTCTTTGCTGCTCAGCTCTGGACACACAGCCCTGCCTCTGCAAATGAGCCACAAGGTATCGCTGACACTGTCATTTCACTGTGCTCACCTCACCTCCACCCCAGCACCTCAACCATCTTCCTACAGATCCCACAGGGGAGCAATGGGATGGGTTTGCTGACAAGGGAGTACAGGAGAGCTGCCTGCAGATACCTGCCAGGTTTTCTCTACCTTTGGTCTCTTGGAACTGCAAATCACATCATGGTCCAGATTCCCCAGAGGTGAACCATTGCTCCTGTGCCTAAATCAGAAGTGACTGGAGGGGTGTCCTGATACAGGGTCATGTTTGCCATAGTATAAACTGGCTCAACATTTTTCTGAGCCTGCCTTTGTGGTAATGTACTCTGTCACTCTTTATGGGCACAGTTGAGCTACGGGTAAGGTGCTGCAGACCATCTTGGAACTACATAGTGTTGGGGTTTTGCAAGATGGGTGCAATTTGTCTGTGTGCACAGAAATGGTGCCTGGAGTTGTTCTCGGTGGGAATTGCAGTCATTAATTTTATCTCATAAACACACCAAAGAATTGCTTTGGAAAACAAAGTGTTTAAAAGTAATTGGTCTTTCCTCTCCTCCCTGCTTGTAGCCCTGCTGGGGACATTTTGTATCCAGGATTGACACTACAGGTGGAAGTGTCTAGGAGAGGCCTCCAGCTGCCTCTGCTTCTCCTTGGCACCATGTGGGTGGTGGGGAGGTGGGCTGGGATAGAGGGGTGCTATTGGGAGGATGAGGGAATGGTGGAGGGTGAGGGATACGGGTAGGTGGGAGAGTGGCACAGGTGAGGTCAGAGAAAGGAGGCAGAGGAGAAGAAGGAGGAAAGAGAGGATTGTCAGCACAAGAAGCAGGAAGTGTTGGGGGTGGAGGTGGTAGAGGTTGAGGAGGACTTGGGAAAAACCAGTTATGGAAGTCTACTGCCCATGGTGATCCTGTCTCAGCCCAGTCAGAGCTGAGTCAGCAGCAGATAGAGCTGCAGCTTTGTCATTTAGCTTTCATGCTGTAGTTTGCTGGTCTTTGTTGTATCGTTCCAGCCATTCCCCTGTACCTTGGAGCAGCAGGGCTACAGAGAAGCCCATCTGTCTTCAGCAGTTGCAGGCTTCCTAGAGGCTACTGCTGTAAGGAATGTTTTGTTAAATCCTGTTCAGGCAGGAGCTCTTCTGTTGTTACAGTTAAGACTGTTGTTCCTCTTCCCTTGCTTAACTTTTAATGTTATTCTGGCTGATGTCACTCTTTAGAAAAGAGCTGAATGCCAAGTCATCTGGTAGCACCCTTAAAAAATGGAGGCCTGGCCGTTAGTGCATCTCTTCATATCACAGTGAAAGAAGACCACTGTTTGTATTTTGTCATAAATACAGAGAAGTCTCCCCTCCTTCTCAAGATCTGTGCCTTTTTTAGAGGGTAGGAATTGCATCTGCTGGGTTAAGATAGTATTGGGAATGACCCATCAACCATATATTTTGCTTGTATGGAAACTTCCTTGTCATGCTTGGTGCTGATATGAGCATTGTCAGGCAAGTTGTGCGCCTATATGAAGTGCTGTTTTTCAGAAATCCTATGTTATCTTCAAAATTTCATTTGATGTTTGGAGCATCCAAAACACTGCTGCTCTGTGACCAAAAGATCCCTTTGGAAAAAGTCTCTTCACTGGAGTCCTGAAGGCCACAGGAAGAGTCACAGATTGCATAAACAAGTTCCAAAAATGTAAAAAAAAAAAAAGTGAACATTGAGGCATTCATTTTTTATGAACTATATCACATTATCCTCTTACAGTAGGGAAATAGTTACACAGCTTTTTATATTGCATTACTTGAGTTTCCTCCAGCAATCTGTGTCTGGGCCAAATGCCATGGATTTGAATTAAAAAAAGAAGAGTTCAGTCATTAATTTCACTGTGAGTATTATCTGAGAATATATGGTAGTTTTCTGTGCTTAATAAGCAAATATTTAAGAAATAAATATGTTTATAAATAATAAAAAGTGGTCTGAGGAAGTGATAATTAAGACTCATGTTGGGTATAAATAAGGATTAAAGTCTTCTGGTGGGAACAATTGCTCATAACGCAATCTTACGAGCTGCAGCTAGTATAAATGTGTGAAGATATAACCCAGTCGTTGTGCTGCAAAATAATTTGAAATAACAGACAGTGTGTAAGAATTTGTATTGGGAAAGAAGTTCTGGGCAGTAGAATGTATTAAGTTCAAAATAGTCTCCTATGAGAAATGCTGGAAGTCACCTGGGAAGTTTAAAAGAAAACTGGGCAAAATACCCAAAAATGAATGGCAGGGAATAATTCAACACTGGCAAGGAAGCAGAATGACAGGTCATATTGTAAGGAAGGCATTAATAAGCCATTTTTAAAATGACAGTTGTTTGATAGTTGGTATTCCAATATACTAACATATTGCTGATTATTCTTAGTAAAATTACTAGTTATCTAGTAATTATGATTTGGAATTCTGTTATGTATTTCTTTTGGTGATCCTCCCTCCCAAAATTACAAGCAAGCAAGAAAAAGATTTAAGTTTTAGATGACAGTTTCTGAATATTTGGGCAATTTGCCTCTTTCTCTGCTTCTAGCTTTCATGCTGATATTATGTGTTTAGTTTTTCCCTGAAAACATGATTTAATCAAGTGGAAGGTGGCGTTTAAGAAAAAGTCTAGATAATGAAATTGATCATGATGAAACAGCCTCTACAAAGTTCAAAATCCACAGATGGCCTAAACCTGATATTAGTTGTTTCTCTTTCATTTTAAATGCATTTGTCTTCTGTCACTGTTTCTTCTGTGGACAAGAAGATTTTACTTAAATTCACTCAAAGGGAGAAGGCAGTTCCATTCCATAACATTTTGCCTATATTGGTGATAGTAATGGAAAAATTACAATACCAAATTTTCACACTTTCAAGATTGCATAACTGAAAAAATTAACAGTGAATATATCAGCCTGTTATGTTTTGTTTTTTCTCATGGAATTAGTAGAGATGATCTGCTCTTACTGTGTAGACATTAGCTTGACTCAGTAATTTACAAACTAGGAACTCCTTTCCCACTTTAGGTTCACTCTATATAGACCAGTTATATGCTGATCTGCTCACTTCAAACTCTTCTAAGAATTTGCAGGCACTAGGGTCAGACATCTATTTTATAAATAATACAGAAAGGAATTTTAAATATGAAATATAGAGACAGGGAGGAAATATTGAATCATTTTTCCCCTCTTCTGCTCTTCAGAAAATGTCACTTTTTGTCCCTATTTGAGGTGCACTGTTTTTAAACCAAAATTTCTGCATTTAAAATTTGATGTGGCTATTAAACTATTAGTTTAGACTTTGTCTAGTTTCCTTGACCAACGTTAAAATTCTTTCATTTAAGTTTTCAGTGAGTATCTTCAGCCAAATATGCCATTTTCTCCTTTTCACAGGTATTATCACCTTATAGCACACTGTGCTGGAAATAAACAGCAAACATTTTGAATCAAAAATGTGTCCTTGTGTATTAAAACAACAACAACAACGACAACAGCAGCATCTCACTCTTTTATGCTGGAATAAATTAGCTCTTTAATTTAGTTTCATGAAAAAAATACATCCTAGAAGCAATTCTCTTGTGTATAGACCAACATTAAGCCTCATACACAGGTAACAGTCAATCCATTAACCTTTGCTTTGAGCTTAACCTGTGTGTCCCTCGCATCACAGTTGTTCCTCCTTTTAATACCTTTTCCTTAATAGTTGCTCACCCACAACTGAAAAGGGCAGAGCAGCTTCTCATGACATTGACTGTGCCACTGCAATAATAAGCTTCTCTTTTCTTTTTTTCCCACCTCCTGCCTCACTATGGTGTCAGCAACCATTTTTGGGGGGGGAAGGTAATCTAAAAAGAGCTGTAGAGGCAGAGGTCATGTTAAACTGTAACGCAAATGTTATTCCTCGATTATCTAGCTGGGGTAAATGTCAACTGCTTCGGGCTAAAGCAATTGGAAAAGCAGAGTGTGTGAATCTAACAAAGGGAGAGAGAGAGACACAAGGAGGGCGAGCTGGGGGAGGGGGAATTTAAATTGGGCCTCGCTGGATGGCTAGTATATTAAACCAGCACTTCTCTGTATTTCTTTTCTCCAGTGGACAGCGATGCCGTATCAGCTGCATGTGGTCTGAATGGAGCTTTCCTCACCCATTTTTTGGTAATAAGTGTGTCTGTAGCAGAAACTGTTGTGTGCTGAGGCAGTGGCTTAAATGGCATTTAAACACTTGAGGAATCAGTGCTCGTCCCACTTACTGAAGAAATAAGTAATAATAATGTGGGAATAAAGATATAGTTAATCCTGTAGAATAATAGAACATTTTGAAATTATTTAATATACTTTACATTTTGAAGAATTAAAGTGTGATACAGCATTGGTTATAGTTATTTTTATATTTAATACAACTTGATAAAAAATACATGTTAAAATGAAAAAATTTCTTCATACAACTAAAGAGCTGGCATGCTTGTTATTATTCTTTTATAAAAATATATGTTATAGTCACCAATGAATACATTCAGTAGTGAATGCATCATTATTACTTGTGCCACTGATTCCTACAGCTGATTACAAAATAGACATTTAAGAAGGCCAGTAGCATCCTGGCTTGTATCAGAAGTAGCGTGGCCAGCAGGACTACGGAAGTGATCGTCCCCCTCTACTCAGCACTGGTGTGGCTTCACCTTGATTACTGTGTACAGTTTTGGGCCCTTCACTGCAAGAAAGTCATTGAGGTGCTGGAGTGTGTCCAGAGAAGGACAATGAAGCTGGTGAGGGGTCTGGAGACCAAGTCACATGAAAAGCAGCTGAGAGAACTGGGCTTGTTTAGTCTGGAGAAAAGGAGTCTGAGGGGAGACCTTATCGCTCTCTACAACTAACTGAAAGGAGGCTGTAGCCATGTGGGTGTCAGTCTCCCAAGAAGTGACGAGAGGAAATGGCCTCAAGTTGCACTGGGGGAGGTTTAGATTGGATATTAGGAAAGATTTCTTCACCAAAATGGTTGTTAATCACTGGAACAAGCTGCCCAGGGTAGGGTGGAGTCACCATCCCTGGAGGTATTAAAAAGACATGCAGATGTAGCACTTAGTGACATGGTTTAATGGTGGACCTGGCAGTGCTAGGTTTATGGTTGGACTTGATCTTAAAGATCTTTTCCAACCTAAACAATTATAGGATTCCATGATCCTATGATAAAAATATTGTATTCTAATGCACAATTAATATTGGAATGATAAATACACTGAGTGAGGAATTCTGACATAGCTTCTGGAAATGTATGAAAAAACCCCAGCAGATCCTGCTTTACTCCCTCAAGCACTTTTCCCCCTCTGGATGCGGTGATTTCAATTCTTTTGTAAAGGAGGGGTTACAATTAGTACACTGAAATGCACTGAGCAGTCTGATGGCATTGCTGATAAGGTTTGTCAAGTTTAAGGAGTTTCTGCTTATCAGCTGAGATGCAGAAACCACTAGCATGATTGGTCATCACCTATTTCAATACAAGGGATTTGAAATGCCACTCAAAATGTACTGGTTTAGTAGCCAGATAAAGACAATCATTCTTAAACTACTTAACCAGAGTCCTCAAAGTGCACCTACTACACTTTTGTGTCTCAGGGCCCTGAGTTCCACCAGCAGCTGGACAGAAGGGGCAGACTCATAGGTAACTGGTTCCCTAAACAATACCAGTGACCTTATTTTTGTTTGAAAAATCTATTCCCAGCACCCAGGACTGCCCCCAACAATGAAGAAGATCATACTGTGACTTATGTTAATTTGTATCACGTAATTGTGCAGCACTGAGCAAACCAGGTCCACGATAAAAAAGTGCTCTACAAGCGTAGTTGTGATCACAAAACCTCCAAGTCAGTGCTCCTTCAGTCACCAAGAGCTATTGTTGATTTAGTAGCCAGTAGAGCCAGGAAAGTGATTATTTCCTTTTGCATGGCACCTATTATGCTGCATTTGTCATCCCTACAAAAGAAAGGTATCGATAAACTGGAGTAACTTCAGCAGAGATCCACCAAGATGCTGAGGGTTCTGGGATACTTGACCTGTGTGAAAAGACTGAGAGAACAGGGCTTGTTCAACCTGGAGAGGAGAGGGCCTTGGGGGGCGGTGTGTGTGTGACCTAATATAAAAGCAGTTTTTCAATGCCTAAAATGAGGTTATTAAGAAGAGGGAGCCAGGCTTTCAGCTGATTTGCATGGCAAGAGAACAAATGACAATGGTGTCGTGGTTTAACCCCAGCTGGGAACTAGAACCACACAGCTGCTCACTCACCCTTCCTCCCCCCAAGAAGGGCATCAGGGAAGAGGGAAAAAAAGGAAAGGAAAGGGAGAAAAAAGCCCCGCGTGGGCTGAGATAAAGACAGTTTAATAAAAACAATAACAGAAAAGGAAAAATAACAATAATAAAAACAAGAATAGCGATGACATGGGTCACTGTCACTGCTTGGTGAATTGGCACTGTCCTGAACAGTGATCGTGAATTACAGCCCCCCCCATCCCCCAGCTAACCTCCAATTATATGAGCATGATGTTTATGATATGGAATACTTCATTGGCCTTTCCATTGTTCTGTCTATTCTTGTATGGGAAGCTGAAAAAAGCCATTGAATAGTGTAAATATCACTTAGCAACACCTAAAAGCAATAGGTATTATTGACATTCCTTTCAAAGCAATCACTAGAAAGAATATTAACTCTTTCCCAGTGAAAACCAGGATAAATGGTCACAAATTGAAACAGGGAGGTTCTGGCTTAAGGTAAAAAATTTTCAACCAGAGGACATTTAAGCACTGTGAGAGGCTGCCTAGAAGTTACCCTGAGGCTGTGCAGCTTTCCTCCTTGGAGGTTTAGAAGATTAGATAAAACCTTGGGCAACTTGGTCTGATTTCACAGCTGACCCTGCAAAGCAGTTGAACAGGCAGATGCACTGGAGACCTCTGGAGGTCTGTTCCAACCTAATAATTCCACTTTGCGATTCTAGCTTGGGTTTTTGGAAAGGAGCTGTAAAAAATAAACAAACAAAAAAACCCTATGCTCTACATTTGTGCGAGTTGCTCTTGACCCATGAAAGTAGTATGAAAAATTCTTATCAACAGAACATGTGGCATTTGCAATATGTCAACAACAATTATAATTTTCAGTCATTTCATGAAAATGACTTTTCAGTAATTTTACAGAAATGCTCTTAGCTTTTCAACAGTATTCTAGAGCTGTGCTTTATCTTTAACACATCAAAATACACTCTAGCACAAGAGACCTTGAGTGAGATTGTCTCCGTGTGAACACTTGACTCTCTGTGACACAGAGAGCATATCTGAATATAACCAATTATTTTGTACAGCTAGAGGGAGAAGCAGCCTGGGATAGTGTCATGGCTGTCACTGAGGCCACAAAACCACTGGCAAACAGTCAAGTAGTATTTTTAGCAAGTGTTAAATCCGTCTTACAATTTCTTCTGAAAAATGATGCTGGGATTCCACTCCATTCCTGTGGAATGGAGAGCAATAGGAAGAAGTGGGTAAGTGGCAAATTCACACTTTAAGTTAGGTCTGGTGGTGTATCTTTATAAAGTAAAAAATTAACCATGGCCTCAGCTTTAAAATCTACTTTTATACCATTGTTTCCTTTCCCAGATTATTGTGATCAGACAAGTTGTATAATCACTTGCCTACATGAAGCATGCCTGAAAGTTGCTTTTGGGTTTCCAGATTAAGTGATGAGCTCATTTCCTCGTGGTGACAGGAGCTAACAAAACAAATATACAGAAATCCATTAGAACTAATTCACCCAAACAACTTGAGTGAATCACTCAATGCCCTTCCCTCACTGGGGAAAGAAATCAATGACTTGATGATAAAATTAAAGATTTTTTTAAAACAAAAGAATGTTTTTTTAATGATCATAATAGTATGATGAAAAATGCGCAGTAGTAACTATTAGCCTCCTAATCTGTTTCCAGTAACTACATATGTGCATCATTAATTTCGCTCATCTAGGGTCATCCCTATGAAAATTAATGTGCATTTTCATATACTTTAAGAAAGAGTCACACTTGTAACAATCACTACCTTAGAATATTTAAGAAATTCAGAAAGGAAATCAGCAAGGATTGTTAGAATTTTTAAATGTCTGTCACTACTTCATTTGTATGGTAATGTGTTGCTAATTATGTTAAAAAAAATGTAATTTAGGAAAGCATAGCTATTGCAAACACAAGATACTGTGCAATGAGCTGGCTAACATTATTAGGTTTTACAGATTTAATACATTTTAATTCATAAACTAATGAAAAAAGTGAAAGATTAAGGCTGAGTTGTGAAAAAAAAAAAGTTTTAGAACTTTAAAGCTTGGGAAAAAAATGATTCTATGGTGGTAGGAGAATGTGAAGAGGTGACTAAGTTTCTGGAAATAAGTATCTTCATCACTAGAAGATTCCTGATATTTCATGACTCCTTAATTTAGAAGCAGCAGATGATAAAATGGAAAAACTAGAAGCTGAAGTTTGATTAATATTAGCACAGTTCTGCTATCTAATAACTAAGTTTGAATCCAGCTAAGAGATTCGGATCTGATGTAGGAATCACCTGGTAAAATTCTATAATCTGAATGAATCAGAAATTCTGGGAAAGTCACTGTAAAATCTATTGAATCTTTGAATTGGAGGCATGAGTAGTTGTAATTCCACTGAACGCAATGAAGCAAACCTGCTTTACAAAACCTAGGAGCTGAGCCTTGACATGTTTTGATGCAACACTATGACTGAATTCTTGGGTATAATAATTGGCATGAAAAAGCTTGCACGCCATAAACTGTTATCATTAATATTGTGGACCTCACAAACAGGACACTAGAAATATTTATGAAACTCAGACATCAAAGTACTTTCCTTTTATCTCTCCCTTCACCCAGCCCTAGTAAAGCCTAATTGAAATACAATAATTATAAATGAGCTTAGCTTCTCAATTTAATTTCCTTGTGAGTAGTTTCATTTATTTTTCTTAGGCTTTGTTAACATGTTTTAATTAAAAGCTTTAACAAAGCTCAAGATACAACGTGCCATAAGGTATAGGAACATAATGGGACATATTTACAGAGAACTGGTGAACCTCTTTTTATGAGTTTGCCTGTTTGTGCAATTGAGAGAGTAAATGTACTCATGAATCTGAGGAATATTATCATGTAGGAAGCCAGGTCCCAGAAAAAGGCTTTTCACAGTCCAGTTTAAGCAAAACTTGACAAAAAGAATTCTGCATCCCCACCATTAGATTTTACTTAATTTAAGCATAAATTCCACACAGAGAGAGAAAACTTAAACCATATTGGCCATGAAAGTCATACTAAAAAGTATTTTGTCATCAGTTACAAAATGACATTTGCAAGAAGGCTAAACCCAGATTAACCAAATACCCACCAAGATTCACTTATGGTGAAAAGAGCATAAAAAGTCAACCACTTACCAGAGGCACTAAAGGGGAGATAAATCATTTCAAACATCAACATCTGCACCCTACAGCTGTCTCAATCTTTTCAATCCATTGCTGGATAATATTAAAATGAAGCACAGATATGACTTTACTAGGAAACTATTTAAGGTGTAAAGACGGAGGGAGTATTGGAAAGCTTGGTTTGGGGGACCAATTAAATATATTGATAACACAATACTGGGAGAGCCAGCCTCAGAAGAAATCAAGGAGGGTCTCAGACTACCTTTTGAAATTTCCATGTAATTGTCACAAGTTAATTTGTTTTAGCAAAATAAATGCTCTTACTCTGGAAGACTTAGAGAAAACTTTACTACATAATGTATTGTTACAGTTTGAAAATAAAGTAGAAACAGGGTTAATACAAGCCATTGTAACTCCTGTAGTTTTTTTATTGATAAACTTCTTTGGGGATTAAATTTCTTAAGAGCATGCACCCAATGAAGGAACATGTGGTTGAAGACTAAAGAGGTAAGTTTCCCCAGTTCTTCTAGCAACAAGTATCCAACACACTAAATATCCTGCTGTATCTAGACTAAAATAATGATTTAGATAGTTCACCATGAAAGAAAAACTTATGATGATAAAATGGGGATTATTTATTCTTATGAGAAACATAATAGTATATTTCCAGAGGGTCACATACTTGTGAACATTTTATGGTCTGAATATGTAAAAATAGTCATGCATTTCTCATGTTTAATGCATGCTTTGTGTGAACTTGGATTGTATAAAAAGAATTAGGGTACTGTCATGCATGACTCATTCAAAATGTGCAGAAATACTAATCTTTCCATTTGTTAAGCATCTTTATTTATTTGAAATCGTACATGCATTCCAAAGAAAAGAACAACTGCCCTTTGCTCTCACCACTCTTTTAACCATTCAAAAAAAATGTGACTGAACAAGGAAACTGAAGCAATCTCCCTTTAGTCTCAATGCTCAGCACAATTTTCTTTTCAAAATTCCTACTTTGTCACATCTCAATTTCAACTATAATAGAAACAATCTACTTGAATTTTTTGCCAGTGAGTTATTTCCCTGTGAATTCTTGTGCTTATCACTCAGAAGGCTTTCCAGGTGCGTGTAATCAAAAATTCAGGTAGATTTCAACTTTTGAGGTTTTGCTAATTTGCTTTGGTTTTAAATTCTCCATAATGTTTCGGCCTATATACTTTTTCTTTTTATTTTATTTTATCATCGTAGGCATACTGCTCTCAATAATTTGTCAGCTGCATAGGTAGAAGAAACGTGTCACAAAGAAAGACTGCAGTGAAACAAAGCAAAGTGAACACAGAGGGAATAGATTTTGTGTGACACACTAGATCTCTCTGGCTCCTTTAAGCCGTAAGTCTGTACATGTAAGGCCATACATGTACAGCCAAATAATATGAAAATCTGATAAAACTCCTTTGCCCAAGAAAACGCAGAGGAAGAAGGCTGGGATACAACCTGGTGAAGCCTAGTAAAAAGCTAGTGTAAGCTGCAGAACCTCCATTTGCTCCTCTAAATTGATGGCAGGTGCAGCCCTGAGAAGCAGTACTTGCTGCTGAAATTCTTTTTAGCTACTACATCTTATGAGTCCTGCAAAGTCTTATTCTTGTCCAAGGCTGTTTTCTTTCTTTAAAAAAAGCGAAAAATGAAAAAAAAAAGAGAAATAAACAAATCATAAGTCATGGAGGCCTTCTCTGAGAACTCATAGTCACAAAATACATTTTTTCTTTATAATATCCAACAAGAGCAATAAAACAAAAAAAAAAAAAAACAAACCAGAGAATTATTTATTCTCCATTTACCAAGTCTGGGGTAGAGTTCTTGTGGCTGGTCTAAAGAAACCCTTCCCACTCATTTGATCCTTGGATAAAGCAGTGATGTTGCTTAATCTCCCCGCATGCTGGTGTTTGCTGCACCTGAACTTCGGCTCCTGGCATACAATCCTCAATCTGCAGCATACCCATCACCTTCCTCCTCATCACGCAGAGTCCTATTTGGGAGGAGCAAGTCATCATTGGTCCTTGTGGCCTGCCTCCCAAAGAGCTTGATGTGGTAGCCGTTCTCCTGTAATCATTTTGCCTCTGCACAAAGGCTCCCTTCCAAATTGCGGCAAAAGTAGAAGCCCCTATAAAGCAAGGAAAGCTTTATGTAATTAGTCAGTGGCCAGAGAAAATAGCATGCCTAGGTGTAGTTCTCAA
This sequence comes from Rhinoptilus africanus, assembly GCA_013400135.1. Lineage (NCBI taxonomy): Eukaryota > Metazoa > Chordata > Aves > Charadriiformes > Glareolidae > Rhinoptilus > Rhinoptilus africanus. The sequence continues at coordinate 154,152 of VXBO01004740.1, forward strand.
CTGGAAGCAGTTCAAAACTATCTCTCTCCTCTCCCTAAAACACTCTTTAAACACTGCTAGACAGGAAAACGAAAAACATTTTTTCTCACACTAAAATTTCTACTTTATATAAAATGTTTAAAAATACATTGGTTGGAAGGAGGCTAAGTTTGGAAGTGATTCATTAGCCTTGTGGCTTGTACTTTCACTCAAGAAAGCAGGGAAAGGGCAGAAAAGAGCTGGCCTCCAGGTTCTGCTAGAGGACCTCCTCATGGGATTTAGGCAAGACCTTTGTAACAGCAGCACACAACTATTTGGAACAGAAGTTTGAAATGGTATCTCTTAACTTTCAAGAACTTCTGCACTTCCAGCACCAAGAAAAGTTCAGAGAGTTAACACAGTGGGATACTTAGAGCACACAGGTTGAGTTAAGGTTTTATGGTGGACTCCAAGTATTTATATATCCAGATAAACACATATTTAATTTCACATTTCAAGATTTGTCACATACCAGCAGGGTTTGCTTCTATTGCTTTTGAAAAGAAAACATGATTTATATATTGATGTAGTCATATTTGATTGAAATTAATGACCTTTCCAGAAAGGATCAGGTGCCTACTGCATTGTGGGGGAGTGGTCAAACCCTCACTACCATAGCTGAAGCTAAACTTGAAAAAATATATTAAAAAAAAAAAAATTGAGGCCCAAATACTCTGGAGAATTAAAAAAAAAAGCCCATTAGTAAAGCCTCAAAATAGAGGTTTTACTACAAAATGAATGTATGTGCAGACATGCAGACATGTATCTACTGAAGGAAAACTAAATACAAGATAGTAATTTTCAATATGCACTGGAAGAAGAAACTCTTGCATGCCATTTCCCATAATAAGTGAGTTTTGGATGTGTTCATGATAGCAAACAACCCAAAACTACAAAACATACATGCCAATGATTGCTACACACTATTATTTTCATTCTTGGTGCATAAAAAAGGAAAGATGCATAAAATAATCAGAAAACCGGATTAACACACTAGGTCAAAATAAAGAAGAAAAATTAATAAATACATTCTGAACTACTTGGTATAGATTTCTTCCATCTCAGCTTGCTTTGGTTATACTACTTACACTTTTGCTTATGCTGTGTTTATCTTATTTTCTGTTGTAAAACACTCTTTTACTTAACTGAAAAGGATATGGTGTGTGTCTGTTTTAGTTGGTTGGCAGAGCTCTGATCCCTTTTAAGACTTTGCTGGATTCATAGTTTATTAGCCCCACAAGGGCTACTTTGATTATCTGATCTCCACTCTTCTACTGACCTTTACAGGTCACTTCCAAACCAAACTATTCTATGATTCTAGTACAGGACACAAAATTTCATCAGGAATATTTGAATGAATTCCCCAAACATAGTGAAGAACTATTCATAGTGTGGAAAGTTAGTGAATCATGTACAATTTTGAAAATGTGCTTTATGGAACATTTCCAGATAACGCAGGAGGAGAATCATAGAGAATTGCAGTTGTTGGTTTTAACAATAACCTAGGCTATTTTCCACATAACTTTCCAAAAAAGAGAACAAGCTATTACCATATTTTGAACTTGTGTAGGCTGACAGAATAGCTACATACAGAAATGCATCCCATATTACATAGAGACAAAGTATTTAGAGACAAATCCCATGAGTTGCTTCATGCTGCAGGCACAAATGACAACTCCTCAGTTATTTTATTGTAATAGAATTCCAAATATTTTCAAACTATGAACCAGAATAAAAAATACATATAAAAATCTAATAACAAAGTTTTTTTCTCAAAAGGGGAAATATTTATACATAAAACTTTGTGAATCTTCTCAGTAAAAAAAGTTCAAGACGGTATGAGATCTCAGAATACTGAAGTTGGTGCTGCATACCTAGCTGCTTTTGAATGAACAGTCATGGTATTTGATGTGATCAGATATGCACCAGGACAAAGTACATTTCCTGCTTTTTCATCTTTCAAAAGGATAAGCACCCTGGTTGTTTATCAGTGAGAGTAAATATACAGAGGATTAAAGTGCATACATACTTTTTTTAATAGCAGTATGCAGTTGCAATGTTTTGTCTTGAACTAGCCTTCATAGGATGGGGTACAGTGTATTTAATGAAAAGGGTTGACTTGAATGACAGCTGAATACCACAAAGAAAAGGGCAGCCCTGCATGGGTCATGACTGAAATTGGCTGCTGCTGTGATTTAGTAAGAGCTTTTCAGTTGGGAAGTGGATATTGTAGCTCACAAAAGGTAACTTACAGCAACAAATTGAGCTGAATAGAGCTCTGAACTAATTCATGGTTTATTGAGTTCCCCTCTTGTCAGTGATAGCCAACAGTTAACTGAAGTGATTAGTTCAATATTCAGTCACAATGATGTACAGCCAACTTTCCAGCTTACAGAGGTCCTGAAAGGTTTTTTAAAATTCCTGGCAAGTAGCATAATTAAAAGAATAAAATAAAAAAGCAAGCAAAAAACACACCCAAAATTTGCAGCATGGAGGTGAGTTCCACATAAGCCAGAGGATGATGGTGTTCTTGAAAAGTATCATAAAACACACAGTAGCTATTTCAATGTTTACCTCCATAAAAGGATTTTTAGAGAGTTTTTGTTACTGCCCAGTGTCCCTAGGTACACCAAAGAAACTTCTGTATTGCTGATGTAGCCACCTGCAAACTTATGAAAATAAGTAGTAATTAATATCCTTAGCTAGTATGTACACTAACCCTGAAATCAGAGTAAGCTAAAAATTTCCCTTTTCCAGGAGTAGAGAGAAGACAACAGTTAAAATATCAATAGCTCTTTGTAACATTATCATGATAGGTCAAAAATGACCATGAGTTCATATCAGAGGGTAGCTTTACAACAGGATTTATAAATGGAGACTTAAAGACCAGACCTCATGCAATAAGGGGCCTCATTGTCATCACAAGTTGCAATGATGTTCCGTTCTTTTTTCCCCTCACCATTTCCAGGTATGGCTGTATCCTGGTCTTGGAGTCCAATAGTTGGCTAATTCCTGTGCTCAGTAGAAGGAAGGTATATTCACGGGCTTTTTTTCAAGGTCTACTTACCACTGCTTATCTAGATTGTGCAGTGAAATGTGTAAAGTCACAGTCTAAAACACAGAAGATCACTAGAAGTGCTTAGTAATACCATAAAAACATCTGCTTCATAAAAAGCTGCAACTGGCAAGAATTTAAACCAGAAGTTCTGACAGAAAATGTGTGCTTTCCTTAAAGAATGTGAAGAAGGCTTGAAGGAAAGTTCCCTTTTAACCCTGTTTTTAGGAAACTTTTATGTGATGTTATTGGGCCAACCTGAAAGAAATGGGTCCCTGCCTTTGGCTAGAGGCATGACATGTCTTTTCAAAAAGCACAGACAGCATCTACTGTTATTAAGAAGGCTACCTTGTAATCATTTAACAGTAACCTTAAAGTGTCTTAAAAGGGGGTGCTCCATGAAAAAGACCTCAAGGCAAAGCAAGTGGGTAGTCAGGAGGCTGAAAAAAATGAATTTTGAACAAGTGGGTTAAAAAAAAAAAATGCTTATGAGTAATATTACCAGGACGATTAGAGTTACATCAGGAGGTTAGATAAATGTGTTAAATAACATATGTCAAAAGGCATTGAACTGTTCAAGTACATAGGTATTCAGGCCATAGGAAATCAAAACAATGTTATCTCATTTTTGCCTGACTTATTTTAAAATATATAATGAGGAAGAAAGGGGTGGATGAACCTCAAATGTAGTTGCTGGTTTATTTATGATCCCTGGCATTATTCATTAATGCTGCAGATTAAATTCCTCCTTGCTGTAGCACCCCTGATTTTAGTGGAGTTTGACCAGTGAGATCTTTGGTCTTTGTGTAGAGGAGATTGCACACTGCACCCGCACACATAACGGAATTTTTTTTATAATGACAGCAGTTTATGTAGCACTGTAGTGGGTCTTGTGCAACAGATTATCATCCTGTTTCTCCTGGTATCAATGACAAGAGAATCATGAAAATAGAGAGAGACAAATAGCTGTTCCTGTAAAATTGTAAATGCACATACAAATCTAATTGGCTATCTTCATACCCACTTGCAATCATAGAATAAAAAAATCAATATTGGGAGACTCAACTTATTTTAAAATATCAAATTACTAATACTCATAAAGGGAACTGCTCATGGCTGGTCCACTAAGTTGAAGAACATCCAGCAAATTTGTGATTCCATGAAATCAGTTGAAATAATTAATAAATACAGAGGAATCATGACTAGCTCACTGATGTTCTGCAAACGGTAAAAGACATTACGTTTGTTGAATAAGTTATTAATTCAGAGTTATTTATTAAATTCCACAAAGCAGCATGTCTGCCACAATCAAGCTGAACTCTCAGGGACGTGACTAACTTGAAGAATGTGACTGGGCTGACTATACCCAAGGGATTACACATACTTCCAAAATTCAGAATCTTCTTAGGTATTTTATGTTGGAAATAGGAGACTTCTAAAAACATCCAGTGGAAATTTTTCCCTTCATTTTCACAGGAGCAGTAATAAGGTCCTAGAGGAGAGTTGTTCTTTTTTCTTTATGTTTCACTCTGTGTAATTATTTCTTTTTTTTCTTAAGTACACATAATTAACATTCACTGTCATATGTTTCCAACTGTTTATCTGCCTGTGCATCTCTGAAGAGATATGAATCATCCCAGGTCACATCCCACAGGTGGTGAAAACAGGCCCTCCTTGGGACTTCAAGGTTTGCCCTGGAGTTGCCTTAAGTTGCCTCGTCCTGGTTGCAAGGCATTAGATGTACAATTGAGATATTACTGGTGGCTGTCCAAAGAACTGTGTAAAACTTACCTCTAAGCTATGGATATAAACTAGCAGGGAATTAAAAAAAGGTATCTCAAAGCTGATTCAACAGACATCCTAACCTCCAAAGTTATACAGAATTATTTTTTCAGAATCATGCAGGAGAAATTCTCTAGAACTGTATGAGATGCATCTACAATGTCAGTGTCGTTTGCATCAAGAGTATATTTTGAAGTGAATCCTTCTAATTACATGTTTTTATGGTGCTTTTGTTCACACTGAAGTGTCCACAAGCAGAAGTGGTATTACTTTAAGATGAAACTCAACAAGGAGAAATGCTTCACAAGAGAACCTGACTGTGCTTTAGCTACTGATGGGTGTTCAGTTCACAAGACCACATTAGACCTAGTCTGTAGGAGTCCCTCATGCATAGAGGTCACCTTGGCATCTGAAAGACTCACTCCTAGTGTGCAGGACTATTACTTGGTTTAGATATAGCTCAACGTGTCTAAATTGCTTCACTGCCATCAGTGGATCTCTTCCTGCTCATAATAGATGGTAATCTGAAATATTCTATTTCTATAGTGTAAACTGTTGGCAGAAGGTTCTTTTTAATAAAAATAAATGTGTGAATAGCATTCTAAAATTTTACAGAAATATTTCAGTCACAAAAATCAACTTTTTACCATTTCCAAAGTCATCTAATTGGGCAAAAAATTGTTGAATTTTTTGTAGTTTTTTAATTGCAGTCACATATTAAATTAGTGTTTGTAACTTTAAAAAAACTCGGAAGCTTCTTAACTAGATTCTCTTATTTTTGATAGTTTCGAAACCAGTTCTATAAAAGGAAGAAGAATGTGTAATCATTTCAACATTATCTGTTAGGTAGGAAGAATGAGTTTAATCATTTCATTAATCAACCATCTTTATAGATCAAACTATATTCAGTCTTCCCTGAAGATTTTATTCTGTGATCACTGTATGAAAAAATAAAATGGTGAACAGGAAATTGAAACTGTTATTATACAGGAAATAACAGCACTCTGTCAAAATCTACAGAAGAAACATATGTTCAAAGTTACTGTCAACATCTAACATATCAGATCAGATAGAGAGAAAGACCAAAATTACAAGAATCATTATAATATCAATTCAGGGCAAAGTTCTATGTGAAAATAAATCCTTTCCAGCTTCATGAAAAGGAGCTGAACACAGAGTATCTGATGGAGCAAAGATCCTGTCATAATTTCATATACCGGTGGATCATATGGCAGAAATTTCAATTCCCTCTCCCACCCCTGCAGACTTTGTACGGTCACAACTGTAATATCTAGACGTGTAATGAACTCTGCCTTCGTTATCTATGCCTAGCTTACCAGAACTGTTGTGGTGTTCATTATCAGCCAGCAATTAGGTGTATAAGTGCTATTTTCTCTAGTACAGTCCTGCTAAAACGTATTTTGATTTATTTCTAAATTTAAATATTGTTTGATTAAAGGTGTTAGAAAAAGTCAGGATGGAACAGAAAGTGAGGTAAAATGCACCAGGTTCTGGGAATTGTTGACAAGGTTTCTCAGCTTTTGTAAATTAACTGGGAAAAATGTAGTCAGTGATAATCATTCTTGCCTCGGTACTTAACTGCTATGTTATCCATATTTGTTTGAGCTATCTACTGTTCATATAGTAACTCATCACATAGAAAAATGTTTTGCATTCTCTGTATGGCAACAGGTAGAATAAGAAGCCTACCCATCTAGGTGGCATGCAGCATTTAACCACCAACTGTAGCATGTATTTTCCACGTTCATTTCACCTCAATTTCAGAGGGAAATTAGGAACAACAAAACACCTGGGATTTGCCAGCCACAGAGTTTAGAGGCAGTTAATAGCCTCTCCTTTCTTAGCACTTACTAATTACAGCTGCTAGAACTAAGTTTTTAATCAGAGTAATCTGCAAGATGCTCAGTACAGCAGAGGCAGAACAGCAATGTATGCTTCTGCTGGTGAACACAACTCAGACATAACTCAGTTTGGTAGAGTCCTGAGCTCTGTGCTCAGCATGGCCTCAAATGTGCTTATCATAAGATGTCTTCTGACTGGCAATATTTGAGTACGTTCTTGTTGAGTGCTTCTTCTGAAACCGGGTGCTCTTCTCTCCTCCAAGATCTATGAAGCAGTAGACCATAAGCTCCCCAACTTCTCAAGTGGAACTATGCAACATGAAAACATTAAGTAGTACCCAAAACAAACAAGATACTGTACAAAATTTCAAAGCTAGTCAGAAAGCCCTCTGTGATAAATAGAAACAGGAGAGGGCTTCTAATAGCTTTTGACTCCTCTGGTAAGGACCTATCACCAACAGGCTCAAACAACAACTGATAAAACCATATCAAACAGATCATCTCCCTTGACTCTTTACCTTTCCAGTGCTTCTTGTTACTTGTAAGTATAAGCAAACTTTTCTGTCTCATTTTTGTCAATCACATTTTCTACTACAGTGAATACAATTGTGTTCTCTGTATTATATTAAAACCAAATTCCTTCTTTCTTTTTTTCTTCAGTCTCTAGGCCCGAAGTTGGCTCTAACAGCCTTGTCTAGACAGCCAGGTGTCCAGTTGTCATGTTAAAAGCTAATTCCTGATGTTTGATACACTCTAAAAATTGAAATTAAGCCTAGAACATAGGTTTTTCCCATGAATTGTGGTCTAGCCTGTGATTTAGCAGATTACAGTTATGCTATTAGCAAATTGAAAAGCTGAGTGCCTCTTGCTTCCCACTATGCACTGCGGGTAGTTTTGACAAGTAGTGCTGGGTTTTAAATGTGTAAATATTAGAATTAGTGTGCAAAAAACATATTCAAATGTGATTGTTACAGATACAAGACGACCAGGTTTTTTAAATAGTCAGGACAGTTTATTAGAGCTGTTGCAAAAATCTTCTTTTCCTCTTCATACCACGGAATGCAAAGCGCCAGACAGATGTTGAAAAAAAAAAAAAAAAGGACAAAAAAAAGAGACATGCTGTGATTTCTGTGAGACCCTCTTAGCTCTCCCCTCTTCTAAATCTGGGAGATCAACAAAGACCTGAAAACACAAAGTAACTATACACTGTTTGGGTCAATCCCAGCCTGAAGGGCTTGGTGTCCCACTTGGACTCCCATCAGGAGGTTGTGCCTGTACTCTTCTCCTGATGTCAGAGTAAGACTGTTCCACTCTGGTCTGGCATCTGGATTAATAACATCAGTCATTATCTTTACTACTTACTTCAGGTAAAAGTAATGAAAAATATGTGTTCCCCAGCTCCATTTCTACTATTACTTGTCTCTATCTGTGGGATGATCACTAGCCTTATAGGCGACAGGGTGTCATGGAGGCACGGAAAAGAAATGTGAAAAATAATTTGGAGTAAGCAGAAGCTCTTTCACACATAAGTTGGGATACTTGGGTTCACAGCCATATATGGTCGGATTTACAGCCACAGCATGTCCCTAACGTTATTTACCAAACCAAGTAATTCCACCATTCAGAATACTTTTGTTAAAATTTGCACAAATATTCACTATATTTGCAGTAACAATGTTGCTGTAAGTAATTGACTTACACATATTGATAAAACACTTGATGTGTTAAATTTTGCATTCCTGGACAAGGCTACAGTGACTTGCAATAACTTACATTGAGAAAAGGAAAATGTGGCATTGATTTCACCTTGAACACCACATCGGCAGGAGAGATGTCTGCTGTTACACACTGGACCGTAGAAAATTACAGTATTATCAATACCATGTTTCATTTGGTTTACTTCTGGAATACCTCTCTAGTTCTGACATGTGATATACTATGTCACCTTCATGTGTGGTAGACTTACTCCTTTCATCTAGCTTTCAAGGTAGAGGACTTGAACGTCATTTCTTTTTTTTTCAGCCTGGTAAAGGCATTCTCCAGTTGAGCCATAATATGAAGCAGTGGTTTGCACACCACTTAAATAAGCAGTCATAAAAGAAAACTGTAATTCACAAAATCTGCTGGAGATGATGTTAATTCTTTCTTGGCTGCAGTCTGTGAAGAAGTGAAATTCACTATCTTTAGATTGATTGTTGTGATATACAGCAAGCTCCAGTACTTCAGACTCTGACCACCTTGAGTGATGTATGTTAATAACTTGCTTTAGCAATACACCTAATATAAATCTTGCTGTCATTGATGAAAGAAATAAAAGTTTTATTTGTTAATGAAATATGATGTAGTTTTTCCGGTGCTCTATTTAAACATCACCTAGGAGTAGATCATGTTTTTAGAAGTCAGGAGTAGCCCCAGGCCCTCCATAATTCTAATTGATGTAAATGAAGAAAATAATGAAAGCTTGTGTGTGCTGACCCTGTTATACAGGGTGGTTTCACCTCAATTAATCAAGGAACCTTTAGAGATGTTGGAAGCATCTGGCCTGAATAGGGAGTTCTTCAGACTCTGATACTAAGCTAGCTGAACTCAGTTAAGATACTGTGCCCAGATTTCTAGTGAAACTGCTTTGTTCCCAAATGCTGACATGTTTAAAGTAACTACCATGTTAAAAACAAAATTAAACTCCTCTCCCCGGAAAACATTATCCTTGGTTTTGGGAAAGACGAGGTGATTGGATAAATCTGAGAACAAACTGCTCCCCTTGGGAAGTTTGCGTTCTTGCTACAAAGCTAAAGGCAGAGAGAAAATTCTCATTTTGTATTTGAAATGCCAGATCTGAGGTTTGACAAAATTAATAGTATATAGAACAAAAACTAAGAATAATGCTTGCTTTTCAGTCACTGTCTTCATAAAACTGACATTTGTAAAAGCTAATGCAGCTCAGACTCATTATTTATTTTTACTCTGTAGTAGCTTATTCTAGCATTTTGCTGGAAACATAGATACTCTGGTAGCATGTTGCCTTTGTCACCTCTGATATGTGTACTTTCCATAAAATGACATTCATGCCTTCATTGCAAGTAAAACCTGAAGACAAATGAAGGTCTATAATAACACACTGGAAGGTTATGTTTATTGATTACAAGGCTGAATATTTTTACAGTGATATCCCTTTCTCATAAAAATGAAGCATGCAGGCTTTCTTTTTTAAAAAAAAACTAGAAGTATTTACAATTGTTTTACAGATGTGGTTATTTAATTTTTCAGTGAGTTCATAGAGTGTTCAGTATCAAAGCAGTAATTCTAAATACCGATTATGTACTGAATGAATTAAAAAAAAACAAACCCAAACCAAAAACCTTGGGGAGAAGGTCCACCCATATGCTGCTCATACAAATTTAAAAGCTGTCTAGCTTCTTGAATTGTAAACACTGTATAATGAAATTTCTATAAGTTTAATGTCTTTCAAATGTGTAAACATAGACTTGTTTTTGCAAATTGTGAAAGGTGCTTTTAAACAAAAAAGGAAGTGGCAGGACAGGAAAAGTATCAGGGTGTGGTGAAGATTAATAATAAGAAAAAAAAAATAATAATGTTCTGATTAAAAAGGAAAGGACCAGATGAGGAGTTGTTTAGTACTCCTTGCAAGTGTTTTGCTTCTCAGGCACAACTGCTTTTTAATATCACCAAAATTGTACAATAAGCATCTTATTTTCTCTGAGCCTTGCTTCTCTTGAAAAACTGTGTCCTAAAGAAAAGAAAAATCTGTTTTAATACTTATTTACTGGAACCTGTGACAGGTTTTTACTTCTCTTCCTTTTTGAAGAAATTCCTGCGAATACAAGTCTTGAAACAACCAGAAGACTGTTTGAGATGAAAAAGCCAGATAAGCAGAAAGTAGCAGTTTTGTATGCTTTCCCAGGCCTGTCAAAAGGGTGCCTACATTAGCCTGAAGCTAACACCACAAATTTCCACACATCAGCAAAGATCAAAATATGAGGGGAGTCATCCTTCTCTGTTAAAACTGAAATAGAACGCAAAGCGGAGTAGGAAACACAAGCAAGGTTTGCAGGAAAGCCCTGCTGGGCTGAACACCCTTCTGTGTATCTCTGACAGTTGCTCGTGCTGTTCTGGAAGAGAAATTAGAAGACCAAACCTAATTGACCTTTATCATTCCTGTTCTCTCCCTGAACTGAGATTGCCTTCCTAAGGCTATGGGGTGTTTTCTGAAGAAGAGAAAGAAGTTAATTTAAGCAGCAAGAGGAGGGCCTTCACTTTATCAAAAGGAAGCCATGATCCCAGAAGAAGGAAGAATTACACATTTTGCCATAAAAAACAATGCTTATGAACCTATCCTCTATCTCCAAGGAATTTAAGCTTCCCTTGGGTCACTTACGTGAGATATTATTGCAGTTGGTTTCACTATGGTCAATTTTACCACAGTGAAGTGAATAAAAGAATGTTATCGCTTGCACAATATTGAAGTTTTTAAACTGTATTACAGGCTGAATATATTAAGGAAGAAACTAAAAATGATTAGTAACAACCTTCTTGTTTACACCTCTTAAAACAAATGCAAAAATATTAAGTATTTTTCTAATGTAGTTTTTTTGAATTTGTGCCTACAGGGAGGTTTTCATGTTGTAGAAGCTGTGGAATGAATGGGTGTCTGTGTGGAAGGTGCAGGTTATAAATACTGCCCATGTGCAACAAGGATATCACAACAGAAAAGTTGGCTGGGTTTTTTATTTCTCCCTGACCTTTGAGTGCAATTGACATATTAATATGTGACATTAATATTGACAAAAGTCCTGGAAGGCATTTTTGATCTTAACTAAAAGCAAGGACTATTTCCTGAGGGGAAAAGAGAATGGCAACTCAAGAAGGTGCAGAGTACAGAGGTGTTGGAAGTGGGGTGATGTGATGGGTTGGGAAGTGCCTGCAGTAGGTCCAGGTCCTGCTTCTCCCTTTGCCCAAGGAGAGGGATACGAAGTGGAGCAGCGGGGCCCATACAGTCCTGCTCTACTTAAGTGCTTTGACCCATGGAGCATCTTGTCCACACAACTCTCTTTTGCCCAGTGTGGACATCTTATGACACTGCTTGTTTAGACTGAGCTGATCACAGTAATTAATAATTTATAACAGTAGTAGATGACATAGTAAAAGACTCCTTGGGCTGCCTACACCAGCAGAGTTTTCTGCTGTGCAAGGCAATTTGATGTTTGCTGTGAGGACCAAAAATGACCCCTTTGTACTTTCAGGGTAATGAATACCAGTTGATATCAGGTACTCGACCTTATGCTAAGTACATTGATTACTGTACATTTCTGTGTTTTTACAGATAACCCACTCAAATAAGAAGCATCTGGATTTTCTTTTCAAAGGGTTAAGCTGAATTCCTAGCAACATGCTCTGCGACAGTGGCACATTATAATTAAGATAAGAGCATTATACTATTCAAAGGAAAAAAGAGACAAAACTTAGAATTTTGAAACAGGAAGAAAGCTTTAACCTGTGCCTCTGAAGTACTCCAGATCATTTCTGTCTTACAAGATGAATCATAGTTTAAACAAGATCATAATTTACTACTCCAAAGTATTCCTTAAACAGAACTATGATTTGCATCATACTACATGAAACTCCCACTTTTTGCTTTTAATATAATGGAGCTGTCACATGGGACATGTTTGTTTTGGACAGAAGCATGCTTCTACTTGATTTCAGCAATTTATTCTGATCCACTCTGGTATATTATTTGCTGCATTATTTTTACCAATGAAGATTGCACAAATCTTCTTGTGCCTCGTGCTGCTGCATATTTATTATCAGGATGACTGTATGTCTCTTTCTACCTATGTGGGAAATAAAAAGAAAAGGATGCATGACACTGAGGAAAACTAAACTGAAAGAAGTATACAAAATGTAAACAATAGTCATTTACATATATAAAAATATGCTGATATTTTACATTAACTGAATATCTGCTAACTAGCACTTACGACACATCATTCTATATAAATAAAATGAAGATCTTATTTTGCAAGGCATCTGGGTTTTTCCAAAGAAAATATATAGAAATCTGCTCACAATTTTTTTCAAAGGTGAACACGTTAAATTCACAGTCTAATTTATGTGTGTTTTCTGTTATCCTTGTTGTCCTGTTATCTCAGTCAAAACACACTTTTCTCCTATCCAACTGGCTGGACAAATGTGCAGGACCTGTTGTGACTATACTTGACTAGATTTGTTGATGTTTTTGTACAGGGACAACTTGATCCTTCCATCACAGCATCTGTAATGACTCTATACACAAAAAATTTGGAGTAAATTAATGGCCAGGTTAGACTGATTTGCTTTAAACACGACACACTATATTGCAGGAAGTTTCCAGTCTATTTCATTACAAGAGCAATACAACTGCAATTTAAATATTTGCCACAGTGATAGCCAAACATTTTTCAGAACAAGGATGACAACTGACTTTTTTTTCCCAAGACTACTTAAATATTCAAGAGGTGCTAAAACTTAGTTGCTGTTGACCCTAACCTGGCAGGTCAATTACAGAATTAGGAATAGAAATGGTAGGAATTGAAGTCTCTGCTCTCTGAGCAGCCTAGCCACTAAATAACAGCATAGAAATAAGCAATGTCATCTGAACTTCTCATAATGAAAAAAACATGTCATGGTACTACCACGTGTAATGATAGTATTAAATCAAATATTATGATGGGCTAATATCAGGGAGCAGGGAGGTCAGAGTATTGTGTAACTTCTGGGTTTAGTACATTCTTGTTAATTGCAAGGATTTGGCAAAGTTCAAAGGCAGCTTTTAAGTAGAAGCCCAGCTGGCAAGAAGAGATGAGGGGCAATATGAGCTTGTGAAGACATGGGTATAGACTGATGCCAAAGTCATTTAGATACACTTCTGCCTTACCAAGTATGCTGCCCATCACTGTTACAAAGCCGTGTTCCTCTTCCCTTGCTGTCTTTCCAGCTCATGAATCTTTCATTCCTTCGTACACAGTGAGCTGAGCTTTAACAGGAGCATTCAGGGGGTGAGAGGAGGACAAGCTATTTTTTATAAAATGATCATCATATCATTATGGCTGTTTAATTAAAATGTTCATGACATTTATGATTAACTCCATTGATGTAGGTTAGATGTCCTTTTAACCTGACCCCAAGGCCAGGACTCTCAGAGGGCTGAAGGACTTCAATGACCAGCCTGCCCTTTCTCCTTCCATACATTTGTTAAAGGGAAATGGCAAACAAAATCTCATCTCAAGTTTGCCACATATTCAGGTTCTTTGTTAATGACAGAAAAGCTACATCATTGTCATAGCTGGGGTATGTAACTGAGAATAAAATTTTCCTGATTTACAAGTCCTAATATATGCCTTTCCTATTTTACAATAAACCTGATTTTTGTCCAAGTAACCGGCACAGTATTTAAGTTCAGAAATGTAGGCTGTGGGATCCACACAGACTAAAATAGTTGCAGGTGTTCATATCAGGGCCTTGTTACGTTTAATATCCTTTCTTCAGCACTTGCCCAAAGCTTGTAAGGTAGCAAAAGTTCACCAAAATGAGTCCCTCTGCTCATTCTTAGGAAATATTTCTTCGTCACACCCAATGATTAGTAGATTTACTGAAATATTAGTGTTTAACTTCATCATCATTTTGATTTGAAGATGTCTATCATTTTACATTTTTTCATCAGCAAGTGAAATTACTTTTTTCCACTAGGCCATTTCTCAATGCCATTTTTTTTTTCTCCACACAAATCGCTGGAGCAGCTCGTTAACTCTGAAAATGAGTTTTGCATCTCTGGTGTAAGATGTTTCCTCTCACTTTGGTCCTTAGCATCTCTGAAGCATGGCTGTACAGTAACAATACTACCAACTAATATTTACTTTTCAGTTAAAGTTAGGATGATTTTTCCCCAAGCTGTTGCTATGTTCATATATTTTGTCTATCAGTCTATTGGTGTCAATGGCAACATATCAAAACACTATGCATTTAGTGAAAAAAAAAAATTCTATATCTGTTTTCAATTTTATCCACGAACTCTTCCCTTTAACATCTCTTAAAAATTCATTAAAAATAAGTTTAATTAAATGGCTATCAGCTGAACACTAATTTTTAAGAAACCATTGGTTTATTCTTTGCACAGCAATTGCCTAATCCCCTACTGACTCTTATATGAACTAGCAATTGACGTTGCTACTGGCATTCAGAGTCTTTCTTTTGATCACCACACATTTTAGGATTTTTTCTCTGGTTGCATGGCTAGTGTACACTTTCCATATTTTTGGTGCCAAAAAAATTTAAAAAAACTGATTACTTATATTCCAGATCTCTGTGTTACCTTATATAACTTTAAAATTCTATCTCAATAGAATTTAACCCAAATAAATCTAGTTTCATAGGATGAATAATCAGGCCATAAGAATCAGCTGCTGCAGAGAAGGTAGCAAAACAATATACTAGGTAGAAATTATAATTCCCAATGAAATACTTTACTCCAAATTCAAATTTGGAATGTCAGAATAGCAGAGACTAGAGTGAGGAGAGAGGTGAAAGGGAGGGAAATAGAGGGGGAGGGAGGATGGGGGAGGAAGGTTTGTCGCTGGCTTGAGTTAAAAAGGAGTGTAGGGTTACGCCAGGGTGCCTTTGCTAATAATGACAAGATTGTTTGCTTCTCACATCTGTAGCAAAAAATGAGAGGAGAAGATGGAAAAGAGGTCCTGGGATGTACCAGCTGTTGATGTTGCTTCTCCCTGCTGAGCCCAGAGCCTTGTGCCCCTACCGGAAGGCATCGCAATCTGTTGACATCTCCAGCTCTCTGCTACTTCGGGACACTCAGCTGAATCTAAGACGACGATCATATGGCTGAGTGAACAAAAATCAGTGCCTACAGTGAAAAAGCGGGACTAACTCACAAAGCAGATGGCTAGAGGCCTGCTCATTCCTGTTTCTGGAGCTGTTTACATTCTTAAGTGACTAATTTTGACATGTTATACCACTAATGAAGTTTTTTGGTGTGACCCAGTAAGCTGCGTACAGTGCAGTCTGGGACCACTCTAATTTGACTTCTGAGGCCCAGTGCTATTTCTGATCTACAGACAGTCAATTAAAATTACCTGTGCCTGACTGATGGTGGTCAGTGAGCAATCAAAGATGAATTTCAAAATGACAGCTTTCTCCCATCCATACTACTCAAAACCTACAGTTCTGCATTTTCTTAACTAAAAAACCTTGTCAGTGTCTTTAATTTTTGTCCTTGTGGGACTGAGATTGGAGCCATGGCACAAAAGAAGATGCACAGGCCTCCAAGACTGTCACTGGCATAACTGTTGAGAAATCTGAAGTTTTATCCAGCCTTTCCTATATCAAAACCTGCAGACCTGGAAATTGCAAGAGAACATTCTCTGATGAAAATGCTAGTATTTCAAAAGGACTGTGATAAAAAAATTTAGTTAGGTTACCATCTAATTCTAGCTCCCAGACTTAGAGGCTGCTGAGATTATATTGACTAAGGTACAAAATCTAGAATGAAGCACAGAGTCTTAAATATTCCAAGTCCAGTTAAAGTAGTTTAGTTGAATATCAGAGACAGGTCTGAATAAAAGCCTGTTTCATCCCAATACGTAGTTTTCAGGGTTTTTTCTCAGAAGGCTAAGAAGGATATTAAACATAAGAATCTCAGATATCCTACAGTTACCCAAGTTGAAAAAAAGCACCCACCTGGTCTAGTCTGTAATTATCTCTTTTACCTGAGTCTTAAACTTGTTCACACTTTCACAGTGATGGTTCCATGGGGACTGAGAAACAGCAAATGACTATCCAGATAAGTCAAAACTAAAAATAAAACACATAAAAAACCAGTTTGACGTTATTCTAGAGTTGTTAAGGGCAAGAAATATAATAATAGCTATGGTTGAATGACATTCTATGTTCAGTAAAAAAATAAAGAGCCTGTCCAGTCTGGAAGAATTTTGCAAAGTGCTTGAATTAATATGAGCATGGAGGAAACAGCAGTTGTTTTTCAGAGTCTGGATGTAGACTTACGTTTTGCACCACTGTTTGCAATGGCCAGTTTTCATACATGACATTCCTCAGCCTTGTGGCTACTGAGGCTTTTCTATTCTAAACAGGGCCACACCCATTCAGCCATTTCTCAGTGACTAAGGCAGTCATTCAGGAGGGGGGTTTGGGTTTTTATTTGCCTGTGCTATTCACTGTCATTTCAGATTTGGATTATTTGAATGGCCTATTATTACACCCCGCCACCTAATGGAAGGAAGGTCTATATTGAGGTCTATATTTGTCCTATCTTTAGGAAAAACTCCTTGTTTATGGAAGTGATCTCATGAATGGTGCCCCGTGAATGCTCTCAATATCAGTACAAAATTGCTAAAATAGCACAAACCATAACACAGCAACTGATCGTTCACATGTTTTGTTGCATGGAGAATACTATTGACTTTTGCCATAATGAATCCAAGCAATGGCTCTTCTTAGCCCAACATAACATTGCTCAACAGCATAGAAAAGAGGCCCCAGTAATTTGGTAACTGTCCATCTGCACATTCATCGTGCACTCAAATCCTCTGTGACATCCAGTAGTTGTGTCAGGCATGGTAAGCACCTAGCCACAAGGCATTTTTCCTATGTAACCTTTCTATATTGTTTACTGTTAACAAAAAATCTTTTGTGCTGATATTTAACATGCAGACACTATTTAACATGCTAATTACAGATTAACCCAATATTAGCCTTTTAGCGACATGCCATCCAACTGTCCTTTTGGAACAAGGTCTAGCTGGAACCAATATGAAGAATCATATATTTTTGATGGAAGGGAACTAAGCCAATACACATAAAATAAGATGGATGACTCCCCTCGAAGTCTTAATGCAATCATCAGTAAAATTTGTAATGCTCAGAGAGACATTTGTCTTTTGTTATGAAATATACCAAAGACAGAAAACAAGTGTTTATCTGTCTATGTTTGCATGCAACTTTTTATTTCATTTGGTTTTATTTAATCCTCTCATTTTTTCCCTTTCAGTCAGCTAAAAAAACTCTCACTTTTGTTCTGTAATGCTCATCAGTATATAATTATATAAACATTACTCTGAATGGGGATTTTAGGATCTCCTCACTTGGACCAGTGCATATTTTGATTCTTCACATTCTTCCTTTGATCACAGGAAGACAACTCTGCAGAAACTGTTTTCTCATTTTAGGTCCCCGAAGAACAGAGCAAAAGAAAAAGACTCCACAAAACAACCCTCTGAGATACCATTTTTTTTTTTATTTCTTATTTCTGGGGCTCAGAGGAAGGTAGTAGCTGCCTTCTATTCTGCCACCACCCAGATATTTCTTAGTTTCTGAATTCTGAGCAACAGTTTTTCACAGTAGCTGTTGATCCATGCACTTTATCCATCTTCCCTCCACTGTTTTAATCTGCCTTGTCCTAGTACTTCACACCCATCTGCAGAACTTGACTGTAACACTCAAAAAGATTTACCTATCCATAAACTGTAAATAGTCTTGGATTTCTATTGTCTCATATAAGGAGTTCCACTAGTCCAGTAAGAAACTTTTTCATGTGAGGACATTTTGCAGTGACTTTGCAATCATTCATCACAGCTGTAAAAGGCTCCAACAGACCACACGGGAGCAGGACTTTTTGCATCAGAAATTCAAGCTACCAGATCTTCTCCTGTCACTATTCGTATACTAACAGAGAACAAGAAGTGGAGTAAAGAAGGGTTTAAAATTAACAGGAATTGATACCATCTGAGGACAATGATGGTGCCACAGCTCTTTGCAAAGCATCTGCAATATAAATGTGTCAATGTTCTCCTAAAGAAGAAAGTGAAATTTCTCTTCCATTTTCCAGAAAGAGTGTCTAATGCTGGAAGAGGGTTTAGCCCAAATTAGCTAAATGGGGTAAAATTCCCAGACCTGATAAGACAGTAGCTTTCTGATGAGCTGCCAGGAGTATATGAAGAATGAAGTTCCCAATCCCCCCCACACACATAGGTTTATCGCAACCTATTAATTCATATGAAAACTTCAAAGTGCCTCATCTTCTGTAGGACTTTACCTCCAATTATCCAGCTCAAGTTAATAACTCAACCTTATTTTATTTTTCACTCTGAAGAGAAGGACAAAGGCAAAGAAGAGGAACTCCTAGAGTATATGAACTGCGAACAGTGACAGGAGTGAACTTTGCTGGCATCCCATATTCCTTTGTGAGCTTAACAGCTTTCAGAGGACTTTTCAGCCTTAGGGTTTATCTAACTTCCTCTGGAGACAGAGCTGGCCAGGAACTGTTCCCAAAGAGGAGAATTAGGGACATTTGTTCTTTAAATATGCTTCATAATTGTGTTTGATGTTGTTCAATGCTTGATACCGTGTAGATATTAATTAAGTACAAAACCCTATTTTCTCTACTTTGTTCAGGCAAAAAAAAAAAAAACAACCCTGGTAGGTTTCACAATCAAAAGTATAATCTTTCTCAAGCATGCAAATTAACAATTAGAACATCTCGACAATGGAATTCTGCTAATCCCTCCACAGGAGAAAATTGGTTATCTGCCTACGGCACCAATTAACCAAACAAAAGCTGTTTAAAGCAGAAAAATAGACAGAAAAATTACTAGGATTGAATTGTTTTACACACCAGATAGACAGACCCTCCCACTGTGGAGTTGGATTTAGTTTATTTTTGTGGGAGCAGGCTGCTGCAAGAGGTGTTAGGTTGAGACCAGCAGGAAATGAAGTTCATTGTTTGAGGAGGTAGAGCATGGTCATTGCAAACTAGACTCCCACATCCCACTCTGCCTGTGGACTTCAGCACGAGATGATAATAAAAATACAGCCCTTTGCAGGATTTCTTGCAATTTCCTTTTCAATGCCTCTTTCCGTCCAGTGCTAGAGACAAGATAATGAACTAGCTGGACTACTGGCCTCATTCAGCTTTCCATTTCCTTAGTCCAAATGTTTTTGTTTACCATTTAATCAGATCTCATGCTATGATTCTTGAAATCTCTGTATAATAACATCACCTACCCCTGACATCCAGTAACAGAGTTATGCAAAGTTCAAAAAATAACTAACATAAATCACTATGTAGTATTTGGCTAACACAACCGTTGTCAAAAAAAAAGAGTGCATTATCTCTGGGTGGGGCCAATGTGAGTACTAACATGTTTTAAATCGTGACCTACCTGAGGGGAACACCCAAATCATTGAAGCAGGTGGTGCTGGGAAGAGGCGTGTGAAAAAACTCTGCACCTACAGAAATGCTGTAAAACTTGGCTGTCTTCCAGTTTCATAAAATAAGGGAAACATCATTCGTGCAGGTGCAATATTACTCATTTTGACTGTGTGTGAAAATAAAACTCCCATTCAGAAAGCATTACTTGCTCTAACATGATTTTGCTTGGGGTTGGAGTGTAGCTGAGGGAGAAGATATTAGCATTCTGGAAGAAGCCTACAGGAACAAAAAAAGCTGAAGCATTTCTTAAAAAGATTGAAATAAGTAAATGTACCTTTAAAAAGTCTTTTTAATTGAATACAAAAGAAGTTAAAAAAAGAAAGAGTGATCTGACAGTACTAGAAATTGAAACCTTCTGTTTGTGGAATGAATATAAAGCAAAGAATGGCTATGCATCCTTCTCTTCTTCCTTCTTGTTGTTCCTTCAGTGTGCCTCCAACTGTCCTAGCTATGCTGTCTTTACCCCTTATCAAAGTAAAATAGTAATATTCTTCTTTAGATTAGACACTTTAAGTCCATTTTTTTGCAAGAGGATATTGTTATAGCAGTATCTATGGCACTTATAGGCAATATTTAAGTTGGTTTTACTTTGAATTTACAGCTAGTACTTCCATAGTATATGACTGGTTTTGCAAAATAATTTATTTAATGTAACGACAGAGTCCAGAGTCTTCCAGGTAGAAGACTCCCTACATATCTCCTGGGGAATATGATTTAAACTCGTGCAAATTGAACTGCAAGTTCTGGGTAATGTACTTGTGCTTCTGTAATTCAGAGGCTCATTTTGCCTTCATATCCAGATGCTCAGTTTTGAAAGTGCCAAAGTTCGTCAATTGATCCTAGTTATAAGAATATCTTACATGAACTGGAAAGGCAGGCTTGCTGGAATGGAACGTTCATTTACTGATGTGTTTTAAAAGAACGGGCTATTGTTGATGGCAAATTGCACAAACGAAGCTGTGCTTGAAAGAAAGCCCTTAAAGGCTGAAGCCCAGTTCTACCTACTCAGACCTCTAAAATGACCCACCCACCAGGCATATTATTGTTTCTCTTGAAATACTGTTAATTTTTTTATTCCTCCTTGCGATCTGGAAGCAAAGAAATATTTTTGGGTTTTTTTTTCTGCCCTCTTTAATCCCCTTGGTGTGTTTTGAAGTCGTGGGTGCATCATTATGTGTTTCTAAAGGAAGTCCAGCTGAAATGCCTACAACTAAATCTTACAGTTAGAATTCCATTAAACAATGAGGTGCATTTAGGAAGCCAGAAAGAGAAAACACATTTAATAACCTAGAGGCTGGGTGCAACTTCATGTTGCTTCAAAGTAGTTCCTATTTTAAATCCTAGTATTGCTTGAGGCCAAAAACTGACTTTATTACATTTCAAAATGAAAAAAAACCCACCCCATGCACCTGCTTTTGTAACAGACTTTAAAAAAAAAATTACTGTCACTTATAGAAGGAATACATTGTGTAGATCACATATGTCATCAGTTTAACAACAAAAACATGATAATTCATTCTGTGAGTTAAAGAAAGCATGGAGGTTCAAGCTAGGTTGGTTCACTGAAACAATAGTTACATTAAAAGTGACTATGACTCTACAATATAGAGTGGAACATCTGGATTATCTTTCTATCTCTGTGTCTGGCCTGCTCTGTCACTTTAGAACAGATCCCAAAAAAGACTTTTTTATTAAAATGCAAACCATAGTGAATGTTAAATATCTAACACCAGGTCTGAAAGAAATGCACTCAAGTACATAAAGTCACATTCATGTGAGATTTAGACTCTTAACTGCAAGATGTTTAAAACTATTTCAATCTGAACACGCTTTATTTACAGGTAATTTCGTTATGACAATAATCTGAAAAGTGTGTGGCATTATTAGGACTATACACTGCTGTCCCATGGAAGATTGCAACACTGGGCAGAGGAGAAGGAAAACTGCATGAGAGGATACTCATGCAGTTTCCAGAAAACTTATCTTATAGGATAGAATAGTATATATGGGCACAGAAGAAAAGAATGTTTTCCATCTTTTCTGTGCTACACAACCTGAGGGCTGGCAGACATGATGAGTCTTTTCTGCTTGCTAAAAGAATGAGAAAAATCGAGGTTTTATGTATCAGTGAAACTCTGGTAAAAGACACCTAAATATTCTCATTCTGAAATTTCTTTTCCCTTACTTGTAACTTAGGCTGTAGTTTCCATATGCTTTTTTAAAAACTTTGAGGAACGAGGCTCAAACTTTTTTAGGGGGCAGAATGTGATATACTTGCACTCACACACGCTCACACGCAGACATGACACACGTTATATTTATAGATATCATTACTTTGTGATAACAATATAATATATAATGCTGGAGCACTCCAACAGTACAGACATGTCTTCTCACGATTCAGTGAAAACCATTTATATCTGGTCAAGGTGCAAAAAATTCAGTGCAAAGATTTGTTGGTTAGTGTAAACTTTTTAAAATATTCCACTAACATTCCTGATTGGAATTCCTGTATGCACAATGTTTAACATACAAGGGGAATGAAAATTCTGAGATTTATTCATTTCAAACAGGTGAACATAAGAATTCCAAAGAATTTTGGCCTGAAAACTCTTGTGAAATAAGATCTGCAAGGATTTTTTAAATAGAAATCACATTTCTGTTACTACAGTACCACAAATCACAGAATATTAAACAGAAATCACATTTTTGTTGGGATACTTATCCTTTCAATAAAATGTAGACACAACGCATCTAAATACGTCCAGGATACTGCTACAATCTATGAACAAAGTCCACATATTTCTAGACTCTTTTTTTGCCCAGTTTTGCATGGCTAGAACAACCACAGTATCAGACAGCCATATTTCAGCTTATACATTTAATGAAGCCACTGTGAGAAGACAGGCAAAGGGGAAAATAATGGTAGTAAAGTTGCGACCTGCTGTGAGTTGGCACAGGTGCTGGGCTCAGTTTCTATGCAGAACAGCCACTCCACAGTACTGCATAATCTCCCAGGCTTGAAGATACTAGCAGTGGTTGTGGTCACATAGGTTCTGAGGTGAAGGACGTATTAAATTTTTAAATTTAATATGCCATTTGTTTTTAGCTAGAGAAATTACTGACCACCTAGTTTTTTGGCAATTTTTAATGCTACTTTTCCAGCAAGCACACGGTTAAATTGACAGGACTTCATTTGTAATCCACAGAACAATAGATGACCTCAGTAAAACTGTGCGCTATCCTCCAGATGTTGCGTTCACTGAAACACCTGGAAGAGCCACAGGAGAGAAGCGAGAATGACCGCTGCATTTGCTAAAGTAGCAGCTGTATGTTCAGCAGGCAGAACACGTTGCCCTACCTTCAGCACCTACCAGTTCCATGCTTTCTGAATTTATTAAACCCTTAACTTCGCCCATCATATAGTTACTAGCATGTTCCCATTTCACATTGAAAAAAATCCTAGTGGTTCTTTCTTCCCTCAAGGCAAAATACTGTGAAACCACATATGTAGCTTTTAGTGCTTGATTTAGTGCTTATCCAACTTTGGGTGTGGGCCTAACTGCTTTGCTGGGTTCACACTTTCTCTTGCCTCAATGCTATGCTTCTGTCAACCTCAAGTTTTATCTGGGGAGGTGGGAAAAGTAACACAGCCATATTCCACAAATAACTACTTGAAAAAAGCCATGTTATATACCAAAACACTAGGAAAGGGGCTTAAATTAGCGCCTACATTCCTAGCATAAAGCTTAAAAGCAACAACTTAAAGATTTTGTGAGATTTTCATTAATTTGAATAAATATGTGGTAGCAACAGCAGCTAGACATTGAACTTCACAACCCAGTGCCATTCCCCTATGTTTTATGTACCGTACACAACATCCCTATGGTATTGCTTCTGCCATATTAAAGTCTAAATAGTAAGGTTTTTAGTGCTTTGAAACATACTAAATAGATGCTTTAGAGATGCTAAGTATAACAAGTCTCAAAAGTAAAGATATAATTTCACTTCATTTGTCCCCATTAGTAATTTCAATTTTAATAAAGTCTTAAATATACAAGGTCTATGTAAAGCTGAAGTTAAGTACTTGGCTTCTATGGAGTCCCTCAGGTCTCATACAGTTTTCTCAAAGATTCTGTCAACAGGAATTTTCCTAAAATCTCATGGTTTATTAGTTAAATCTTTTTACAGTGACGTGGTCCCACGGTTTCACCTTGAAATTGTTTCATTTAGTGATCTCTAGTTTTGAAATATTTTTTTGCCTTACTTTTCAAAAGTTGAATGTCAGTATGCATACTTTTCGTAACTAGTATATAATCCCTTTCTCATCTCTTTTCCTTTTTTCCTAGAAACCACCCACATAATGCTGAGTTGTGCGGGATCCTTTAGCTCTCAAGGAACAAACCTGTTTCTTGGTTCCCGAATGTTGCATCTTTTGCTATTTGTGTACATTGTAAAAAAGAATCGTAGAAAGAGGCCCTCAGCATAAGAAAATATCTAAGTCTGTTGCAGTTAAGTAATATTGAGTAAATCATTATATATGATCATCTTTTTCACTGACACCCATGGCCATTAGGATTCCCTCTGTTTTCCGATGAATGTGAGGGGAAAAAGAGCCTCTAGAAATTTGAAAGTAGATAAGTGCCAGCCATGTAGTCTATTCCCCATGCAATTACCATTCCAGTTTTTGCCTTATTCAGGCATATTCAAAGACTACGCTCTATTCAAATAGTCTCATTGAAATTAGTACTTTTCAATATAAAGCTGTTAGAATTCAGCCTTAATTTAGTGGTTTTATTCTGTCCTGTTGAACAAGTTGCCACTAAAACAACAAAAACACCACAAAGGCACTAACTACTGGGCTGGGCAATTCATTCTTCAAAATTCAATGAAAGAAAAAAATCAACTTATGAGTTTGTTTGAACCCAAACTGTTCTGGATCAAGGTAAAATGCTGCAAACAACCTGGGGAAAACTTTGGGATGGATGCAATTCCCATTTTATCTTTTCAGAACAATTTTTTCCCCCTTTTTTTTATATAAACTTCAGTTAGTTTGACATTGACGTAAATTAAAAAATAAAATAAGTTGTTCCATGAAAACCAGAACTAAAGCGATGTGATTCCAAATAGACTTGTGTACTTTGTTCCATATACCCTCTAGTGCCAGCTTGCCTTTATTTCCTTTGCCACTCTTTCCTGAAATTACATCAGTGCTGTTCCTGGTCCACAGTCATACATGTGCACTTTGATCTTCCCATACACGTAGCCTGATAGGAATCCTGGCTACCAAGCAAAACATAAAATAGGAGAGATCTGCTCCCTTGTCTTCATCAGCAGCCCTAATTTGGGTCTCCTTCCTCTACCTGCATAACAGTTTTCAGAGAGCTTGCAGGAGCTTTCTTTTTTCTGAAACATGTATCTTTCTTTCAGACCTGCTTGATATAGGCAAATGAATTATTGCTGCAGCAGGTAGACATGAACTGAAATATAGTGGACAGATAACCTGATCTTCTGTCCTTTGTTTTGATATCTTTTTAAATACACTTTTTTTTAAAAAAAAAAAACAACAAATGTTTTCATGCTTTGTCAGCTTGACTGAGAAAAATATGTATAAATTTATGTTGGAACACTTCCTGGGATCCCATCAGAGTAATTCTTTGGAATCCACTGCAGCTTTATCCAAAAGGCCAGTAACTGAACAAAAGCTGGGAATGAATTGAACTTTTTTTCCTGAGAATCTTTCCCCTCCAGGTGTTAACAGAAAAAATCCTGCTGCTCATGTCCTACAGATCTTGTCCAGGCTAAACCTAACCAGTAGCTAAAAGGGAAACTCCCTGTGACAGATTATCAGTCAGTTATCTTTGGCAAGCTGCAAATAAAATTATAAATACATGAAAAGAAAAAAAGATATCTAAAACCAGTTGTCTAAGAAATCTTAATGTTTTGGTGTTTCTGTTTCTTCTTTTTTTTTTAATGAAGTAGATATTTTAAGAGTATAAATAGCATAAAGACACTTAAACACCCTTGAGGAATGTTTGTACATTATAACGCTGCTAAGGTTTTATGTGACTTTAGAAGTGTTTCTAGCATTTACCTGAATAAACTTAACATCCTTTTCATTTACAGAGTAGTTTGTAGAAATATCCCCAGCAGAGGGAGTGGCTCATCTGCTTGAGATGGAGCCTTAAAGATTAGCAAAAGCAAATTTTTTCTTTTGTTCTACATATGAAAAATAGCATTAAACATAGTAATTTACACGCCTATTAAAAAAGCATTTTTACCCTCTTTTATCAAGTATGGGAGAAGAGCATGGTGGTGTGACTGCAAGAAGCAAGTAAAGAGACATAAAAAAAAGTCCAATTACTGTATTGAATTCCGGTAAAGAGAGACTTAGATTTTCCCTGCTTTGTATCGTACTTTTTCATTGCATTTCTCTGCATGTAGGGTAGACATAAAATGCCTGAATATGGGAATTTTTAGCTTACTTAATTGTGATCGCGTGCAGTAATTTAGACATAGTTTTCAAACAAATACATAATCAGACAAATTGAAAATCACTGGAAAATTAAATGTTTAGGCCCAACCTTTTTGGGTGTAAACTAGTATTTACAGATGAGCTTTAGTGGACTTATTTTGATTTATAATTGATGAATGTTTAAGATAGGAACTTTAAATAAGATACATTATTTAAGTGAAAAAATAAGTTTGAAGGAAAAAGAAAATTTTAGTAGGTTTTTAATCCATTGCTTTCAGCAGTATTAAAACTGATATCAGTACCACAACAGAGGAGAACTTAGTTATCTAAAAGGTAAATGTGTGACCAAAACAGTTGTTTTATTTAAGCCAAAGAGCAACCCCCAGTAGTTTTTATTCCCCAATTTCATGGCCAAAATTTTGCCAATAGTTATAACAGCATGAGAGGGGCTTACAATTCCTTCTGATGCTAGAAAACCCACTTGATAAATCAACACCTCAGTATTTATAAACAGCACTCTGCCGCACCCCTGTGTGACCATGGAAGTCCCATTCTGATTGTTTTGAGTAAATGAGACAGGGTCCACTA
Source organism: Rhinoptilus africanus (assembly GCA_013400135.1). NCBI lineage: Eukaryota > Metazoa > Chordata > Aves > Charadriiformes > Glareolidae > Rhinoptilus > Rhinoptilus africanus. The sequence continues at coordinate 181,226 of VXBO01004740.1, forward strand.
GCTGGGGAGTAACCCTATGGGGGAAGCCAAGGGATCTTGCCAGTGTAAAACACCTCTTGGTTGGTGATTCAGGAGTCTCCTTCTGTGGCCCATTTTCCCCAGGGAAACATGAGGGACTATATAGTTGAATTAGAAGTGGAGAAAGTTCATTGTGCTCAGTTTGAACAGTGCCTGGTTACAGCTAATTTGCACTGAGAATCCTAAAGCCATTTTAGGGTAGGGATATAGCTCAGGGCTCAGGTCCCCAGTTTCGAGGGTTCCCAAAGCCCATCAATCAGTCAGTAACATGGTTTTCATGGCAACCAGCTGCTTTTCCAAACACTCAACTCTTTGGGCATCTGGAAAGCCAGCTAAGAAAATGCTTACATAAATCATCCCCATGCCTACTACATGTCACCCAGTTAATCTGCACAATGAGTTGCGTTTACTGCATATGTGCAGAGTGACCTCACATCCCATGGGCTGTTAGCCTGAGCTGGGAGTTTGATTTATCTGTGTGGAACTATAAGGGCTCCTTGGTACTATTGCCTCAAAAAACCCTAAAATCACTTGTTCCATTTAGTCCTTAAAGCTTAATCATCACAACAAGCTTTCACACCACGGCCCATATGCTGATAAGGCACATAAGGCATAGAGGTTGTGTTCGTAAACAGAGAGAATCTTTATACAACCATAAAGGAAACTGGTTGTATTTCCAAACCTGATCTTTTCCTCAGTTCACTGTACTAGAAATGTAGTATTTACTCTAAAGTCTTCTGATGGGTCCATATTTCAATTTTCGAATTTAAGTAATTCCGTCCCTCTGTGGAGGAATAAGTTTTGTGAGTGTGGCTTGACACAATTTCTTAAAATTATATTTTTAATTTTTTTTTTTTACAAAAAAGATTTCTTCCTAAAGCAGCAGGACTATAACACCTTTACCCATGATGGACTAATACCATCTATATTTTTAAGAGTTTTACAAAAGGCTTTGATCCACTTAACTAATTAAAAATAATCTTACTGGGGAAACCACTCATGATAATGTTAGCTGCTTTTTCTTAGTATGCTTGTGGGATTAACATGGCTACCATAAGACCCTTATGTACATCAAGCAGCATGTAAAGTGCACTGTGGTTGGAATGGAAAACATTGACATGGAAACCCTGAAGATATTAAGAGTCAATGCCTGTGCTATAGCTGAGGAACATGAGATCAAACGAGAGGAAACTCTCAGCAATAACATTTGTGTTTCCACAGACCTGGGGCCACTCTTCATGCCTAGCTTTCTGGCAGACAGTAGTGGATGTTTACAGCACTTGTGAAAAGACTTTCTAGCCCACCACTAATCTTCTACATGTCTGGACTATAGAGAAACCTGGACTATGCTTGCCTTCTCTTCACCATGCTTCTCTACCCCTCTTCACCCAGACAGTAGGGACAGGTTGCAAGAACCTCAGTGCCCTGAGAAGATCATAGGGCAGAACCTCTGGAGAGGGACTCTGCCATGCTTATGGTTTGTGAAATAAAAAAAAAGGTAAAAATCTGACTCTGACACATTACATGTCCTGTGTTCTCAACACATCCTCTAGTGCATAGGACAGGAATGTGACCTTTACACATTCTAGCATATAAAGAAAGACACAAATAATACATAAAAGAAATCACTATGCACCTTTCCAAACTCAAGACATTAAGACAAATTCTGATGAAACCCACTTACAATCTTGGTGTGTTTTTCATTCCAAAATCTTAGCTGATTCCTTAGTCCCCTAGAGATACATATTTTCCTTTCAAACCCCTCAAGATCCATGTTTCTTCTTCCAGCTTCATGGAGGTACTCTTATTCCTCCTGACCATAATGTAAGAGAGACTGAGATGTCTTTGCTTGATACTTGCCATTTGGAGTTACAGAATTGAGAAGGAAGGACATCAGTCTCTTCGTTACACAATTTATGCACAAAAGGCATAAGAGGTTTTCTTCTTGGGTCATATAGCCCTGGGTATCAGAAGAGCTGTTTTATAATAAAGAAGCATAGTAGCTTCTGGCAAGAATCTGTCTGTGACCCCAAATACTCAAGTTGGCCAAATCAGTGAGGAAGAGAAGGCATTCCAGCAGGAAACAGGCAGGTGTGTGGTCCTTCATCACCCACCCTGCTCAACATCCATCACTATCCTATGAATCACCATTGCTTTCTGCCAATATAGTTGTGTTCTTAAGGTAACATTAGGGAAAAGGTAAATGTTTTCAAACAGGCTTTCAAAATCCCCAAGAGGCATACATGCTGGGTAACAGTGTCTGTACAGTAGTTCTGCATTGTCAACGGGGATGAAAACCCTACAAAAGACAACCTTAAGCAACAATGATATTGATGACATTGAGTGATGACAGTGTTGACATTGACGCTCATCATTGATTTTGGTCAGCCAGGGATACAATATTTAGGAAGTGGGTTTACAAAGCTCCTATTGCTATAATGCATATACTAAAATGTAGCCACTGAAATACAGCTAGTGTTTCAAGCATCTATACGACTTGACATGCTGCAGATTTTGAGAGAGATCACTGTGGACAGTGAGGAGTGCATCAGTAAACACGACCTAATACATTGAGCAAGTTTCCCAAGGACTCCAGGAGACGGATATACTCGTCTCCAGAGCTTCTCCTGTGGGACTCCAAATTTGCAAGCATCATTTTGTTGTAATTCTCCCCAAACTCACTGCTCTTCCCTACCAGCACTACCTGTCTATTCAGAAATAATTCCAAAAGGCTCTTTTGAACCCAAACATACCAGTATAGCATCCTGTAGAGAGCCTGCTAAGCAGTTATTCAGGCAGAAGGCTTAGGAAGGATACAGAATTTAAGACCTTTAAAAGGATCGCTGTTTCTCAGTGTTGTAGGTATACAGTCACCACCTGCTCTCTTGCTCTCAGTTGGGATCTCTTGAACCATGTTGTTAAGGATTTTGGAACCAAAGGACAGAGAGAGAGTTATCAGCTTGCTTGTCTCCTGCAGTTTATGACTTAGGCTTGAATCTACAGCTGCCATAGCAATCAAAGCATTTTGAGAACTTCCAAAAAACTACAACAGGTCCTCTTAGTCCTTAAGCAAAAGTCAAAACTACATTTTTGATTGATTTTATATCCATCCTATCAGAGTATTTTGACTCAGTTGCCCAACTCTTGCTGAACAAGCAGAGCTAAAATTTCCACCTAATGTACAAAAATTGTTATTTTCATCAGGTTTAAACAGTCTGATGTCCAAACATGAAACTTTTTCAGCTATGTTAAAGAAGAACAGATGCACAGAACTTTCCTCCGTGGTGAGTTTTTCAAGTTCCATGAAGACTTTCCCAAGCAGAACCACATCAACTCAAATTTCACAGTCAAAAAAAGGGCAGGCTGAACTTCATTACCAATTACAATATCTTTGATGACTCCATAGTAGTCACAGATAAAATCAGGTTAGGGAAAACAAGTTCACGTCTTTTGAACTGGAAAGCGCATAACAATTACTTACTAAACAATTAAAAATTATTAATTATACCACTGGATGTAGGCCTTGCAGGGCCTAAAGAATATGTGCTGCTTGCACTTGTACATGCTCATTAATCACAGTCTGTTACTGTAATTTTAATGAATGTTTATCTTATTTTCTTTGTGTAATCCAATTACTTTTGTTTTTTTAACCATCGTCAGGGATCTCTTTGTCTCCGGCATCCTGCCAATCAGCCCCCTTTAGATGTGAACAATTCAATTCATTATCATTAAGTTTCTACTTTTAATCCCACTTCTGGGGGAACCGTTGAAAGAAAATCCAGGAACAGAAGTCCTTGCACAGCAGGGGGAATGAAATGTGTTCTGAACACCTGAGCAATTATGTGCAACAGTTCTCCAGAATGGTACTCTAATGTCTTTCTAAACTTGTACCACATTAACAATTAGATCATCTGTCATTTCTGCTTTAGTATTAAATTAATTGCAAATTGACTCTAGGACTGAGAAAAAAAAAATTAAACTGCTGGAGTGAATCTAAACATTTTGTGTTTGTTTATGTTTTAATTGGAGCATTGCACCTGTCCAAATTATTTATATATTATATAAATGCAGATGCCATTACTACAATCCTAGTTGATTATGACAGCCCCTCATCCTAAAGACAGGAAGAATCAACCCATCAGATTAACCAGATTTAGTGGACAAGGTATTTCTAACACCTGCAGACTTTTTCATGAGACATATATGTAACTATATACTTAGACTAGAAGATGAGTAAACGAAGAACAGCATGTTACTTTTAGCAAGAAATCTAGAATGATGTGGATTTAATTATAAAGACAAGAATTTAAAAGCATAAATAAAAATAAAAAATATATATATTTTAGTAAATAAGAGACTAGAACGCAGCCACGATTCCCCAGAACTGTCAGAGTAAATATGAGGCAATTGAGAAACCAAAGAGTATGACTAAGGATTCTTTGTTAACAGAGATAAAGGAAGAAAAGGCAAGCAGCACCACCAGTATTGTAGGCTTAGCTCCTGGAATTGAAACGGCAGCACTAATGTGGTACTAGGCTCCAAGTAGATCTGCTGCCCTGCCTTGCTGATATGGCCGTGCTAGTTCTGGTGCTGTCCCTTGACAGCAGCTTAGGGATCTCAGCATTGAGCAGCATGGCTTAGGTGCCAGAGTGCTTGTTCATACAGCCAAAATGGGAGTAAGCAAGTGTCTATCACCCAGTGACGCAGCAAAGGCCTGACAAAAACAGCAAGGATGGCTACAGCTGGTGGAAAAGCCAGGCTGACTTTTTTCCCAGGCTGAAGCATGCTTTCCTCAAGAGCATTCTCTTTTCAAAATTTCAGCATGCTTTCTACTTCAAATAAAGTCAAATTAAATTAAAAGTTTCATGGGACAAAAATACTGGAATATCAGAAGTTCTGTGCAACATTGCAATAGAAAATATTTGAGCCTGGCAACCAGAGAGTGTTTAATTGGAGCTCTTATTTTAATCTTGGATTTAGCTGGCTGCCAGTGGCCAGCCTTCTAACTGCAATCATGCTACTTGGTAAATCTCAGGTTGCTGCCGTGCTCCACCTGACAAATGGAGAAATATGTGTTTTTTATTGCTCTGTCTTTTAGTTAACATCTTCTGATATAGCAAAGGGGGTAGGTTTGGAAATAACATGATCTCATTGCCTGACAGAGAGCACTTACCCTTCTGAACTGGAAGGTTGTAGAAGCCTTATGCATCTTAGTTTGTTTGACTTCTGCTGACCACTCGGAGACACCAAAACTATTGCTGCAGTGATAAATTTAGATAGCAGATAACCAAGCAGGCAGCAAGTGAAGCTGTCTTCTAAAACCTTATTGGAGACACACACAACTCTGGTAACAAGTTCTTGGCAGCTTGATATTCAGCCTTGGGAACTGGATGGTAGTCTGCTGCAGAAGTTCTGGTGGATTCATCTTCTTGATGTTCATCATGTTCATAAACCTGTGTACTTCACAAGTTCCTTGTTTTTGTCATCCCTTGTATTTATTCCAGTTCTTTATTCAAGTCTGGTAATACATCCACTTGACTAGGCAGTGGCTGTTCCTGCTCTACTTGCGATATTGCTCTTCTTTGTCTTTCTAAATATACTTCACTCAACTTTACTTATCTCTATCATGTCTCAGGGAGCCTCAAAGCAAACAATGGTACAATTTATTACTTTTTAAATTCAGTGAGAGGTAGCTTATGCCAATGGTATTTCATTCCAGCTATAGGTTATTTGGTTTGCAGCTGAGGGGACGAGAAAGAGGAAGATGGGTCCCTCGGTTTTCTCCAAAGTACTGTTGATGATTTATAATCTGATGACATTTCTTTGCAGTGGCAAGCCATCAAATTATGTCTTCCTACCTCATATGTGGTAATAGAGACTCAGTACATTGTGGGAGAGACCTTACAGCTGAACCAAAATGTGCCAGGGAGTAATGCAGGATTCCCTTTGCCTCTGTCAGTCTTGTTTCTGAGTCCTCATCACTTGGTGCTTTGTTACCTATCTGAGTCATCAAGGGTAAAAGGCCTGTACCCATGGGTAGCAGGTTAGCAAAGGCACTTTTTACATGAACTGTGGAAAGCAGCAAAGAGACAGTCTGGAGTCCCTATGTAAAGATCAGAAGCAGCAATTGCAGCGTGAGACTGGGAGACAGGGCACTGGAGTTTTACTATGCTCTGGACTCATGTTTCTTGGTCCATCTGACCAACTTTCATCTTCTATGAAGAGGAACACCATCAGTGCTTACAAATCAGTTATCTGTACTATTTGTTGTGTTGTCACACACAGCCAAGGCCCCTTCTACCTCTCATGTCATTGGTTCCACCCACAAGTGACACTTGCCAATATGTGCTAGACATAGGCACTTTCTGTGGTAAATGTGTCCTGTTTGACCTCTTTACCTTCCTTCTCTGAGGGGTGAGGAAGGGCACTTAATTGTTTTTTTCCTAAAAAGAAGCAGGCAATCCGGTGAAGTTAGCAGTTTCTTATAGCAAACAAATACCTCATTTATTTAAGGACCTATTTTTCAAAACAGTGCATGGGCCATCACTATTTTTTAATCCAGGCCTGCCATTCCTTCCCTTTGCAGAGTACAAACTCTTTTGTTTGTCATTTAGCATAAAAGTAATTCAGTGGGAGATTCCTCATCAGGATGAGTTGTACATGACAGGCAATCAAAGGTCAGTGAGCAGATAGAAAGAAAATGAATTGGTGCCCCTAACTGGTTAAGAAACAAGCCTTTGTGAGATATACTTGTTTCAGCAACAAGGCTAGATAGGTGTTTTTGCAAACTGTAATTTCTACTGATTATCAGAAAAGTTTTAGGAAAGGGGATCTTTTAGGATCCATGCAAGCAGTTCCCCAAACACATCACACTTACCGATCCAAGGACTTCTGCACTAAAGCTAGATTCAGGACAGATGAGAAAGAAATTATAAACAGGCTACTCAAGGAATTGTTCTGTGAGCACGACACTTCCATAATGATAAGCCAAAGCAGAACTGAGTTGATTGTTTTCTCCCCAGATGCAGTTGTGTGGGTCTGGAAAAAAAAAAAAGTTGTCACAGCCGCAATGCAACAAATGGTAAGTAACAGTGTAAAGACACTGGTTTTATGACAGTTTTTCTGATGAAGAAACAAAAGGGATTAAAAAATGAATGAAGACGTGTTTTTTTGCGCAGCTCCTCTCAGCTAGTCTACCTGATGGCAACCTCCTTCTCCTCTCAGATCTGTGGCTTCTAAAAGGTGACTTTGAAGTTCCTTTTTAACTTTTTGAAGACAAGTTTATCTCTGCCTTTCTCTGTGAGAGTAAAAGCCCCTCCATTCAGAAACATATCTTGTCCATTTCCTCCAAGTGTATCTTCTAAGGATATATATAGTTTAAAAAAAAGAAATTACCTCTCCCCTACAAACCTGAAGCTTACTGCTACAGGATATTTTACATTTCAAAAGTCTCTGTGAGTTAAAATGCAATTAGACAGCTTCATGGGAAAAGAGGTTCATCAAGGGTTATTAAATGTAGCAGCTGGGTTTTCCTCTGGAAGTTGGAAGTAGAAATGGGCAACAATTACTGCACACTTTGTCCTCTTTTACTTTTTTCTTAAGTGCTGCTCCCAGATAATATCAGACGGTAGCTAATGATACTAATGGACAACTGAGCTGATCTAAATGAACTGCTGTAATACTAGAGTCTCAAAAAAAAATCAGTTGCGGTAAATATTGACTTGCTGTTGTCGATAGATTTAATGCATTTTTCCTATTAGTGAAAGATTCTGAAACATAATGTCCTTTTCCTCTTAATTCTTAGAAGCATATTCAGTATGGTCTTTCTGTTTCTGGTATTGCAAGGTAAATTGGTTTATCTCACACTGGAAATAACAGGAATATTTCTGAGTGACTCTCCTGGTTTCATTTCAGTGAGGGTCCCATGAAAAAAAGAGAGAAAAAAAATAAAGAATCTGTCATGTCTTTAAAATTAACAACTTTATGACCTCACTAAAAGAGAGAGTTACAGTAGCCTGAGCATTCAAACTGCATATTTATATTCTTGGAGACTTTTGTTAATTCTCTTTAAGTTTATCCTTACATATTTTAAGCCTGGGGAATTCATAATGGGTTTTGTAAGTTGTCAAAAAGTCTTGATTATTGTAATATTTTACTTCAAGCTGTGTTTTCAAAAATCATGCTATTTCAACGTATTTGTGAGGGAAGGGATATAAAACAGAAGTCAAGCTGTGGAAAAAAAAAAGTTTGACATTCATGAACCTTTGCAAATGCTTGTATCTTTGCCCATATGCTCTTTAGCTTTTCCAGACTCTTTAATATACAAGATTTTCTGTGGTGAGTTACAGAAATAGACGATCATGTGGTATTTGAAGACAGCAGCAAACCCAATACTGATGGCCAGATGTGGTGTAATCTTGGCTGGGATTAATGGGATTTCAGAACAGCTCTTGACCTCACTGAGATCAGGTCAGGGAAGGCCAGGTGAAAACAAAAGAGGAGCCCTGCATAAAGAGAGTTGAAACGGTCTATTTGTGAAGGTAATTGCATGAAACCAGGGTTAGGAAGTAGCTGAGCAAAGTAAGGCATGACTTAATACAGAACATGTGTGTACGAGGAGAGGTACAAGTAAGGGTACAAAAATGCATTAACTCCGATTGAAAGTATCGACAAAGTATTGGGTAAAGGAGAACTGCCTAAAGCAGTGTGTAAGAGCCTTCATAGAGTCCTTGGGAAAGGTCCTTTTGCTGAAGGTGGTGTTGCAGCAAGTAGCACCACTGACAAGAAGAGGGGGAATAAAAAGTTAGTTTCACAGTGGGAAAGAGTGAAATCAAGATGCCTCAGTGTCCTGCCTGAAGATCAGCACTGCTCGTTTGTATTCTAATGATCTGGAAAAGGAGAGAAGGATGATACCACAAAGTTATTTCAGGTTTATCCTCACAATGATCTCTGAACTTGAATATTTGGAACAAGTTAATCTGGTAAAGTGATCAGGAACAATGAACTAGAAAATGAAAATCAGCCTTAATGAGTACAATATAATATACATTACAGAAAAAGGTAACTACTCTTATGTTAATGCATTCTTAATTAATTGCATCAGGACAAGAAAAGGTGCATTTTATTTTGAGTAACTCAAGAAGATCTTAGCTCAGAGTTCAGTAATGGTTAAGTTACTCGGCAAAATGTGTGCATGTGAATGGAATGGGAAAATACGAAAAATTGAGTGTTTCGATATACTCTGAAGAGATAGCTTTCACCAATAGCTGTATATTCAACCTTATTATGCATGAAAGTAAAGATGTAGCAGAATTAGAAGGTTGGAGAACTTCATACTGTTTCTTCAGATGTAGCATGCTTGAAGAAAAAAAAAAAAAGGCTATTGTGAACTTCAAGGCCTTAATCTGCAAGGCAGGAATAGTAGTATTTAATCTGCAGGAAAAGTGGAAGGAAAAAGAAATGTGCTGGAAATGAAAACAGACATGGAATGAAAACTCTAGTAAAGGTGAAGCATAGACAGAAAACACTGAGTGCCCAGGAAGGGACACCATGAAATGCCTTTGGCTGACTTACAGGAAATAGGATTGGTTTTTAACAAACTATCTTTGATTGAAAATGTTATTTTCTTGAAACACACTTTTATTGAAAACATTTAGCTTTCATTAAAAAAAAACCTAATATAAGTACTAAAGGAGTGATTACACTTGAATATTGCAATGGATACAGAGCCATCTACAGCCAGCTATCAGAGTGGGAAATGGCATATACTACAGAAAAAAAAAAAAGAGAAATTTAGCTGAATTAATCTCTAAAGAGATAAAATTTCATAAAATTTAAGTCTACTTAGAGAAAGTTAGTACGGAGAAAAATCTGACTAAAAGCAAGGAAGTAGCAGATTTGTGTTTTAAATTAAAGATGTGAGTGTGGAGGGATACAACTGGAGAATTCTGAGAAAATGGAGGGTATGATCATGAAAAACAAAGAAAAATGCTCTCAGATCCTAAACCGTTAATACATCTATAAACCTTTGAATCCGTTCTACAAATAGAACCACAACTTAGAAACTACTTTGGGAACAGACAGGGACAAATGTTTCACAATCTGTCATAACTTGCTTTAGGGTAGAGAAGGAAGTGGATGATATTAAAGACTTTCTTAAAGCAGGAAATACAAACTGACTTCTTAAATGTAAAGAAGAAATGAAACAGTACAAATATCCTCAGAAAAATAACACACACAGAAAAATAATCCAAAGTACAAGCTGAGTTACTGAGACACAGTAGCAGAATGTAAAATAAGAAATCAAAAGACCCCAAAAAAAGAAGATACTAAAGGAAAAGAAAACTATGGGTCTGCGAAATTTCACAGGTTCTCTGACAAACACTGTGCCATGTCACAGCTTCATCCAGCTCACTATTTGGGTAAGCAGCAGCTAAACAATCACTTTTTCAAAGGGATGGGATGAATTTTCACATATTAAGGAAAATAGTAAATGCAAAGAATTTAAAATTAAAGATAGTTTCAAATTCAGGATGAATAATAATGGTGGTGAGGGAAAACAAGGAGGGAAATAATTTCAGATTAGCTGTGTATCAAATACTGAACCTTGGGAGTTAGGATGCATGGGGGGGTATACAAGAATGACAGTAATATGAAAAATACCGAAAAGAAAGCTGGATTTTATCACATTTTATACTCTAAAGAAACATAATCATTTTCATTCAATGCACTTAGTATTACAGCTGGTAATTATAAACATGTTAGAAAAATATGGTGAGGTTCATACTGTCGGAGGCAGAATTATAGCCTGAAAAACAAAACAGTAATAAAATAATACATGATGGGAGAGGTTAGCCAATGCACAGCTTTGTTACAGTCTTTAAAGGGTTAAAAGACCCCACAGGATGGTTCCATAAGCAAGAGAAAGATAGAACTGTTCTGTTACAAAAAATCCACCGTTTTCTTAAAAATGCCAAGCACAGTCTTATTGGTCATCAGGCTGTACAAATAGGAAAGGGATAGCTACTAAATTGACCAGCAGTACTTGTTTTGTCTTAAAGTACATACTGCTAGATGTAGAACACACTGTGCTTACACTCGAGTCAGAAATTATTTAGCAGGAAAACTAACAGTAGCTACTCTGCTTGTCCCCAGGGAAGGCCACATCCCTCCTTTTCTTGATTTCTTCGGATTCTTCATAAATTCTGGGAGGAAGATCAGAAACTTAACTCACAATTCATCTGAATATTCAAGAGCTGCACAAGACAAAACAGATTAAAATGTAACAATATTTTTAGAAGAAATGGATCTGAGTACTGAGCCTAGGTAGGGTACTCATTTTACTCTATGATCCATACATAGTCTGATATGGTCCTGTGGCAGGATTTTGTATTGCCTGAAATTTTGAGGTGGATCTAGCTACAACACCTCTGAAAAGGGGCTCCAAGAAAAGACCAGAAGTTTCTATTAGTGACACTGTCAATAATAATAGCAACTGTAATTGTAAGAAATATTATTCGAGTGAACTCAAAGCAAGCAGGAAAGACAGAATGTAAACTAAAATGATTTCTACAGTCAGCTGTCTGCCTTCTGCCTACCCACTGTGTGTCTTTCTCCTAGGTGAGCAATTCAGAGGCTTTCTGAGTTGCAGAAAGCTCTGCCTTGGTCCCCTCTGGGCCCTGCTACGTTATTTTCATCCCCTCAGCAGCCTGACTGTTTGATCCTTGCTCTTTCCTGTGGTCTCTCAGTCTCTCTGCAAGAGTTGCACACTCCCAGGTTTGTGTTATTTACACCACACCCTGAGGTCTCCAAATCTTTCTGCCCCAACTTGCTCATTTGCTCTCTAAGGGAAGAGGCAGACTCTCCCTCCCTTCCAGGATTGACCCAGTCATTTAAAGGAGTGTAACAGAAATAGGAAAAAAACCTCTACAGAAAGACTGATCATCACAGAATGGTGGTAAAACCTCTCTGTGGTTACTTCACCATCCATAGTCATGATCACTGGTCTAACTGCATAGTGGCCTGGATGGCATTCAGATCCAAAATTCCAAAAATAAACAATATTTGTGGAGACTGGATACACTACTGCTGTGTTAGCCTTAAGGGTAAAAGGATTGTGCATATATTTTGTAAAATAGCTAAGAGAAAGTAGTGAAAATCAAACAGGTAAGAAAATACAATGGTGTGCCACCGGGTCAATGGTGGGAGGCAGACGAGAATAAAGTTTCTCACCTTTAGGAAAAAAAAAAAAAAAAAAGAAAAGAAAGGAAACAAGAAAAGCAAAAGAGATCAGAAAATCTTACACAAACAAATTGGCTCTGAAACACCTACATTTCTGACTTATGTAGGGAGTTTCTGTATTAGTGAATGGATCTTCTCCTTGCAGATCTAAGTGAACCAGAAAAACTAGGCAGGGCTGGATTCTTTTGTTTCTGTTGCTTACTCCGGAGAGAGCAGTGAAGCAGGTTTTTCATTAAAACAAACAAATAGACAACCAAATAAAGAATGGATTAATGCAAATAATATAATAAAGCATAGTTCTAAAGAGTGGGTAGGGCTGGACATTTGTGGGAGGAGCAGAACAGCTATTACTAAACACCTTTACTCCTCAAAATTTTTCAAAAACTAATTTCAATAGACACTTACATGTACATTAACCACATTTTAAAAGTTGGCTGCACTCTTCTCAGAAACTTTCTCCAGAAAGATAAGGAGCGTGGTGTTACTTAAATCATATTGGGCAATATTCTGTAGTTGGTTGTTTTGGGATTCCCTTCTCAGTAACATATATATACCACAGCTCTTCTGACAAATGTTGAAAATTGCAGTGTCAAACTTTTATCCAAAAGTACAGACTGAAAGAGGCTGAAAGCTGTATGAGGACATTGTTTTTTCAGTTGTGTTCTGGGAAATAAATAAATGCAGTCTAAAAAAAAATCAACATTAATAGATTTTTTAAAAATTAAACTATTATGGTTGTTGCATATTTGCTGATAAGACTTCATACCTGTCACAAAAAGGAAACAGATAACTGAATAATATTTTTTCCTAACCCTCCCCCCACCCCCAACAAATCTATGTTGATATTGCATGAGGATTTTCAAATACACTTAGCTGGAGCAAGTAAGGGAGATGTAAGAAGGGGATTCTTCTTTCCACCCTCCATGAAAGAAAGCTTTTATAAAATATTTCACAGGCAATACCCCAGTGATCTTGAGCTACACTCTCCAGAAGATTGTCTGGTGGTGGGGCTGGGGAGAGTTGCTCCAGCTTGGGGTAAGTGCTTGGATTCCCACCTCTCTTGGATGTTCGTGACTAGAATAGTAGCCATGACGGTACTTGTTACAATAACCTTTATATACGTATGAACATGCCACTTAAGGAAGTTCACTTTGTGAAGAACTGGCATACTCGTTATTAGCAATGATGATTATGCATTGCTCCATGGTGTGAGAAAGTGTACCCTAGAAGGGAATACATGAACACACCCGGAAGTGTTGCATGCAGAAAGATACTGATCATGAAGAAGCTGCTCCATCATACAAGGCTACAGAAAGGAGGCAGAAGAGGGGCAGCTGTACAGAAGTATGGACTTTCCAGTGCCAGATACTAAACCTTTGTTAAACAGGTGTCTGGCCCTCACTTGTGTTACTGAGCCTCATTACAGAATAAAGTGCCTAAGTAATGGATAGAATCTGGCCCATAATTATTTTAATAAAACATGCATACATTATAATGTCTTACATATTCTTTTAGCCTGTGCCTTTTGTACCAGACAAACACTGATTTAATTTAATTTCATTTTGTTAATTAGTACTGTTTTCAGGAATAAGGGTGGACAGTTGAAATAGTTTCTTCCTCTGGAGGCTTTCCTACCCTCAGTAATATTTAAAATCCAAAAGCCAGGTTTTGAAACTCTTCCAAGACACACTATTTCATTGCCACCCTGGAAATGTCAAGAGTGTACAAGGGTATTTCTTCAAAGAATACCAGAAAACATGCAGGCTCAGGATCATGTCAATAAGAATCTAAATAACTTACTTATTCAAATAACCACTATGTTTACCTCCAAATCCAAGAGAAAACTGGAACTTCTAAGTAACTATGCTTTAAAAAATAGTTTTAAAAATGGAAAAAAAAAGTCAAGGCTATGAGAAGGTGCAAAATACAGGCAGAATTGACTAATCTGATAGCCCTCTATGATGGCATGACTGGATGGATAGATGAGGGGAGAGTGGTAGATGTGGTCTACCTTGACTTCAGCAAGATGTTCGACACGGTCTCCCACAGCATCCTCATAGGGAAGAGTGAGTTAGATGAAGGGACAGTGGAGCAGATAGAAAACTGGTTGAAAGACAGATCAGAAGGTCGTGATTAGGGACACAGAGTCTAGTTGGAGATCAGTGACGAGTGGTGTGCCCCAGGGGTCAGTACTGGGCCCAGTCCTCTTCAATATATTCATCAATGACCTGGATGAGGGGACAGAGTGCACCCTCAGCAAGTTTGCTGATGACACAAAGCTGGGAGGGGTGGCTGACACCCCAGAAGGCTGTGCCGCCATCCAGAGAGACCTGGACAGGCTGGAGAGCTGGGCAGGGGAGAACCTTATGAAATTCAATAAGGGCAAGTGTAGGGTGCTGCACCTGGGGAGGAATAACCCCCTGCACCAGGACAGGTTGGGGGCTGACCTGCTGGAGAGCAGCTCTGAGGAAAGGGACCTGGGAGTCCTGGTGGACAACAGGATGGCCATGAGCCAGCAATGTGCCCTTGTGGCCNTATGAATCGCCATATTTAAAATATTTTTTTTGCTCAAACAGTAATAGAAATGCATCAAATGCACAAAAACATTTCAGTTCAACTATATGATTTCTACCTCTACCTTGACTCCTACCATCAATTTAAAAATTAAAAGATATTAAGAAATTATTTTTTCTCAATAATTAAACTAAGCAACAAAAAGCTAATATGTAGTTTCTTCTTCATTAATTTGATTCTGCTTCTCATGCAAACTAATTCCCACTTCACCACTTGCTTTAAGCACAATATACTCTAACAGGTCCACAAGGATAGGTCACCAAAAAAACAGAATAGTTTCTTACAGCCTTGTGCCAGGAGACACAGAGCAGGACTACAATAAAGATTTGCTTTTATATTTCCATCAATCAGCAACAATGACAAGAACAACAAATCATACGCTATAACTTGTTGCAGTAGACAACAGTAATGTGATTTCCAGCTGCCTTTTATTAGCAGTCTAAGTAGATATCTCTTCTCAGATTTCCATTCCCAATACCACTAGGTATTTCAAGAGAACATTGAAAACCTACTTATGCAAGGAACGAGACACTCTGCTTCTGACTTTGGGAGGTAGATAAGAAACCGTTTCTCAAACCATTTCCATGATGGGGATTAAAGATGGGGCACAGAATTTTTCTAAGAGGAAAGAAAGGAGTAAGACTTATTTCAGCAGTCCCAGACCTTTAGACAGTCAGGAAAGTGGAACAGAAATTGTGTCACCATTTTCCTTCATCATCACTGGGATGCTTTGGGTTGTTCTGTGCAGGTTTGAAAATATTTCAACACTTTCACTAGTATGGAAACCAAACTGCAATGAAATGTTTTCCTTATACTCAACTTTTATCTCACTTTCCACAGTAATAGTTAGTGTTTTGCTCTCACTTTCTCAAAATATCCCTTGATTGTGACTTTGCTTTTCTGATCTTTGCCTGCCAGCAATTCACGGTTGTTTCTGTGTCTGTTAATGCTCTCACTGAAGTCAACACAGGAAACAAATGCAAAATGCTAAAAATTTCTATTGCAATAAAGACTTGAAGCTTCTGACGTAAATTTGCTCTGCAAATCTGTCACTCTTATCTACTAATCGATTATTTTTTTTTTGCATTCCTTTGTGCTACCCCTAATTTCTCATTCTATTTCTAATAATGAAGTGATCAGAAAGGGATGCAAAGTTACAGATTAAGTAACCTGAAATGGACAGGCAACAAAGGCCTCTCAGCATATAATTCAAAACTGTTAAACCGTTGTTGTCTCTTTATTAAACATTTCTCAGGTTTCTGCTTTCTACGAGTTATATATTTATATAAACTTTGGATTACTTTTTGGTCAGGTGGATTGTTTTACTCTTGCACTTTTTACATGACTGTATTGATGATGTAAAGGTGATTTAAAGTTTTTTTACCTCACCTTCTCTCTGATTTTACTGATCGTATCTGAGGGTTTTTTTTTCAGTTTGCTTTGCCATATGTACCATCAATGTGCTTTTCAGTCATTTTGCACAGACAATGCAAAATTGTCTATGGATAGACAATGCCAAAATTGTCAGGATTATATACAATTGAGCCTAACAGTAAATTATTGTTTGTAAAATTTGGAAAATTTTTACCAGAAAAATTCTTTACATGAACTACTATTATTTTCATATTGAAATAACTCATGGTTTGGGCACTGTGAATTTCAGCTCTTCTCTATGGGCATAGTGAATTTTAACTTACATGAACTCATTTATGGCAGTACAAAGGACCTCTGTTATGGAAAGATCTGACAAAGTTTTATTAGTCATTTCAGACAACAGAGTGCCTGCTGTGCAGATAGAGCACTAAATGGCTCACTTTGTGATGCTGAGGAGTTCAGTTTGAGCTGCTAATTTCCAGTATTCTTCTAAGGACTCCTGGCCATGCTGTAAAACTGAAAGCTCAAAATATATGTTCCATGGATTTGGTGCTGGGGCGGGGGGGGNTGCACACATATAGGTATATATATGTATAATTTTTTATATTTTTTATTTATATATGTATAGCTTTATATATATATTACATGCAAATATAATTATATTTTTACTGGACTGCAATTGAAAAGAGTGCTAGTGACTCAGAAGAATTTTGACTTTTTAATTTTAGATGTGGCCTTGTTTTGCAATTTTTAAAAAGTTATTAGTATTTTTCCCAGGCTTTACTGAGGTCTGTAATTCTACCAAATACCATTACAAGCAACAGTAACAAGACAACTGTTCAACAACGGGTCCAGCTCTACAGAGCAAAAGAGGCGAACAATCTCTAGCAAAGCGGTAAGAGATTGCTTACTGTTGACTGACCTTTCCCTAATTGTGTATGCTTTAGAAATAAACCGCAGGGACAAGGGAGGTAGGAAGGCCCCTCTTTTGCATCCTTACAAAATGAGTTTCTTTTTAAAGTGAAACAGCATTATTGATCAAAGCAAAGGGTAACACCATATGTAAAGAAGAAACAGCTGGCAGTCACCTTTCTGTCACTCACTTACACACTTGCACACAGACCCACACTTATTAAAAACAGGTCAGATCAGATTCCAGGTTCACCCTGCAAAATTAATGACAACCTTGCAATAAAGTAACAGCATGAATTTGAGCCTTGTAATACAACGTGATTACTAGCGTTTTTATTAGCTGGGTTTGAGCAGCAGGCAAGGCCGGCTGGTATTTGACACACAAACAGGGATGTTACCAGGTGCGCCGCTCTAAAGTGTCACATCAAAGTCGCAGCCCTGCTGGCTTGGTTTACACCTGAGCCAATTAGCCTCGGAGATCAGACGAGGCTGAAAAAGAATACGTCTTCTTATTTTTGTGCTGGAGAGAATCACTTGATCCCAAGTAAGATGATACAAGAAGAACAATAGTAGATAAAGTATGGCAAAGGAGGAAGTGGGCACGAGGCGGGGGAATCGGCAAGAGGCTGTGATAAGAGGACTATAATCAAATAAAAAACAAAGTGGAAAGCAAACGTGCCATATGCCTGTCCCTCTCTCAATGTGTTTGTCAGTCTTTTGTTGGCAACAAAGGGGCTAATTGAAATGAAACAATCTCCAGTCTGCTTGCTGGCACATCAAATATGCTGTAAGATCTGTTGGTTCTTGCTTCTCCTGAATTATTGAAGAATTATGGCTTCTAGAGGAAAAAAAATAAATGTGTGGATGGATCTTCAAAATACACCACTCTTTCAGGGGTGGATTTGGTTCTTTAAGTGCTCACTTCAGGCTTCCACAGATTTTTGTTTAGAGGAATGTAATAGCAGGCCTGTACAAAAGATGCAAGAATTTTAACTGCGCTACTTAACTGGGGTACTCCATTCCAAGTTCAGTGTCTGAGCCTGCGCCTTCAGATACTTTGAAATGTCTTTAGTGTGACAAACTCCATCTTTTACTGCAGGAAAGCAGGTTTTCAGCTGTGAGTTTTGCCTCTTTTTTGCTTTCTTTTACATATGAAAACAGTTTAAGAAAACAGAAATGAAAACTATTTCAAGGTTGCAAAATCAAAAAGTTTGATTTTTTTTTTCCACCAGTTTATTTGGCAGTGACATTCTCATCACATAAACATGAAAAGCAAATGCTGATGTATATTAAGGCAGACTTTAAAAGATTCAGCATTAAATGCTGAATTAAATAAAAACTGACCTGTCTAAAGTTGAAAAGCAGACATAATTGAAACAGGTGTTTGCAAATGCTGTGTTTTAGTATTCATGAAGCTGTATTTTAATTTTTCACCAATTTACTCAGAAATCAGATGAAAAAAATACCCCAGAAAATACCAAAACTCTTTTGTTTTGAGTAGAATTAGGAAACTGTTAATTTAATGAAAATTGATCTTCGTAGGGTATGAACTGCAAGTAAATAACTTTCTTGAGAGACATCTATCTGAGTAGATCACCACTTTTATTCCCCAAATGTCTTCTTTCTGGCATAGTTTTTCAATATTTTACTATAGCTATTATTGAGAATAACTGAAGTCATCAAAATTCCAGATCAAGTGATTCTGTGAGGGAGAGATGGAAAAGAAGTAAAGCAACTTCTTAGGTCATGGTAAGAGGGGCAGATGAATGCCCATGAAGGGGCAGCATTTCTAGTTGGACAATCTCTTTGTCACTCAGTGGGAGAAGACTTCAAATAGCTGAGACCCAGAGCAGTCATGTGACAAGGCGATGCACTAACCCCAGAGGCTGACAGCTCCACTTACCTTCAAGGACGGTCCACTGTGCCCTCAAGAGTGGATGGGCGAAAAGAAGCAGCTAGACTGTTTGTGGTTTCCAGTAAAATATTTGATAGCCCTCTCTCCATTCTTCCCCAAGTCACACGAATTGCAGCAACAGCTCCTCAGGACTCCCTGAGAAGGCTGGTCTCTAAAGCCCATGCCTGATATTTGAGTTCTCAAGCTCTCTGACTGATGGAAAGCTTTATAAAAGATGGGTGCTCTTGCCAGAGCCAGGATACAGCATGAGTGAATTACTTTGACTATGATTGTATCTCACAAGTACCTAATTTCTTGTACCCTGCATTGCTTTGGCTAGGGGTATATGGAATAGAAAACTCCACACAAAGTCAGCCTCAAGCACCAGGAAAATTCTTATCAGTATGCCATGCATCTAAAGTGACACGGTTAAGTCTTTTCCTTCTCAGTCCCTGTGAGTGTGAGCTCCTCCACTATAGCTATATATACAGAAATTTAGTTACCTCAGAGATTTGGTGACCCACTGCAACGTAAATGAGGAGGTTTTATATTGCATGTAGGAGCTGTTCCCTTAGCTTTGACACAGACAATTGTGCCTCATCTTAATAGGCCTGGAGCCTTCTCAAGAAGGGTTCTAGTTCTTTCAAGATTATTTCCTTCTTTTAGGATCTCTGTCAGAAGCATAGATATGTTCTCAGTTAATGTATTATGCAAGGCTAAATCTAAGGCATGTTCTCTGGATGCCCAAATTACTGCCTTTATACAAAATACCGTGTAAGAAATCTGAATTCAGACTCATTCGATTAATTGCGGACAACTGATATCAGTTTAATCAAGAGTTTAACTGGTTCCTCTGGTATATAGAAATGATCACGTACAGGTGTGAAATAATTTTGCTTCTTTTTTTTTTACTGCTTGCAATCTATAAAGAGACTTATGTATTCACAAGTTCATACATCAGAGTCTTTGAAAATAATTTATTATAATCTTGGCTTGAAGGACCTGAAAATACAATCAAAAATTACCAGGATTAATTTTTCCTCACAAAATGTTTAAGTACAGTTATTTTTCAAAATTTAGATTTCAGAAATATTTGGGTATTTGACATTTCTCCCAACAAAATCTTACTACCACACATGAATATGCATGCTTGTAATCCCTCCAGTAATTTTTCATTCATTGGCAAGAGTCACCCAAATATGACAGAGGAGTAGATTTGTTAGAGAGAATAACTCCTACAAGCCTTGTCAAAATAGACATTGGTAGACATTTACTGCTGTCCTCACTGAAGAAAAGGCTCACGTGGAGAGAATCCACACAGAAGGACACACAGCAAAAGCTCCCACTGTGGGAAAACTTCAATCACATTTTCCATCAGAGACTGCACCTTCTTAAATGCCAACTTCATCAATCTTTGGTATGAATCCATAAAAATGAGTGTCCATGCTTTTCATGCACAGAGACCTACTTCTGTCTTTTTTTTTTTTTCACCAGGCTGTTACTGAATTTACTTTTGTTCTTTTAACTTTTTTCATTCATATAAAAAAGAAGGGTGAGAGGAGATAGGAGTCATGGGGAAAAACAAATTATGAAATAAAGGAACGTGTCCTCCAAGTATACTTTAGAACCTGAACTGCAAAAATGTCATTGGTAAACATTTAACAGTTTGTGATTTTTAATTCATCATCCTAAAAATCCAAGCAACTCCAGAAATAGTTTTTCTTATTTGTTTCAAGATTGTCCTGATAACACTACATTTCCATAGCATGTAACTCTTTCTGCAAGCAGCCTGCTCCATGCTGCTGAAACAGTTTAATTTCTTAGTGCTAAACACTAGTTTTTCCAGATTTATTACCTTTATGTTAAAACTGAATTGTTGCTGATTGCTGAAAATTGTGATGTTTTAATCACTTCCCTTTAGTCACTGCATTGATAAAGACATGTGGCTGTGTAATATATCTGTGTCAACATCCGCTATAGGATTTTTTTTTTTAATTAAATACAAAATACAATACATGTTGTACTACTGCTCAAGTAGGTTTTTTTCAATATAGTCTATGAAGAGAGAGTGTAAACAGCAAGATCAGGTTGGCTGGAGTCAGAACCCTCCCAACAAATCAATTAATGCTCCTCTACTCCCCTTAATGCTTTTAAATTAGATTAACAGAATGCTGACCCTCCTTTAATAAAGCCTAGTTTCGCCCTGTGGTATGCATCTAGATACTAATATCAAAGAAACAAGCCTGACAAAGGGAGGATAAAAGTTACCAGTAGGCCTTGGTTCCCTGCTATTAAGATAATTGGTTAGGCTGTAGAGATGTTAAATTATGTTAAATATGCAGATTTTCTTTTTTCTTTTCTTTTTCTTTTTTTTTTTTTTTCTTTTAACTGACTGTGTATGGAAAGAATTCACTGGCAGAAACTTTTGTGTATTGTCCAGCTGTTCCATTTCAAAGAACTCAAAGTTGGAACTAAATAACAAACAGTATGTTTTCAATATGAAGTAGCAGGAAAAAGCACTACATGCAGTCAGTTCTCTATTGTAACTATTTCTAAACTGTCATATTTCAAACGACACCAAAAGACCTTAGAAGTTGGAATAACATAAAGGCCCAACAAACAGCTGAAAATAAACAACTGCATCATATATATGTGACTAAGACATTTATAGTATGTAGAACAAAACATATAATGGACTTGATTTCTGAAAACAATGTGCTGAGATTTGGAAAAAGACAAAATAGAAGTGAAGTGGAGGTCCAGGAATTCAAGAATTGCAGTATTCCCAACACTACTTGATCATGTACACAACCGTGTAAATAAAACAGTGATTTCTTTACGTGCTCTGTGATTGCATATTTCAAAAGCTTTTCCCTAGAAACATCCTTTCAGCACAGACTAGGACTTTGTTCACTTCATTGAACTTGTGATTGTGCCATACTGGAGTCCCTGCTACTATCTTTCCGTGGAGTTTTTTCCTCGGTATAAACGTTCTCTCTAGTACTGACTCATTTATGACGGTCAGAAGGTTGTGGTGCAACATCTGTCCTCTCCTTTCCTATCTGTGGAGGGGAATAGGGAGAATGTAGACGTAGCCACAAGCTGCTTCTCATGTTTTCAGAGATCTAGTAAAACAGCTAAGTGATATTTTTCACTGGTAACTTAGAATCAAGGGTGATTATCACCTGTGCAGTCCAGACTTAGGTACACAGAAAGCTTAGTTTTCTTCTAAGTGTCCTTTTCTTGGCTGGAGATCTAGTTTATACGGACAAATTAGCTTTACAAGTGAAAAATCAAAAAATGGAAAAAATGTATTGGTGAAAATGTAGTTATGCCTATTCAGCTTAAATTACCTTGATGGGTTTTCTTACATCATTGAAAAGACAGTTCAAAATGGTGGCTTTGAGCAGATGTTTCTAGCCACTTTTACACACCTTTAAAAATATCTGGCTGGTAGGCAGCCTCCAGCTATTTGTCATACTAAAGAGGCTGATGAAAGGGACCACGAAGCAGCAGAGCTCCCCAGAATTCCTCTAATGGCTTTCAGAGAGTTCCCGCTATTAACACTAGTACTGGCTGCCTGGTGAGAAAAGATATAGGACCATTAACCCCACATACTCCCAGCCTGTATTCATCTTGCCAAACTTTGAACTGCTAATAACAGGGCCTCAGTTAGGAACCTCATCAACTGTGTTTCCCCTACAGTCAATAGACAGACATACTTACCCTTCGGAAAATTAATCACCTCTCAAGTGTGCTCAAACACTTCTGGAAGAATTAGTCCCTTCTCCCTGGCCTGAGAGAACCAAGGACCCTGGGCTGTGTTCATTAGCGATTGCCTAAAGACAGGACTCTGCCTTCTCCTGCCACCTCAGGAGTACCTCAGCCTGCAGCCCCTCTGGTGCACTGAACTGCCCTCCTTTTTTTTTTTTCTTTGCTGACTTCAACCTGAGTTTTCCTCTTCCTTGAAATTTCATACTTTCTCCCATGCTGGAAGTTTCTCTCCATGACCATAATATCACCTGTTCTTCAGAAAACTCCCCTTTATCTCTGTTTCAGTCCAGCTTTATTTTCCACTTTGGTAGCATTTTCAGCCACAGGCACATCCCTTCAGGTCAGCATTGACTGTTCCCTGCTGGGTGCTGCTCTCAGCTCCCCAGGGAGTACCTTGCTTGGACCTTCTATGTTGTTCTTTGGAGGCTCGAGGCTATCACCACTAACTTGCTTCAGGAACTTCCAGGGAAGTTTAATTGCTGCGTGTGACTTCCTGGGCTGTTGTATTCATTATATGGCTCCCTTCCTCTCTGTGCAGTGGTTAGAGGAATGTGCTGTCCGTTTCTAAATTCATGACGACATAATTTGAGACTGCTGCCCTGTACTGCCTGTGGCATACCTGTATTGGCACACCCCGACTGGAAGTCTATTAGCTCTTTGCACCATTAATTATGACCCACTAAGTTAACTTGACAATGATGGTTGATGCTGTTTGTAAAAAGTGTACGACGAGAATTATTTGAGTAGGGTATGTCAGATAGCGTTTCAATAAGGATCCAATATTTCTTCCTTAAAAAATCTATGAAAGATGGTATGATGAAATGTTAGAAGTTAGATACATTTTAAATACCCATGCATAAACTTATTTACTTCAGGCTCTGAAACCAACCACGGAAGGATTTTTTTTTTTTTTTCCTAGCGGTTTGAATAAGCTAGGAAAAACAAGGCTGAAAAGGAAACAAACGGTTTATTTCTAGACTGGAACCAAACACTATATGTGAGGAAGGCAAAAGGACTAAGGAGAGGAAGCTTAGTAGCTCTCCCTCACTTAGAGCCAAGAGTAAAGATCTTCACTTGTAAAATGGCATCACACTATGTCAGTAATTGTTTAGGATCTCTCAGAAGACAAATGACATACATTCAGATGTACTATGGAAAAAATAAAGGATTTCCATTACATGTTCTGATACAATATTTTCGCCTTATTTTAAAAATTCTTGGAAAACCAACCCTACACAAGAGGTTTAACTAAACCACTTCCTTAGCTACAAAACCTAAAAGTGAAGATGAATTTTAACATTCTCCCAATGTCCTTGAATCCTGGTCTTCCCTTTAGGGTTTTCTATGTTACAGAGTGAAATGTGGTTAACACAGTCACTAATGCACTTGACTTCCTTATTCCCCTCTGGAACATATTTTACTTCAACAGATGTTTTCAAAATAATTAAATGGTGGTGAGCATGCATTATTGACAATGTCTGATGCCACACTAATGCACTCCACATTTAAACATTTGTCACCAGCAGGGCTGTGTGTTCAGGAATGTTGTGCTTTTTATAAATAACTTCTGTAAAGTATCTGGATTGTAAATGTGAAAAAACAGAGAAATTCTGATATATTCTAAATATTAATAAACCATTAATAAGATTGTACCAGCCTCTATTGTGTAGCCATGGTAACTGAAGTTTGACTGTTATCATTTGTATATTACTCTTTAAAGTAGAAGGTAATGCACATCAGAGATCCTGTCTTGAGCCACTACGAATGGTGTATTTACCCCTTGAATTATGAAAGAACAATTGTATTTTTGTGAAAAATTATACAATGGCTGCTAAAATTTTCTGGCGGAGTGAAGTGCTAAATATTGATGGAAAATCTATGGCTGATATTAGATAAACGGTATTAGATCTTGTCCACATGCCTATACACTGTGAAGAGGTTTTATTTTTCCTTTTTACTTATACTTAAAAGAAAAAAAGGGAAAGGAAAAGGAAAATTATCCTGCCTTTACTGTCACATTATTAGTGTCTCTACAAATTCAGAAAATATCACTACTGTACTGTAATACAATTACTTTTGGTGTCCAAGCTAAAATAAAGTGAAGTTAGACTTTTTCTCTTATTAGGATTTAATGATATTATTATAATTAAGCTTCTCATTAATTTTTTCATGCTTTATATTGAGTTACTGTCCCCTGCAGATTTGAAATGAAATGATCATATAATTACAGCACTCCATTTTTAAATGAGGATATTTGGAATGTAGGTTTGCACCTAGGGTTTTCTGAAATTATAAATCATGAGTAGAATTACAAGATTGCTCATTTCTGTTGAACCTCATAATTAGAAAGGAGTGCAGAAAGAATATAATACTTAAAATTCATGGATAAAAGTGTCTGATGCCCAAGTAGAGGCATAATGAGAGTGAATATATATTTGTAGAGATGTACAGGAATGTTAAGCACAACTAGTACTGATACTTGCTGCATTTAATATTGCAAAAGCTAAATACTCAAAATTACAAAATCTCCCATCCCTTTCAGGTCTCTACGTGCAAGTAAGTAAACTGAAGTTATAATATATTTGGGATCTTTTAATTTTTCTTGTGGCCTTTACAATACTGTGATTCTGCTGAAGTAAATATGTGAGAACAGAACAGTGTTTTAAAAGTAAGATACCAAATAAACAAATTATTAATATTTGTCAATAATGATTATGTAAGCCTAATAGATAACAGATGATGCATCTATCTGTTGGGCATATATATTCATGTACTGTGTCCCTGTATGTACATGCTATGAATTACTCAGAAACAGAAGAAATTAAAAATTAAGCACATGGACAAAGTAAATTAACCATATATTCTGCCTCAGAAGACAGTAATAGCAAGAAGAAAAAAATCCAAATAAAAATCTTCCTGAAAAACTGTACAGAACAAAAGGCAAATGTCAATTCTCAAGACTAAAAACAATGCTTTTGCATGACATTCCTGAAGAAAAAAGTCAACATTAGAAGTGTTCAAAGTATCATCATCATAACAACTAACAGAGTAGATTAATGTTCCCTAATTAAAAAGTTGGTTATATTAAATTCACACAGTACTTATTACACTTCAGTCAGTACCTAATTTATATGGAAACCTATGGCAAAATGATAATTAGTATCAGCTGATACAGAAAAGGTCTGTAAAATGACAAGAGTACAAGTCACCACTTTCTTTTCCAATCACATCTGAAACATTAGCAGTGTTCATGCATGAAGAAAATTCAAAGATGATTCTTTCCTGAAGAGACAGATTAAGTCAGCTCAAGTTCATTGCTAAAATGAAAAATGGTGAAAACAATGAGGAAGTAGGGAATATGCAGGAACAACTTAAAACAGCCATGAAGGAATTAGGACAAAACACCACTGCAGTCTCTGAAAAGAAATGAAAATAACACTATTACAGCATATAAGAAAGGAAACTCTCTAAATAGAACAAAAGAGTAACTCTCACTAGGTCTTTAAAGAGGAACTGGAAGCAGATATCTGTCTTACACACACACAAAAAAAAAGTAGTAAATGTGAAGCAAAGAAAAAAATTTTAAAGAAAACAAAAGAAGAATAAGACAATCATTATAAGACAATACTCCCACAGTAAAATATACAGAAATTCTTATGGATGCTAATGAAAATTTCTAACAGCACGCAATAGCAGCTAAGTTAAAACTAGCATGTGAAACCTTAATTACAGTGTGCTCTTCTGTACATCCTATGTTCAGGAAAATGCAACACAACTTTCAGTCAAAAGACAAAGTATACAACACGTGAATACTGCCAGCAAAAACATGATATTAGCACACAATTTTGCCCAGCTAGGAAAAAAAGCAGTGGCTTTCACTTTGTGGCCATATCTTTTCTCCTGGGAGCAAAAATTTTCTTCCTAAACATGAAAAGTCAAGAGACACTGTGAAATCCTTCTGAGACTTCACATGGCATCTGGAAAGACAGGTGGAAACCAGAAAAATGGCTGTGTTAAAAATCCAGAAGATCTAAAGCTCGTCATAAAAAATAACCCACACACTACCATAGGCATTACTTGTTCAGTGAATGTGTGTCTGACAGAGATACTAGCTCATGAACCGAGACTGGATACAGTGTGGAAAATATAGGTTAAAGCAATGCCAACTGATACAGATTCTCAGGGACCACTGGCCAAAGCCCCGTGAAGAGCATCATCACTGATAGATGGACATTTCCATCAATATCCAACTGTTGCTAAAACTGTAAATTTAAAAAAAAAAAATCTTCCACGTCTCAATAATGCTCTCAGTGAACATGCTGGTACTAAGCTTCATACAAAATATTGCCAGACACAGCCCAGATTAGTCCATGAGATTGTGTACACCTGCTCACAGTTCCCCAGAAGGTGCCTTTTGAAAATGGTGATCATCCCTTACAGCCTTGCTTTTTCCACTCCTTTGCAGGTTGCAACGTACCTGTGGAGAAGCAAACGTTGTGGCAGAAGCATGCATTGTGTTGTGATTGTGCCTCATGTCTTCTCAGTGAGCAAAAATTAAGAGTATTTGTGGTTTTCTTCCATTTCGATGAGTGATAGGACCAGAGAGTCAGAGGTGTATGTTGTGGTCTGTTAGTGTACAACAACGAACTTAAACACATTTCAAGTTTTAAAGTTTAGAAACTTTATCTCTTCAGTAGCATGTCAAATGTTTTAAAATTCATGACAAAGTTTGGAAATGCAGAGAATAGGAAACAGGAAAGAAAAAATTTTAAAAGGCACAAAGTATTTTCCAACCGTCTCTTTTTCATCAAAAAGTCCCTTCTTCAGATGGAAGACTTCAGGTCAATTTTCTGTGTCAAGCTATCCTTCTTTGTGGGAGGAAAAGGTTATTTCTGTCACTCAGTTCTAAATGTGACAAAATACACAAAGTCCCAAAAGAGAAAAAGGAGAGTAGAGACTGGGAATATGTGTTTTTGTTGACATTCTCAGAGTACTGGGTAGCTGGGCAGTCAAAGACAGATGCCTGCCACCAACCAGATTGGGGACATAGCTGATGTGCTGTGCCCTGGCTCACTTCACTAGGCTGGGTTATTGTCTATTGAGGCTCAGACAGAAGAGATTTAGGCAGTGTCAGTGAGCTGGTGTCCTTTGACACGGCAGGTCTCTAGATTAAGTGACAAGATAAGAATCAGATGGAGAAGCCACTGAAAACATAACATAGAAAGAAAAGATGCGCAGAAGGGAGTCAAAACCATTTTTTCAGTCTAGTTCAGAGGTGATGGCGATACTTTAACAACATATTGAGCAATCAGTCTCATAAATGAAAGGCAGAGGGCCATAATGAAGCAGAAACCCACTGATTTTTCCCTTTTATTGCAATGTCTTTGATTTTTACCTTCTTCTGGACATTCTTAAACAACAATAAAAAAGAAAACAAACAAACAAAAAGAGATGACAACATATTGCCCATTCATCTTACCAGAACACGTTATTTTTCATTTACACTTTTTGGTCTTACATTCCTGGTTTTATGAGAGACAATCTCAATGCAACAGTAAGGTTACATACATAATAGGTGCCCTGACATTTTTTCGTTGGTTTCTTTTTTTCCTTTGACTATTCTAATCTTTGTCTTCTGGTCATGCCTTCCCTATGTTTGGTTTTTTTTTTCACAACTGAGATAGGACGTCTAAGCACCTGTTATTATAAACAGGGGATAGAAGGAAAAATTTCAAGTGTGTACTAGACTCTCTGCTCTTCAAGTAGGTAAATGAAGATGAATTGATGAACTGATATAAAAATGTTGGTGTTGCGATTCCAGATCTATGGCAGATTGACAAAGAGACAGTACTGAGGTGGAGATGGAAAGATGTCAAATCCTATATAACAGTATATATAACTCCTTCTGTCCTACTAGTGTAAAACTGTAATAGTTTCCAGGGAGAGATACACTTCTTTCACAGGCTATATACTGGCTGTTTGTGATTTTACTTGCTTCTTCTCTGGGTCAAAAGTAAAGGGTGTATTCATTTGCATATTATAAAATATTTCCTTTGCGTTTTTAAAAAATAAGTTTATTTATTTAAGGCTTTCATCACACTGTTGCTTAAAATAGTCATAGCTCCACTTCCAAATGAAGCTTACATCTTTTTTCAAGAAAGGGCAGGAGGTCTTCTTATAAAGGAAAATGATTTTCACAAGAAAAAGGCTAAAAGACAGGCCAGTCAATAAAAATTCTTTCTGTTTGCTTGCAAATTCTTTGGTCTTATATCTTAATCATATCCAGCATAGCACACAGTTTTTCTCCTACTGGTTTGTAAAGCAGGTTTATAATTAATTTATAAGCACTTCTAATTAGCAGAGACAAGCAAGCATTGAAAACCCTCCATGATGAGGGAGGTCCCCTTTAAAAAACACCAAGTTCTCCAAGTTTGTCAGGAACATACTGCTGTACCATAAGCTAATTAAAAAGCAGAGCCCACTTGAAAGTTGGGGTTAAAAGTAAAACGGTGACAAACAATAGAAATAAAACTATGAAGTAACTACTTCTCTGATTTTAGACTGTGCTTAGAGCAGTCCAGATATTTCTGATGTAGTGCAAAGGATGTGGAAAAAGTTTGGGTCTAACCCCTGCTCCTGTTGACACCAGTGGAATTCCTCTCCATGTCCAGCTGCACCACATGGCTGGGCTGGACACTCCTGAATGATGAACTGTTTTCCACAATGAAGGGGGCTGGAGGCCAAGAGCACATCCACGTGCTAAAAGCAGCAGGACTCTTGAGGTGTTACAGACCTGCAAATCAAACCTGCACTGTACAACCCCTTCACCTCTGCGTGTGTGGATGTCATGACCATGTACGTGCCACTGACACCAACCGCAGGTGGCATTCGTTAGTGAGGGAAGTCAAAGCTGAGCATTAAAGAGCTGTTCATCTTGAAGCAAAGACTTCCCAACATTTACGTTGACAGCTAAAATGCTAATCACCTGTTAGATGACTGAAGGAACACTTTCTCAGCCATGTTGAATAGTTAGGAGTGGTGCAAGAGGAGGTCAAGATGATGCTAAAAAGACGAAATAAAATAACTGCTGGGAATGTGAACAATATGGAGAGGAAGCAAGGGGCAGTGAAGTTGATGAGGGATCCTGAGATAACTGGCAATGGACAATGTTGTGCCACCTCATCCCATTTACAGAGTTATATTTAGATCACATCAATCTTCAGTTTGCCTTTCAGCATTTGTTTGTAATTCTTTGGTACCTTCAAATGACCAATACAGGTCGGTTTATTTCCTCCATAAGAACTAATCTTTTAATGTTTGCATTTTTATGAATGGATGCTGAGATTCTGGCACTATCAACAGAGACAGGGAGACAGGACTTTAGCAAACACGTGTGAAAATCTTACAGGAATTGACAGCCTTTACAAACAAAACACAACTTTAGTTTTTACTTGTTACTATTTCACATTCCTTAGACATTTTTAATGCTTTAGTGGCTTCTAATGTTCTCAGTCTCACCAGTAGAAAAGCAACGATTGTGTTTTAACTTCCCCATCTAATCCAAGAAAAATACCAGATCTAGGATTGTTCTTTCCATACATCCAAAGTTTTGGCGAACTACTGATGCACATGAGAACATGGAAGGACAAAGAGAGTGTAGTAATAGGAAGGAAGCAGGATTATGAGTATAATACAAAGAAAGATAAACATGTCGGTGGTAAAGAAACAAACAAACAAAAAACCAAAAGCCCAAACCAAAGAAAACCAAAAACTGACAGATGATCAGGTGTGAGAGAAAATTTATTTTTGCATTCACACAATTATGTGATTCATGTTTATATTTCCACATAAAAGTTTGGAAATATGCTCCAAAATTCATAAGCAGAGTAGAAGTTAGTTACTGAGGTGACTGTGGGGAAATAAAGACTTCCTTCTTATAATAATTTACTGCCCATGTTAATTATTTCAATAATGTCATACTGTTGTCAGCATCATTTAAATTCTTCTTTGAAAAGTTAACAGTCAAACTCCAAATCTTCGGCAATGACATCATTCAAATAATTGTAAAAATATGTGCAGCAGAAAAAAAGATATCTATTTACAAAACACAATTTCTCCACCCAATAGCTTGATGAAAGAACAATAGAAAAAGATCAACAAATAACAGAATTTTGGTAAAATTGAACAAAATATTTGCTCATCTCTTTCAAAATCTTAACAATAGGAAAGGTTTGTAATGGAAATTTTCAAATTTTTTTTAACCTTTTTTCTGCTTTTGTTTGAGATTTAGTTGGACCTTCATATGCCATCCATATCTGATGTGGTGTTTCTGAAGAAACTTGAAGTGACACCCTGGCAAAATTTCTCATCAGTCTTCCTCATGAAGAATTATATATTTTGCTGGTTTATTCAACTTTTTCCTGGTTCTTGTAGGAATAGGAAAGCTAGTGCTAGTATAATATAAAAAATTTAGACTTTCTTTTCCAAGTAGCGCAATCCCTCTTTCAAGTTAGCATAATACTGCAATAAAGTGAAGGCCTATTTTCAAAATATATATGTATTTCAGATGTAGATTAATACTTTTTTACAATGACTCTAATAATAATATCAAAGTTCTTTAGGGACATGGATATAATAAAGGAATAAGATCTCTGGGTTGTGTTTTCTACTGTTTTGATATCTGGCATCTTTAAATACCTGGCTATGGTTGGGGTTTAGGTATTCATCTAAGGGTAAAACAATAAGATTTCCTTTCCCCTCAACAATGCCAGTCAAGCCATTTGGCTTCCCATACTGTGGGGCTACCATTATCACAATGTAGTTTCTGAGGTCTGACCACTGTATCCAACACTATTAAAACAAACACAAATACACACGAGTTGAATGTTTGTTCCACCTGGGTATTAATAGCATAGATTTTGGCAATTTGCTGCACGAAAATATCCAGTATGGACAGATATCATAAATAGTATGTATGGATAAACATTCATGAAAGAAAGCAGCCAATAGGAGGGTAAAAAGGACACTTACACCTTAAATGCACAAAAAAACCTAGCAGAAATTAGGAGAGTTAGATTTGCACAGCCTTACATCAGCATAAGTACTTCCTATATAGTGCTAAACCCCCATCAAAAATCTGATTCCTGCTGCTGGGATCGGTATTCTCATGTTAGCAAACTGGTAGATACAGTTCATTCACTGGACCACTTTAGGTCTACAGTCCACCTACATGGCTTTACCCGGTATTTCTTATTCATTCACTTTTTGCCCACAGCAAATGGCAGCTGCAAGGACTCTAAATATGGATGACTGATCCCTCTGTCTGGCTGATTGAGCTCTGTCCCGTTCTCCTCAAAGGAAGCCAAGGAAGCAGAGCTCTGCACTAGTCTACACCGCCCTTTTTGTGGCTACTGTGAAACACAGTACTGTTTCCTTTATTCTAAATAATTCAGAAAATGGGACTAGTGCCTTAAAATTTCAGTGTAAGGGAAGCATCTTGGCTGCTGATCCAAACTTCAGATATCATCCAAATATAGGCCAGCTTCTCTGTTAATTTTTATCTTAATTATTTGCCTTAATCTGAGTTCTTTTTTCTTAGGCTAAATTAGAGAAGTTTTATTTTTTCTGTATGAGAGAAAATTACAGGGGCAAACAAAATGTGAGGCAAGCCCTCAGGAAATTCATGATGATTTACCTCTGGAACTAGCAGAACTTGCTGAGAGTCTTCAACGCACAGTTTTGATTGATACCACTATCAAGATGATTTTCTTTATAAAACATTGGGTCATTGTGGAAGGGGTGTGTGGCATCATAATATCTAGTGTGTTTCTTTTGTGTACTACGGTTGGCTTAGATCTTTCACAGATTCTTTATGTCCTGAGTGTGATAATGCCAGCAGGTTGTGAAAAATGGCTCTTTATTAAGCTCTTCAGAGTTTCACATGGAGGCAGTAAAACGTTGTATTTATGGCTGGTGGACAGGTAGGAGTTTCGGTGGTCTAAAAGGTGATTCGGCTAAAGCAGCCCAAAAGAGTGAATGGATATTCTCACTTATTTTAAACCATACATATTTGGATTCAAGTCACTTATTAAACAACCATATCAAAACTAAAAAAAATTTCACAGCTAACTCAAGCAGAAGTAAAACATCGGTACTGTCTTTTTATTAGTCACCCACCTGTATGCAAAATCACGCTATGTGGATGGAGTCTTAGAAGACTCCTATTTATACAATCATTCTACGCTAGTAGGCAAAGATTCCAAAAGTAATTCCTCTCTGATTTCAGAGCAGAAAATTGCATAGTATAGCTCACTACCTGACCTTCATTGTGGCAGATCCTTTATTCTGTTTGGGAAATCTAATCTTCTGATATATTCTTCTCAAAGACTCTTATCCTTTGACCATCATCCTCCCTAGCACAGACCAATGCAACTCTACTGAAATCAAGTTAAAGATTTTTTTTCTTCCCTGAGAACTAATAATTGTACTAGCACTCATGTTGGTTTACTACACTTCCATGGTTATCTTAAAATGGAAACACTTTCATTGTCACTATTCATTTTTTAAACAGATGTAAACAAGTTTTTTGCTTCTTTTCCAAAAATGTAGATGGTAAACCATTCATGCAAACCTGCAATCTTTATCTAACTTGCTTACTAAGCTAACTATTCAATTTTTAATCGATGAAAATGTTTAAAGTTATTTTTAAGCAGCCTATTCAAAAAGAAAGTAAGATCTCATACCACTATTTCTGTTCTTACATGAAGAGGTTGTTCTTCTTACTATAAATGATTACTAAAACTTCTACAAAGTTAAAACCAAAACACAGATCTCAATTTCTGAAACATTAAACAATTACGGAAAATACTTTGTTAATTTATGTGATGTCTTCTATGCAGGAAATAGGTAGGGCCTTCATCACTAACCTGAGGAGAAAGGAGACCAAACATGCAGTTAAAAAGGTAAGTGATTTTTGATCATAGTTAAAGCTATAAAATATGTTTCCTCATTGAACTGTGTTAGTGGTGCCTTTTGTAGTTGCTTGACAACATTGCATAGCACTCTTTTTTGTCATCCATGGGGAAATCATAGCTGCAGCAGAAAAATAAATACATTTCCTCTTCTCCCTCCACTTTGGAGAAGAAGAAAAGATGAGACTGTGAGAAATGTGGGAAGCAATACATAACATACCTCCTAGAGAACTGCAGCAAAGGATCTCAAAATGAACATCTCCAGATTTGTTGTGGTTGAAATACTAGTAAAGAGGTGCTGATTGAGTGAATTCAGCTAACTGTCTCTGCCATTTTAACAGCAAAACTTCCTACAGTTCAATTATCCACAACAGCTTTCCATAATATCACTGAGAAATAAATTACCAGCTTTCCTGCAAAACAGCTGCTTTTTCTGTAAACTGGCGGAAAGACTCTTTAATGAACATTTATGAGCCCGTCAGCTGGAGCGATCCCTTTCCCCCAAGCAGCATGGCTGCCGGGGCGGGCGCCCCAAGAGGCGTTCTACCTGAGTGCACTTTGCCAGATTGATGAGCCTCCTTCCGACAGTTGACTTTTTATGTAGAGAATTTGTTTGGCATGCGCAAGCTGCTTACATCAATATATTATTAAAAGGGGAGGAGGAAAGGGGCCGCGGACACTAACTTGTAGCCATACTGCAGCTTTTCTAGCTGTGTTTGCGTATAAAAATATACATCTTCTAATCTTGCATTTCTTCTTCCTTTTTTTGCCCCAAGAGAAGCCAGTTACCCTTACAGTGGCGTCTTTCTGTTTCCCAAATATGCGTGTCTCTGCCTATTTGTTCCTCCCTGGCTGCCTCTTCCTTCTCGTTCTAAGCAGCCCTTTTTTCCCCCTAAATTCTCAATGGTCCTTAGTACAAACATGCATAGAAAGGTTACTCAGTGGGTTTGCATAGTAAACACAAATGGATATTGTTCTTGACATCTTGTGAACTTGTCTCTCTCCCTTGTATCTTGAGAGAACATAGGACCTTCTGGGCCTGTACGAGCCTTGCTGCATTTTTAATGATAGTCCCTGAAATGCAAGGGAGCAAGATGTTGTCACCTCGGCATATTTTATCCCTGATCAAACATTAGTTGGCAGCTGTTCTAAACTTGTAACACTGTCTCATCTACGCCGGCTGCTGGCTTGGAGGCAAGAGTGCAAAATCTCACCCAGCTTCTTCTTTTTCACATCTCTCTCTTGCTCCCTTACCTACACCTTGGAGCCCTGCTCTCCTCTTTAGCATCACGAAATCATTTCCAGCAAACTTCAGTACATAGAGGGAAGAGTTAGCAAGGAGACCATCCACCTTATGAAGCAGTATTTATCAAAATCAGGGTAAATATATCAAGACATTCAAACATTTATAAACACTGACTGTAAATTCATATACACAGATAACAGCAGACACAAAGGTATGTTCTGTGTGTTATATATGGCATTATTGGTTTGGGGTTTTTTTCCTGACCGGTCGGTTTGGTTTAGACACTGTTAATTTTGCTCTGTTTTTTTTTAAGATTTTTTCTTTAAGAGCATAAGAGTTGTTTCTGAGAGGATATTCACTGCTAAGGAATCACCAATATACAGGATTCTGGAAGCTGTTTACAATCTGCCATTAAAAAATAATTGTTTAAGCCATCACCACCCCTGCAGACTAACTTGAAGTTATTTTGATGGTTTTGAAAAAGTGTTGCTTCTGTTTTGCCAGTGATTTTTTTCATGATCTGATGGTCTTCATTATTAATCTGGGGTCACAAGTGTTTCTTGTTAGTATTTGAGTTTCATTCAGCAATTCTGCACTAGCAGAGAGAAGACGAATGCTTTTTTAAATGGTATTTTTCTAGTCAGTGTAAGAAGTAGGATTTATGGAAGCAATCTTTAATCCTCTCGTTACTATTCTAGATTAGAAAATGCAGCATAAAACCTCAGAAATTCCATTTAATATATCTGTCATTCACAAAGCACTATATAACACAGCTTCTCCATTTGAAGCCTCTTTACTACATAATTATGTATTTTTTTTTCTTGATCCCAAACAAGCAACACTTGTCCTGCTGTCAGAGACCTTGCTTCAGTATCATCTTTGGAAATGCCCAAGTGACTTCTGGGTGTTACACATACATTATCTACAACTGGTACTGGTGACCAGTGATTACAATTAGTAAATGTCTGGTTTTACAAATTAATCGCAATTGTTTGTGTATGTGGCCACTGAACATAAAGTCATTTTTTATGCAAGAACATTCAAGACAGACAAGATTTCTGGAGACACCATAAAGATCTTTACACAATTGTCATCTTCTTTCTAACAACGTCAAGATGTTGTAGAAAAATCATTCTTCTGCAGAGGCCAATGAAATGTTAGGCAAGTTTAGAAATCCAGAGAGGATATGCTGAGATTATGAATTGCTTTGGTCAAAATTTAAATCATTTTGAGTATTATGTTCTTTTCTCCTTACTGCATTGGGGGGAGGTGGGGGGGAGACTTTGCAGTACTTGAAAAGGTAAAGAAGGGCAACAAGGCTAATCCAGGATTAAAGAAAATGAGCTCTGAGGACAGTCAGAGATATCTTTAAACCATATGGCCCAGAGGGAAGATATTTAAAGTGGGAATCTCTTCGAAGTGTACACACTGCCAACTCAGGTTATTTTTTTTCTGGATTTGTACACAGGCAAGACATATATAAATGCAAATAGGAAAAATGTAGTTAAGGGGATCACAAAAATGTAGTACGCCTGGGATCACAAATACTTCACTGTAAAATAAACTGAAATAAAATGCTCAAAAGAGGTCTTTTCTAAAGAAAACCAGGCTACAGTTATAAAAGCCTGGCAACCAACTAACTCTCCCTCTTACTTGTTTCTCAAATACTGTGAAATCACAAAAATTTTATTTACAAGATGATTGCAAAATCATCTTGTGAGACACTGTTGACAGAAAACTGATTTTCTCTCTGAAAAGGATGCTGTAATAATTCAAATTCAAGTAACGTATAACTCGACTGAATTAGTAAATGCATCATGAAAATATTTTTCTCCCACTGTATTTTTGTCTTCTAACAAGCGTTCACTGTTTTGTCCATAATCTGTTTCATCTATTCTCTCTTTTACTAAAACAATAATGTCAGCCTCAAGGAGACCTTGCATGAATGCTTTTTTTCCCAAGCTTCCAAAGTAGATATTGCCAGAGAAATGTCAATGAAAGTGCCATTTCTGAGTTTACAGCTGCGAAAGTCTCCTTTTCAGCGAAAGGGAATAAGAATCAGAGGAGATTGTGGGCAGAGCTCCTTTCACATGCTGTATGATTACTTGCAGTGAAGCAACAAGAAGAGAAAAAGAAGCCTTCACTACATAGTGTCAGGGGATAAAGGGAGTCTAAGATGAGCTAACAGACTATTTTGTTGCAGAATTTCTGAATAAAGGGAAGTCATGTGCATTTGAACAGTTAACAGATGGATTAGAGACCCAATTAGCTGTGGTACTGTATACAAACTCCGACAAAGTTACTGTGAAATAAAGCAGCCTGTGCCCCAGCAGATCTGCCTCAAGCCTGGCAAAACAGTCCATGGGTCTTTATTTGAGCCCTGGGACACAAATGGTATAGTACTTGTTGCACTTGTAGTAATGCTGGCAATAATAAAACGAGCTTTTGAAAAGCTCTTCAAAAGACTATGTTTCCTTTTGACTGACTGATCTCTCAGACTGGTTACAGCACAAGCATTTCACAGAGAAGGTTTGAATTAGATAAGGTTACAACCCAATTCAGCCAGGTCTCATGCCTGCTCATCCATTTGACTCCTCAGAAGCCTGAGTGGCGATCTAATGGGGGATCGGCAGCCTGAATTCCCAGGATCTTCTGTTCCTGCACAGTTTGGCAAACAGTTTCATGTCACAACATACTCAAAGATTTCCAGGACTGGCAAGTAGATTGCACTGCAGCTCCCAGCACAGTCTCTCCCTCTTCTTAGTCACTTAGTCACTTTGCAAATCAATGGCAGGTTTGGAAAGGTACCTCTGTACATGAACAGTGATGAAAGTCCATTCGTACGTAAGAACCTGGTTTATGTAAACCTGCTTAGAAGAAATTTTAGAAAAAACCAAAACACTACTTTGTTTCAAAACTACCAAAATGTTCCAATTTAATATTTTGACGTAATTAGGCAGTTGAGGACAATAAATGAACGACTATTTTTAAAGAATATTGGGAATTCAGGCTGAAATAGAAATGTGAGTAGTAAATAAAATCTCAGACCTTTTAGTTATTTTTGATTATAAATTAAGTGACTTCATGAAAATTACCAGGTATTTAGAGAAGTAATTGCTAAAAATTTCACACTGAAATTTTACACATCCTCAGCCAGCTGATATCCCATGAACGAATAAACCACATTTCCAGTGGAGCATACAGAGATGCTGGGCAGTTTTGTTACAAGGCTTTGGTAGCGCTGGAGGTCAGAGAAGCAATGCACCTGGTGGCTTGCCAGAGCAGGGGATGGGGTTCAGCAACCTGAGAACCCCCTTCCTTGATTGTGTTCCATCTGCCAATAAATGTCCTAAAAAATACACAGGCCCTTGTTCTGATAAAGGGCAAGGGCACGTTTCAGGTGTTTTTACTACCTCTTTTGCAGGGAAATCCAAAGCCAGGCCACACAAATGAAAGCAGGCTTAACTTTTTCTAAACACTGCCAGTGAACAGTCACTTGATTAACAGAATGATTAACTCCCTATTCCTTCATACCTTCAAGGCAAGACTGTCTATTTTGCTGGAAATTATGGACTCAGAATGGAGCAACTGTGTCAGATCTAATGCTCTGCAATAAAAGCAGAGCAGAGTATAAAGACCAGTGGCTCTGGCTTCAAATCTGGTAAGTTTGAAGAGAAACAAGAGCAGCAGATGAAGGGAGTCTTGGACGTTAGAAAGTTATGCTGCAAATATTACAGAGGACTCCAATCTCACTAGTCACTACAGGGAAATAAATTTGGGCTTCAAAGTGTCTGAGCAAAGCTTGGCCCATCCCCGATTTACATCAGAGGAGACTGAAGAGGAGTCAGGGGAGACTATCTCTTTAGAATGACATGATGGCTGACTCTGATAACTTGATGGCTACTCCCAGGTCTAGGAATCATGGCAGCTGATCCAGATACATCATAAAATGTGCAATACATAACACAACAAATCAAGATAAAAGCTTTCTTCGGTGGACAAAATACTCAGGCTATCACTACACTGGTGTCAGGTTAAAGTGTGTGTCAAATATGAAACATTGTTCGATGCAGCACACGGCAGCTGAGAGGAGGAAGGTATTGCAGCTTTTCTTTCCCTTCCTTTTTATAACCAGTTCTATCATATAAAAGCTCAGATTTTTTTTCCACTCTGACCAGAAAACTCCTGCAAATTCCAGACCACGTGACAACTCTCCCAGCTTGTTGCTTTAATCAAATAGGCTGGTTATACATGCTCACTCTTGGTTGCTTTTTGGATTGATAAACCTTGAATTCTTTTCTCCCAATTGACACATCTTCGACAGAAAGGTACCATGTCTGACCATGACATCTACCTTTTCTCCACTCTTACTGCAAAGCCGAAAACTTTGGTAACTAGAGCTGTGGAAAAGGGAATGGAAACTGGCTCTTTCACTGCCTTAGTCACCAGGTCTGGTAGGCTTCTTCCACAGCTATAGTTTAAAGGTCTAAATGACAGCAGTTGCTGTCACAGCTGTAAACAGTCTGGTTCTTTCAGTATGATCAGTTTCCTCTGACAGTATCTACCCAACAGAGTGTCTTGCCTAACTCAGGCTGGAGACATCAGTGGGGTGCTCAGCTGTCAGAACACAAGTACCAGGTCAGAAAACCCCAAAAGTAAAACCCTTAAACCAGTCTCATCTGAAACTTTCATCTAGGATGTAGAAGACACAGGTGGCAATGCTTCCTGATCCTTATTGGGGCAATAAGGATCAAACCTCTCTCTTTGCAGGACTGTACCTTATGATGCAGACTCTCTTGCTGGAGCTCTTTCAATTCCTACAAGACACCTAGATATTCAGTGGAAGAGAAGAATGAAAATAATGCCAGATACCAGCAAGTAGGACACTTGTCCTGGTTCCACTGAAGTTTTATGGGGTTTGAGTCTCAACATTTTGATGTGCGTGAGTGACTCCTCT
This sequence comes from Rhinoptilus africanus, assembly GCA_013400135.1. NCBI lineage: Eukaryota > Metazoa > Chordata > Aves > Charadriiformes > Glareolidae > Rhinoptilus > Rhinoptilus africanus. Next base: position 221,185 of record VXBO01004740.1, read on the forward strand.
CCCAGCTTGTCATCTTCTCTGAATCCACTTTCTCACAGACATTTCCCCACACATATTGTCTACAAACATAATGCATCCACCCATGAACTGTGCACTATTAGGCAGCAGGACACACCAGAGTTAGGTATTGCATTACTCCCACCTACCTTTTGTATGCCTTACCTTGCACATTAAAATGCCCTCTGATAATGAGGTCCTTGTAATGAGTGATACATCTTATCCTGTGTTAATTTATATCAGCATTATGTGTTTATAAAAAATGCAAGTATGCTTCCCTTTGGGTGTCTTCTAAAAGAATTTTTTAAACTCTTCTCTCAATTTATGGAATTAATTACTCTTAATGGGATTAATTTGCTCCATCTATCACTCCTCTTACTTCATTTCATGGGCCTTAATCTATAGGTGCACTGCAAAATATGATAGAATCATTTACTGTAATCTCAATTCAGAGTAGCTGATTTGACAAGTTATGCAGTGAGACTCATCATCATAGCAATCAGGAGGAAGAATTTTCTGTCCTTTTCTTTAAAAAGCCATAAGAATGCTAATTCCTACTCTTGCCTTTTCTGTCTTTTTTTTTTTTTTGCCTTTTTGGTAAGGGTTGGTGAGGAAAGGATCTTATGCATAATTTAATTGCTTTGTCTTTCTCCCTCAGGTCAGTATATTATATTATATTGAAAAGTAATTATGCAGCGAAAGTAAAATGTCAAACTGCAGATGTCTGGTAACAAGTAGTACAGATGTGAACGATTCTATTATGTGCCATCTTGCAGACATCTTTATACCTTTCCTCTGAAGCTTCACCCTATGTGCTTATACGTTTGAGTATTTATGCACCCTGGATGAGATTTGCTTTTTTTCTCCCCTTTGCAGCATCTAGATCCCAAGCTGGGTTGCCTTGTTGGCAATGATTGATTACCCAATATCTAATTAAACCTGATCCAATCACTTATTATGCAGAGTGGAACAAACAAACTGAAGTCGACTGTCAGACCTGTGATTGATGATACTGCCAATCCAGCTTTTGTTGCGTCTAATGTCCTGACGCTTGTTACAACCAGCCAAAGCTGCGCTGGACAAAGCGTTCTGTCACTCTTCACACAAATTCACTCCCCTCCCCCCTACACGCTCCTCTCTCTCTCTCTCTCTTTTTTTTTTTTTTTTAAGAAAAAAATTATTGAGAACAGCAGAGGTTCTGTTTGGGTTAGTGTGTACAATGAGATCAAAGTCCCCTAGAGATCCAGAGTCCTTAAGTGGCAGGGAGTGGAAGAAAAAGAGTATGTGCTTGTGGAGGGGGGGGTTGGCAGGAGTTGCACTTGGTATGGTAATGAACCTACCTTAGGGAGAGTGACAGATATGACATTAAAGCAAACCTAGCAGGGTAATAATTTCTTTTCTATTGTCTGCCAAGCAGGATTCTCTTCGCAGCTCTCATTTATAAATTTTTCAGTTTTAATGTTTTAATTATTTAAAATGCAAATAGGTTCCTGAAGAAAGGAGCAGAAAATACAAATTCCCTAAACAAATTCAACTTTTGAAGTTGCATTCACACACTGTAAAACCTTTCTCTTGTGCCTTACATTTAGTTTAGATTAGTTAAGTTTGGGGTCTTTTTTCTTTTTTGTGAGCCAAGCATTAGTCATACTTTTTTGTAGTTTTTAATTTTCATATTTTTATCAGTTCAAGCCATTTTTTTTGTTTTGTTTTGGGAAGAAGTGGAATAAAATGTCAGATTCCCTCAAGATTCAAAGAAGTAGTCAGGAAAATGCAGAGGTTTTTACACAATGGTTTATTTCCTGACATTAACTGTTTTTAAAGGCTCAAATTGTACCTAGATATCAGAAAAATGCACATAAAGTGATGATTTATATCCCTTCACAAGTTTAAAATATCTGTTTAATGGATCCATCCTCATATAAATTGTTTATAATCATTGTGGACAAGTCCCTGGGTGTGTGAGCACATGTGCATGATTCCCATGTGATAACTGAAAGAAGTGGTAAACGTATTTTTCCAAACCTTTTTGCAGTTAATCATATGTTTACAATTCCATCTCCTGCTTAGTAATCTATTTTACAGTTCTAAGATTCCTGACTCCCATACAGCTTCAAACAGCTGATACTGAAAACAAAACTAAAATAAAAGAAGCAAAATCCAATATGATTTTAAAAGATTTTTCTCTTAATCCGGAATTTCCCTGCAACAGTTATTTTTTCTGGATTAAAAGGAATAGCAATATCCAGTTTGGAACATTTTATTTTTCTAGATAGGTAATACAATTCTAAAGTTTATTTGTTTCCTTTCCCTGACACGCCAGATGCAAGAGCTATGCACATTTGGCCAAAAGCTGTGAAGGTGCCTAGGTCAACACATTTTAGTTTGATAATTCTTCATGTCTAGAAAAAAACATATAGATTATTTATAGGTATGTTTTAAAGATTTCACTCCTCCATCCTAACTCTTAGATCTAAATGGTGCAGCACCTGGGTGGACAAGTGAGTTCATGAAATAGCCCCAGCATCACTAATGAAAACTCCTAAATCATACTGAAAACATGATTCTGTAATAAATTACGAACATAGAAGTTAGGTTATAGCAATAGTTCACAGAGTGGTTCACAGAATGGTTAAGGTGGGAAGGGACCTCTAGAGATCACCTGGTCCAACTCCCTCGTTCAAGCAGGGCCGTGTAAAGCCAGTTGCTGAAGACCATGTCTAGGCAGTTTTTGAGTGTTTCCAAGGATGGAGACTTCATAACCATTCTGGGCAACCTGTCACACTGTTTGATCACCCTGACAGTAGAAACGTGTTTCCCTATGTTCACACAGAGCTGCTTGTGTTCCAGTTTGTGCCCATTGCCTCTGGTCCTGTCACTGGGCAGCACTGAAAAGAGCCTGGCTCTGTCCTCTTTGCACTCTCCCTTCAGGTATTTATATACATTGATGAGATCCCCCCCGAGCCTTCTCTTCTCCAGGCTAAACAGTCTCAGCTCTCTCAGCCTCTCCTCATAGGAGAGATGATCCAGTCCCTTCAACATCTTAGTGGCTCTTTGTTGAACTCTCTTCAGTATGTCCATGTCTCTCTGCTACTGAGGAGCCCAGAACTGGACACAGCGCTCCAGGTGCGACCTCACCAGTAGAGGGGAAGCAAGTTTTGCCACTAGCACTACGTGATGGGCCATAATCATACATTAGAATTATACAGATTCTGGCCAAACATGCCTAACTAGCCCCAAATTGTTATCTTTAAGACAACTATAGTCACAAGAATCTCTGCATGTACCCATTTTTTTCATAGAATCACAGAATCATAGGGTTGGAAGGGACCTCAGTAGATCATCTAGTCCAACCCCCTGCCAGAGCAGGGCTACCTTAGAGCAAGTTGCACAGGAACACGTCCAGGCGGGTTTTGAATGTCTCCAGAGACGGAGACTCCACCACCTCCCTGGGCAGCCTGTTCCAGTGCTCTGCAACCCAATTTTGTGGGAAGAAAATCTGATAAAATGTGTTAGCATTTAAGCAACTTCATCTTCAAAGGATGTAATATGCACAAGGAGTTGCAGAATTTTAAAGAGAACTAAAATAGGAGGGTAGAATACAGCCCTTATTTACTAGCAAAGAAAGACAGTAATGGAAGTAAATAAAAGAGTGGGAAAAAAAACATAAGTAAAAATGTTTTGGAGGGTGTTAAGCTACAGAGAAAATAACCATGTGAATGTCCAGTACGATATGCTAAATGGTGCCCCTTATCTTAGTGCTTGCAGCAATCACAACAATATCAGGTCCTCTGTCTTGATGGGTGTCTTTCTTCAAGACTACTAGCTACATTGCACTGATGGAGGAAGGCAGAGAAATGGGATTTGTGAAACATACAACTTGCATGTACAGAGCATCAATCTCTTAATTTCACAACTTTAAGGAGAAGGACAACACCTGGTTTTCTTTCATACACCATGATTTCAAGCTACGGAGAAATATTCTTCAGATAAACTGAGGGCCAGATTAAAAAAGAAATGTGTAGCTGTGTAAGGACACTAAAAGAATTTCCCCAAACATCTAGGTATTTCAATGAAAATCTCATCTTGCACAAAACATCTGGTGAATGCAGGAATGCTGTCTAATTCACACTAATATACGTAATCAGAAAATCTGATGAGGCTAGTTGAACTACCTTGGCACCAAGAGCAAGAAAAACAAGCCTCTAGCATTCAGGCTTTGTGGTAAAGCTAACACAATGCAGGTAGTGCTGATACCTGGCTAACCTAGTTCTAATTTTATCTCTCAACTCTAGCTACTCATCCCCTTCTGTAATAATCTAATAAACATTACACTGGTCTCCATGGAAGCTACAGAATGATAAGGGGGTAAATGGAAGGAGAATCAAGCCCTAAATATTTTAATCATGCTGACATATGTGGAGTTAAGAAAAAAAGGAAAAAATATCCAAAGAAACAAAATAGGTTTCTCACAGCATTAAAAATAAATGTTTTACACCAGGGCAATAGGAGGCTAACATTACCAAAGGAAGCTAAATTTAGCCTGTGAAAGGTTATCTTGGGCAAGCACTTATGGTGCATTTCTCTAAATTTTCACTTCAATTAATCTCTAGAAATTCAGTGTCTGATCCCAGTGACAGTAGCCTCTGGCTTCTTCAGAGCGACTGCCGAGGAAAAATTATCTGACACATATCAAACAAGCAAGAAATGACACTGGACAACATTAATCAAAACTTTCTCATTTCCTGAAGAATTAAGCATTAAATAATTAATTCCGGCACTACAGGCAGCTGTAAAAGAGGCCTCGTGCCTCCCCGCTGGTAAGAATTTGTCCTTGTCTAAAAGACTAGATTGATATATTTATTATTTATCAGATTAATCATGGCCAAGAACATTATAGATTGGCAGCCAAGCCCAGCCAGTTATATTGTAGTGGCCTGTTATTGGAGCTTGGAAAGAAGCTGGTACAGCAACATTCAAAAGGGGAAGGGATAGAAGAGTTTGCCCTAAAGCATTATTTAAAAAAACCCATCTCAAATGCTTTTTTTTTTTTTTTTAAAAAAAAAGGGAATTGGACAAAGAAGATGTCATTGATCCAGCACCTCAGTGGAGGCTGCTAGCTCCTGGGGTCATTTTTATTTCTGTTTGCTAAGGACGGAAGGAGGCCCTTAGGATGTGGGTCAGAATATCAACTATTCTACGTGAAGCCACAATCATTAGTTTTAAAAGAGAGTTTCGGTGGCAGACAGATATAAATCAATTTAACCAGCACGTACAAGAAAAACCACTTCCAACCCTTCATTTTCCTTGTGTTTATCCAAGTATTGTAGCTGTGAGACTGATCTATGGTTTAGGTTTTCTTTCATTTTTGCTAGCTGACTGGTGGTCCCAAGTAGCAGAGTAACTAGGAAGTTACACCCTAGGGGATCAGGATGCCAAGTTCCTGTAGATTAATAGGTGTTAGACAAAAAGAAACTTCATATAATTTCATATAATTTTACTATGTAGTCCTACTTTTTTTTCTTTTTCAATTTTCCTCCCTACTGCTTCCGTTCTGCCCCTCAGGGTAATAATATCTAATATGAAATTTTACTTTTTCATTTTGAATACAGGATTTCTCACTTCTCAATAAGCATGCACATGCAGTCAAAGGAATCATGACCATGGAATTTAAAAATTACAGATTGTTCCAAATGCCAACCTCTCCTCTACATCTTTATTTTTTTGTTTCTATGGTGGGGAAAGGATGAGTGAAATTTTTTATGACCCACAAGAAGTTTATTTCTGTGTGTGCCTCCCTATTTTGTTCCTTTCATGTCACCTACATGTTATCTGGCACCAACAAAACAGCTGCTCTGTACTTGATAAGTGAGAAGTGATGGGCTATTCTTTAAAGGCAACTTTATTTCTGCACAGACCAGGATTTGCCTGATAGCCTACAAGAAAGGAAATTTCAGGACAGCTGGACGCAATGAGCATTTTATTTTGAAAAGTAAGAAAAAATAGAGCAACAGCAAAATATGGCCCCGAAAAAGCAGAAAGAAAAGTTAACACTAGACATGCTCCTTTGACCTAGGATAGATGATGAAATGCTTGATAAATGTTCTAGTTAGTTAGTTATGGTCTAGGTTGGAAGGGACCTTTCAGATCATTGAGTCCAGCCATCAACCTAACATTGACAAAACCACCACTAAACCATGTCCCTAAGCACCACGTCTACCCGTCTTTTAAATACCTCCAGGGATGGTGACTCAACCACTGTCCTGGGCAGCCTGTTCCCATACTTGACAACCCTTTTGGTGAAGAAATTTTTCCTAATATCCTATCTAAACATCCCCTGGTGCAACTTGAGGCCATTTCCTCTTGTCCTATTGCCTGTTACTTGGGAAAGGAGACCGACCCCCACCTCACTACAACCTCCTTTCAAGTAGTTGTGGAGAATGATAAAGTGTCCCCTCAGCCTCCTTTTCTCCAAGCTAAACAACCCCGGCACCCTCAGCCGCTCCTCATGTGACTTGTTCTCCAGACCCCTCACCAGCCTCTTTGCCCTTCTCTGGACTTGTTCCAGAATCTCAGTGTCAAATGAGATGTTAGTGTCAACGCTAATGTTTTGTTAAGGTCATAAGACTCTCCACAGTATGTCTCATGGAAAAACCATTCATAGAATCATAAAAGCATTGAATGGTTTAGCTTGTAAGGAACTTTAAGGATCATCTGGTTCTAACTCCTCTGCCATGGGTAGGGACACCTTCCACTAGACCAATCATGCCCAAGAAGATCAAACTGTGCATTCCTAGGTAAGACTAAAAGGCCTCCAGCTTTTGGGGAAACAAACAAGGGGTTCCCAGACTTTAGAGATCATGTAGCTACAGGCTTCCACTGATCTTGAGATCTTGGGATTGAGAGTTTCCTAAACTGGAAGAATGACCCTTGTAAATGATTAATCTAGCTGTATTTTTCTACCATGGATTTTCTACCTATTTCTTGATTTCATATGTGAATAGCATTAGTAGTGTCTCAGTTCCACATTTAGCTATATATTGCAAAAGAAGCAACTACTCTTGTTTGTTTTGGATCAGCTACCTGCTTTTTGATGCCCTCCAAATCTTCAACAGGAGGCAGTGAACATTTCCCTCTTCACCTGCTCCATATGGTTTGTGAGGTTACCACCACAGAGCATACTGACTCTGTTCTCTGCTATTCACAGTGTCTACACACAGATAAAGTATTTAATGTTTTTCAGGGGGGAAATGTTTGATAGAACATTAGATACAAACAAAATTTCATAGATCAAAATGTCCACAGTAAAGGAAGAAATACAATTTTAGGAATAAGAAACCATGAAGGTTTTCTGCTGGTTATGGTTTTACATTTTAATTGCAAAGGTTAAAGTATAGCAGGACATTGTTTTCTGATCTGGCTCCAAAAGGAAGACATGCAGACTTGCTCAGAAGTTTGGGGGTTTTGTGCTTCCTGGAGAACCCAAAGAGCTATGTTTGAAGCAGTTTATTTTAACTCCACTTTACATCATCTCAAGAACCCTAGTTCTAAACGGGCAGAATAATTTCTAAAAGAAAGTAAGCAACCTTTCACGAAGCCCATATAAAGAAAATCTTACAGTTGATTCTAAGCAAAAGTGTCAAAAGTGTCACATCTGCATATTAGGCTGCTGCTCTGTAAAAACAGGTTTATTACCTGACATCATATACTTGTCACATTTCTCCTCAGAGAACAAAAAATGTAAAAGGTCAGCATAAAATACTGTGTTGTGGATCTATGAATTGTTCACAAACATCTAAAAATATAACTGTATGCTTTTGTATAAAATAGGAACTAGTGGAAATACTGAAACTGAGAAGAATTCTGTCTTGACGTATATATTCTTTTATTTACTCCTACTCATATTTTGATGAATTCAATGCACAATCAGCTTTTGAATATTGCATATTACTTCTCAGATAACATATCTTTCATATGAATTTGACTGTTTATCTGAGTATTTACCAAGGCTTTATAATTCATCTTTTAAACATATAGTTATTTTATACTTTATTTTAGCAAAAATAACAAAAATCTTTCCATATTCAGTCATCAAATGTTAAAAAAGAACTTAAAAGCTAAACTTTATATTTTTTTTTTTCATAAACTCTACTTCAAGAGAAGTGCCTGGCTGGAATTTTGGAAATTTTTTCTTAAAATGGCAAGCCTTGCAAACTAGATAAAAGTTTTGATATGCATCTGCTAGAGAAGAGAGAAAAAGTCCTAACCCAAAACTTTAGGAAATTGATTCAAGATATTGATCCTATACAATTAAATACAGAATGACATGGAAAATCTGCGTGTGATGAAGCTTCCAAATATACCTCAACAACTGGGCCATGAAGGAGGTAGCTCAGACACCAGTAGCACCAAGCTTAGTACCAGCTGTTTCTCAGCTGGCTTTTGCGGTTAGTGAGCTCCGTTGCCTCAGAGCATCCCTTTGGGTCCCAAGAAGCAGAAGCAGGTCTGGGGCCAGCTAACACTCCTAGTACTGCTAGAAAAGGACAAATGGCACAGAGCACTTCAGTCTTCCACTTCCTTTTCTGTTGTGGTGACTGTGATAAACAAGAGAAAAGATTCAGAGAACCAGATCCCAGAAAATACAGTCAAGCTGAAGGAGAGCAGTAACCAGACCTATGTCCAGATTGCATCCAGGGGGAAAAGTAGTTTTACCTTGTGACTAGGTACTGACTGCAAAGGCAAATAAATCAGAACCAAAAATAAGAGAGGGTAACTGGTTGGTTTTTTGCTGCTTACTAGATGTTCCCTTCAGCAACTTCAAAAAAACATGGTTGTGTGGAAGAGAGGAAAGATGCTTATTTGCAGTATTCTGGGTAAGAGGAAACTTATGAAAGTGTAAGTAAAGAATGTTTAAGAGTTTAAAGGGAGCATACAGAGGGAAAGCATCTGATGCCTATCTAGAGCTTAGAGGGGACAGAGTAATAGGGAACACTTTTCATAAGGACTAGAGGAAACTGTGGAGAATTGCTTGTAAGTTAGTACTCCGCTGAATTGCTCCTAGAATCAGACCAAAAAGTAAGGAGAGGATATCCCCTAGCAATATATAGGTACGCAGAGGGAGAGATTTCTTTGTAACTCTCCTGTGGTTTCTGATTCTTCTTTTGCCCATCTAGTCCACATTTCAGTTTGTCATTGCTATCAAATTTCTGTTGTCCAATTTTGTATTCTGACAAAACCTAGTTCTAGCTCTTACAAATCCTATTGCTTACTTTACTTTGTGCTATGGTCAGATCTAAACAAATCCCTGGATTATGTAAGATCCTGACATAAATGGCGATATTTTAGTGAATGTGTAGAGCAGAGGCCCTTAGCTGTTACACATCCACTCATCAGTGAACGCATTAAGCGTCAGTGATCGGAGCAGGAGTTAGAACAATGTTATCTGCTGTATCCACTGCACTGTAGAATTACACCCAATAAGCATTTATTACTTCATGTAAAATGGAACAGATGGGAACTATTAAAATAAACAAATTGAACCTCCAGAGTATATCCTACAGGGTAGTTAAATCATTCATATGAGAACTGGAACAAGTAGACTCATATGCTTTCAAGACTGAATTGGCTCCCTGTCTTTCACACACTGGGTAACAGCTTTCACCACTGGTCACCTGATTGACAGTCTCTGACCACCATGTCCATTTCCAGCTGTGACACACACTGGGGAGATGGGTCCAAACTCAAAACCACCACAATAATACCACATAGCAGCTTTGGCCCTACCGGAAAGACAAGCTGGGGACATAGTTTTCACTAGAACTTAAAGTCAAGATCCAAAAGTTAAATAAGGGATGAAGTGCTCTTGATATCACTTCTCCTAACTCCTATCACTTCTGGCCCTGGGAGGTGGGTACTGGGGGTTTGTCTCTGATGCTCAGTCTTAACACAAGAGTCTTGCTGTGCTAGCTTTGCAACTGAAAGTAATATTACTCTGTAGACGCAGTGCTGCCCTGCTACAGCTGTAGTGATTAATTTCCTGGAGTGAGCTTGGCCAGTTACTGGCCTTTCCACCACAAAGACCCTCTTCCAACTTGACACCACCTACCTACCTGAGAGGGAGACAAACTTACTCGTGTTGTCAAGGTTAGCTTTTTCTGAAGACTAAATGCTCTCTTCACATTTAGCCTTCATGAACTCTTGTAGTCCCCTGTGAGGAGATCCCATGCTGATCACAATGGAGAGGTGCAATCTGTCCCCTGCTCCCCCCACCACGGGTGTACCACAAGCCTACAAAGCTTGAACCTGTCAGCAAAGAAAAATAGAACAAGGCAATACCTCTAACAGGGAACGCTGAGATCTGTTGGGAAAAAGACAAACAGGTGAAATGAAGGTTAGAAAGATAAGTCCGTGCATTATCTTTCTGAGAATTTACTTTTCCCTCTGGTCTTTTTGTTGGCTTCTCCAGCTACAGTGGCCCCATGCAGCCTCTAGGGAAGCCTCTTGCCATCCCTCACCTTTGGGCGTTTGGGTTGGGAGTTTGGGTTGAGAGTTTGGTCTTCACTGCAGCCAGGACTCCTGTTCCTTTCAGAAGCCTCCCTGTTGGTTTTCATGCTGCAAGCACCCTGTTCGCTCTCTGTCTCGGGACATGAGTACAAGATATATTGACTTTGGCAGCAGTGCCAAATTAAAAGGCTCTTTTTCCCAAGCAGTTGTTCTCACCACTAGTTCACTGCCCATTCAGCAGTGCGCAGACAACAGTTTTAGAGGCCACACTGTAAATCAGGTCTCTGAAATTATCTAAGCTACAAATAACCTTTTTAAAGGTTATTTTTAACTGGCAACAATTTGGTCTGTATTGATTTGCAACACACACAAAATTGAACAGAGTCATCATACACAGCGTGGCCACAGGGTAGGGGCTAAGGAAGTGCTTGTTCTGAAGCCGGCTTGCTGAATAACAAAACCAGGTATGCCTTGACACCATCCTCTCGCCTTGCCCCACACTGCATTCCCAAAGCATCCCTGACAGAGCAGACTGTTTCTTGCCATGAAAGAGCAGTCCTTCCTCCCCCTGTGAAGGCTTGGGCAGAGGTGAAGCACACCAGCTAGGATCAACAAGCAGCCAGCCTCCCTTCTGCCTCACCACACCACTTTGAAAGAACAGGTGTTTTTAAAGCAAACTGGAAGCAGATAAATTACAGAGCTTTCCTCTCTGTTGTAAATTCAGAAAAGTAAACACATTCTAGCACTAAGACTGACTTTTTAAAAATACTAGAAACACAAGGCAAATATTTGCGCCTGCTGCACAAATAATTTGGTATGATTTTAACTGCTGAGAATGTAGCGGTGTCTTTTAAAGTCGATGTCAAGCACTGGATGAAATTAGAGCTGATAAATATGGGTTTTGGTAGCCAAAGAGGTGGCTTCTGTTTCCTAAAAACCAACCAAAACTATGAAACTAGAGCAGGCAGGGAGGTTGGAGCGGGCACAGAAAAACTTTAAAGATGCTTTTCCCTCTTTTACATCTTAATGACAAACTGATACTGTTCCTCAGCCACCTATTTGGCTGGTGGAAAAAAGCTGTGTATTAACTCTCAAAGTCAGAGGAAAACCAGGAATACCTTAGGAAGAATTTCAGATTTTTGATCATATGAATCTTTAATACAGGAGTCATGTTGTTAGTGTTACCATATTTATCAAGTACTCACGTACAGACGGTAGGATAGTTTACCTCGCTTTGGCCTTATTGTTATTCTTTCCCCCTTTTTCTCCCTCGGGTACTTGCCTTCATCTCTCTAAGAGCTTTCTATCCCCCCCAAGACTTCTGCGTTCTTCCACTTGCACATGAAATATATGGCTGCCATTTTTGAAATTAAACCGAGTCTAGGGATTATCCTGACCTGAAACACCAATAGAAGCTCTCACAGTCACAGTCCATTGAACATTATTAATTTATGATCACATCTTGCTGTGCCTTAGCCGCTTTCACTCTTTCTCTGAATTAACCTACCACAGCAAGCCTGCCTGCTGCACAAAATACTACAAAGTAGGATAACATCCTGCTGAGACACTCGGTATGTTAGGTAAGGGGAAAGTATGGAACATGTGAAGGACAGCGAAGTTTTCTTCTTTCTACTTTGATTTTTGGTTTTGTGTTAAGTGAAAGTAGAGCAGAAACACAGATCATTTAGTTTAGCATTTAGATGTTCATTTCCCTTTGAAATAATTTTAGCTTTATCATGCTCCAGCAAAATCAATGTCTGGTTTTCAAATATAGGAATACCAATACAAAAGGTATTTGCAAACCTACCTCTTCTACTTACTGTACCTGAAGTAGAAAGTAACGTTTAGGGTCTTTCACTAGCCAAATCAGTGGTTTTCCAATGCATTTGAAAGTGAAAGCCTGCACAGCTATACGGTATTTTCAGCATTGCTTTTCAAATTTCTAAACCCCTTAAATAAGAAGCAACATAGGGAAAGGGCTACTTGATCATTTGTTAAACAAATATCAAAGATATGCATACTAATGCCAGAAGGAGTGCTTTTGGGTGTTCTATTTACAGAATTGTAATTACATTTGCTGTTTGAATTGGCCCTCCAAAGAATTAAAAATAAGCAGCCATGGCTTTTTATTGCTATCCAGTGTTCCCTGGTGGCTTCTCTCTGAGTGTTCTGACTGGCAATTGTTCCAGGCTCACTTGTGCCAGTAATGCATTTGTTAATTAGCCTAAGAGTACTACAAAAACCACAACACAAGCCTCTTGTCAGCATATGCTGATCTAACCTCTTGAAAGGATGGTGATTTAAATAGATATCTTCTGAGTTTTTTGCTATTTTTTTTTCGGAACATGTAAATATTCCCCTAAATATTAGTTATGCTGGTTTAAATTTTTATGGGATCAAATATTTGTTTAATTCTTGTTTTCCATGTTCGCTTTTCCATTTCAATGTTCTTTCCTCAACATATCTCCTACACATACAAGGGAGAAGTCTTGAAAACACATTATTTTGACAGTAACCAAAACAGCTTTATGAACCTATAGTTGTATTTCGTATCACACTGGAGTTCTGCAAAGACTGGGCTGGAGGGACATGGAGCTTTTACTCTTTTCTGCATCAGCACTAAAACCACAAGAACAATGCCAGATATGCCAGAGAGTAAAAGGACGATCCACAGCGGAGGGTCACTTTCTAAAAAAACCTGCATGTCAAGCTGCTATGATTCTGTGCTCCAGCCGTTCAGGTGAAAAGAAAAGGGATGAAATTAATTAAGCTATAACTTCATTACTGGTTCGAGAATGATCTGGCAACAAAAACTCACTGTGCAGTTCATCAGTCCTTTTTAATAATTTTCACCTGTCCAAAGGCTGCCACCAACTCTCTAATCTACAAACCTGTTTTCACACCATTCTCCACAGCCCTTTATGTATAAAATCTGTAAGTTATTGGGACATTGGTTGTCAAGACGAAAATAGGGAACTTGGGCCAAGAGGAAATCTGCAGAAACTTGAAGCATCGTTGGCTTTCACACTTGAGACTGGACACAAACATAATTTACATTTTAAAGAAAAATACATTAAAGGAATGCCTTTCATTTTTGTACTAGAAGATAAAATACTAAAACTGTAGTAAAGGGAAAGGAAATTTATACTGTTTGTGATTCTTACCTATATTCAATGCAGATTTCTTTAAATGAAAGACGTTTTCTCCTTTCACTTCATGCAGTATGGCACTCAGCATTTTATCAAAAGATCTGCTTAAATATTTTCAATCTATCATCTCAGACAATAGTGCTCACTACTATATATGGAGAGAAAAGTTAGTCATCTCAATTCAGTACACATCAAAATGTTGAAAAAAGCCGTGTTGGTCTTCCTAACAGAAATAACATGATTCACTTGGAAGTCAAGCAACTGTGTTTGAAGACTCTCCATTTTGGTTATCTGCCCAAGTATGCATGGGGTTGAAGCTTGATTTTCTGTAAGTGTCTGCTTTTACATTGAAATTATTTGCTTTTTTTCCCCTCTGGAAAAAGGGAAATATCTAGGAAAAAATGTTTTGGCTAAGATGGGGGAAAATGAACAGAAATGTTCTCCATCTCTGGAGACATTCAAAACCCGCCTGGATGGGTTCCTGTGCAACCTGCTCTAAGGTGGCCCTGCTCTGGCAGGGGGTTGGACTAGATGATCTACTAAGGTCCCTTCCAACCTATGATTCTATGACTCTATGTACTCTAACCTTTCATTTCTTACTATATGTTAGGGTCCACATATGTACGCTTTTTCCAGTGATGTACCAGCCTCACCAGATGCATCACAAAAAATACATTTCTGGTAAGAAGCTGCCAGTTTCTGAGAGTAGATACTATAGTCATTCAACCTGTAACATTCATGAGGCAATAGAAGTTGAATTTCTGAATGAAAATGTCCAATAATCCAGTTTTCACATTAAAAATATAATAAAATTCCAGAATGCTTACCTTAAGGAGAAGAGGGAAGAGCTGTCCAGATATATCCTGGTGGGACACACTGCTGACACAGTAAGAGTAAACCTGAGAATTCTTATGTAGCAAAATGAATTTTGTATCACAAAAAGTAGTACTTCATACTAAGGAATTTATGGACAGTAGATTTAAACTTATAAACGGGACTAAGCAGGACCAACAAGCCTGCAAATTCTATTGGTAAGAAGCTCTAGCAGGAATTTGAGAAAACAAGAAAAGCATGTTTAAAATACAATACTATCTTCATAACATTGCAGTACTGCTCATCTAGCATTAGACATAGCAGAAGAATATGACCCTCTGTGACTCTCTGTCACCCTCATCACTCAGTATTCCATCAGAAGTGAATTCATGTTAGGACAGGACAGAGGGGAGTCTGGCTGCACTGCAGATGAAGAAGTGACTGGCACATTGCTCTAGAGCTGGGAAGTGATCTGGGAAGGAGGGAGCTCGGGTACCAGCATCATTCCTCCAGCTCTGGCACAGCTCAGCACTCCCTCCTCTGTGTGGTAACTGAACTCACATTGTACCTGGGACCACTATGTCTAATTGAAGCCTAATTGAAGCTAGCTCGGGTGTTGCTACACCTCACAGCACTACAGCAGTTGCATTTTAGAGTGTAGACACTCTAAAACATGCTGGGGGCTGGCGGGTGGGAGGGGTGGGGACGAGGAGGGGAGAGGAGTATGGGGAGGCAGCCTATGAGCAGGCCTCGCAAGACCTATCCTTTGATAAATTCACAAATGACATAAGTGAGCAGGGATTGAGATTCTGAACTACAATGAAGCCTAACACGTTGAACATCAAAGTGCCAGCAAACTCATTAACTTGTGCTGTGAAACATGAAGCAGGAGTACAGAAAATATTTGCCTTTGCTGAAAATATTTGATGAGCATTTCACTCCAGAAATAACTGTTATAAATGCTTACACAATTCACTTGCATGTGTAATTGCCTTTATGAGCAAGGAAGGACTGTGACAGCATCGCTAACTCTCCAAATTCTGGGTTTTGAAGGTTTTACTTTAAGATCGAATTTTAATACGGACTAAGTTTCCAGACTATGACTTTTTCCCCACTTTAGACTGCTGTCAAACAAGAAGGTCTGAGAAAGAAAAGGATGGGGAAAGGAGCTCAAATATACCCTTTTACCCTTTGAAAGTGGAATTAAGGCTGCCACAAGCAAAATCCTGGCTCAAGTGTGGACAAATCCAGAATGTTCTTAGAGCTCCCAGGGAGTTCCTCAGTCATCATGTGACGGGGGGAAAGGTGCCAGACTTCTGAACTGTGGGAGATGAAATGACCCTGTGTAGGCAGTAAGGAGAAGGAGGAGATACAATTCAAGGAAAAGAAGTTAAGAATTATTGAGTATTGCAAATTTCACACAAAGATAGCCTACATGCGAGTCTTTTACATCAGCTTATAGCCTAACACAGTGTGTCACTCATTTGGGTTAACTATTTGCAAGAGCTGGAGTTTCCCTTACAGCTTGTAGCTATACTACTGTAGAGCCCATCTTCAGCTATCCCAGGTTGAAGATTGCTAATTGCCAGCCTAGACCTTGGCAGGAAGGAGCGCTGACATACCAGGAAAGGCAAAGATGGTGATTGCTTCCCAGATTGCTGCAAAGCAGGCCAAGCGGCCTTGTCACTCCCAGAGTGCCTTTAAATTAACACAGCTAACACTAATAATCAGGCCGGTTCTACTGATCAGTGATGTTCAGGTTGTGGTTTTACCAAGTAGTTGCATCTGTTTCAGGCATCTGAAGCACCTACTACCACCCTGGTATAAATGTTCTCTTTGGTATATATAGCTATGTACCATAAGGTTTGGTACAGCTTCCCTGTCCTGCCCCCACCATGGCTCAGGAAGGTTTTACTGACTATGACCCTTCATGTGTACAGCTTCACAGTCCTTGGTAGATGTCACCAACAGAAAAGACCTAGAGTCACTGTACTGTAGAAGATAGGAAGTTAAAGGAAATAACATCAGGGATGCAGTGCAAATTCTTCATTTCTGACTTTCTGTGTAGAGAACTGACAGTTTCTCTCACTCCTGGAACAAAAGAGAATAACCAAAGTCCTCCAGCATACAGAGATCAATAAGGCTGTACTTTGTACTTGTACTTAGGGCTGAGTTTTGAACATGAAATAGTCACATAGGTTCAAAAACATCCAGAAGCTGAGTAAAAGAAAAGAAAATGACAGTTCATAGCGCTCAGTTCATAGCACTTCAAGTGATTTCAGATTCTCGGTTGTCATAATTTCTGAATATGTGATGTCAGCAATATATGAGAAACCCTCAGCTATCTGAAATGTTGCAGTAGAAGTACAAAACCAGGGTTACATTAGAATAGCTAAGACAATATTTTTCTGGTACTATGTCCATCAATTTCTCTATAAATGTTCTGCCTCAGATGCTCTTTGATAACTCTTTTTCCACTTCAATCTCTTTAAAATAGTACATATCTTTTAATTGGATCCTGTATAAGGATATAGCTTTTGAAACTATGAGCTGTGACTCAGCAATTCTTTTCAGCTGTTCAGAGTATAGTAGCATACTTCCTTCCCTCTTCCTCCTTGCACCTCTTTGCTCCCTCTGAGAGGTACTGGGTGGTGCATCCTAATATATTTCTAGAAGAACTAGTGAATGATGCAAGATACAGCCCAGTTGGGCAATGTATTCTATGGTCACCTCAGTGTATGTACCTGTGACTACTCTACCATGGGCACTAGCCAACACTCAGTTTCAGTCCCAGAGAAAGACAGAGACCATAACAAAATTTTTCAAGGTGCCCTTGAAACATTTTTGCCATCCAAACTACAAAATGAGTCTAGTATGGTCATTCCACCAGTCCATCAAATTCATCCTTACTTCCTAGAAAATTCACCTCTACTTGATTGTAAATTCTTGTATTGATTTCTGGCTCCTCCAAGGAGTGTTATTTTTTTTCTTCCAGAGAAAGAAACAAGATTTCACGTTAGCACTTATGCAAGGAAGAAATGCTTTTATTATTTACTTTTTCCCCACTGCATATATTTTTTTTCTAAAAATAATCCTGCAATGACTTATGGACCTAACCAGTAAGAAGAACTTGAAAATCACCTATGAGTGATTACTCAGAAAGGCTCAGTAAGGGTCAATGTAATATGAATGGACACTTGCAAATGGTAACACTGTGCATATTCAGGAGGCATTTACCATGACCTTCGTATGGTATTTACAACATGTGTTTATGCATTTACCACATTTTACAGCATCAATTTCCTTCTTTCAACACCTCATAAATGCAAAAAGTTCACTAGTAACACTGTACTGTTCAGGATACTCAAAGCTATCACTGGTTAAGGATGTGGAGAAAGTGTTAGCAATACCAAGTGACAAAGAATTTAAATGGCAAATGAAAATCAGTCTTGATACATAATACATAACAAGGAGTATGACTCTACACATATATATCTATATATATATACACACAACTGTGGGCTTTCAATTAGACATTTCAGTGCAGAAAAGTAATCTTGAAGTCTTTGTACTACTGCATTATGCATAATACCAGAAAGAACTCGTATCTTTGACATTGACCACAATGTTGGCCACTCAATCTGAATAATTATGTAGCTGAACAAGGACCAGTACAGATAAGGATGATCAGAGATCCAGAATTACCTTCATATGGGATGGGATTGAATATTCTTGTATTCTACAGTATGAAAAAAACCAAACAAAACAACAGACAGAAGGTGAGTGGATATATAAAATATTCAGAGATGCCAATAATACGAGTGGAGAAAAGCTGTTTACTATTTCTAATAAAACAAAAAAACCTAGGAGCTCACAATACAAGAATCAGAGAGAAGCCTTAAAAGCAAAAAAAAAGAACATTCATTGCAAAAAACTGCATAGCTATTTTGTATAGAATAACATAGAGAATAACGCATAGAATTCACTACCACTGCATGTTACAGATGCCAAAGGTATGTATGGCTTCAAAAACAAAAGGACACATCATTGTTGCCAATTCTGTCTCAGGAAGCCCCTGACCCACTGATCCTCAGAAGTAAAGACGCCATTCTGAATGAAAGAGCAAACTATACTTGCTTTGATTTCTTATTCATTTCCTCAGCATCCTCTACTCTTACTGCCAGGGACAGAACAATGAGAGTGGCTTTTGACGCCTTTGTGGGTTTTGCAACTGTGAGTGTTAATCCTTTAATCTTTTTGGTTCACTTTGTCCTCCTTAAGCATATTTCATTTTATATTTATGGGGCTAATTCAAGGTTGGTGAATGAAGTCTAGTTTCTTTTGAAGTCAGTGGGAATAGTAGACTCACCTTTTCCACTTTATGTAGCAGAAAGCAATTTTCTTTCTCAGATCTAAGTTTACACCACATGAAGTGATGTGAACATCTCGAATTCTTAAATGCTTCTTACATTTCATGCAGCCCCTCATGATGCTTCTGTCAGGGAGGATGTCTGGTCCTCATGGCCATATATGAAACAGCCAAATGACACCAAGTGCCTTAAGACCCATGGATTCACCTTCACAGATGTCTTTTCCAGCTTCATCACTTAAGAAGAAGCCAAAGGCAAGCTTATTTCTACAGAGACTGTGACAGGATATTTGAGATATATGAATTATGACTCCTTTGTACTAGGGTGTAGCAATTAGGAGTTTGAGGTTCAACCTGGAATAATCTGAAGAGCACTCTTGATTTTCTGGATTTGCAGAGCACCCTATTAAGAAAATCTAATGGCTTCCTCATGAATCAAGATGTTACTTACTTTTATATATTTAATCATACCGAAAACTAGTTCAGTCAAAACTCAGCCAAAAATGTTGTTACTATTAGTGATGACAGCTACCTATTGGGCAGCTTTTTTTTTAATTTGAACTTTTTAAGTTCTCTCTGCTTCCAGATAAAAATAACATCCAGGTTTTGATGAACTATTAAACACATGGTTTGTATTTTGGTTTAAGCTTCTCTCTTGCAAAAGTTACATGCACTGCATATTTTAGGAACATTTAGGAAGTTGCAGTTAGATTTGTACCAAGCTGAAAAACACTCCTCTAAGGGAGCGCACCTAAGAACAACTTGACTAACCTGCAGAAATTACAGCAAATTCTGTTACAATACATGTCTCAGTTGCATCTTCGTTAACTAAAACCATGACTGCTTTCAACCCTTTCCTCACATCTTCCCTCTCCTCATTCCAGAAAATCACAGGAGAACTTAACAGTTTACATAAATTTCTCAGGCAAAGGCACAAGAAAGTAGTTTATTACAAACCACTTCTTCTCTATCGGAGATATCTTTTTGTTGCTATATTGCAGTCTTAAATGTCAAATCTATAAATAAGAGGAAAAAACGTTTTGATTTTTGTGAAACAATTGTCAGTCTCTTTTAGGAAATTTTCTTCAGATCAAAGTATTTGCTTTTAATATTCCTCACCCGAACTTGGATCTGTGCTTCTTGCTTAGAGGCATGAGTGCCATCTATAGAACAGTCTCTAGTAGATATTTACTTGAACATTGAGAAACAAGAGAGAGTTTTGTCCCTGTTGTCCCAGGAGACAGTTTTGTCCCTTTAACAAAAAGCTCTCTTGCTATTCAGTTTATGTGTCACAAGAAATTCAGTAATTTTCCACAAGTAGAGATTTAACATAAGTAAACAAGTGTCATTACAATTTTAAGCAAAGAAGGAATCACTGACAGAGATAATGATATTGATATTTGTTCAAAGACTGTGATGATGTTTTAATTTAAAATAAACTGTACATGCCTGCTGCACCAGCAGAGGTGCAAATATTTAGTGTAACGGGAAATACATTTTTTTTCCTGCTGCATATTAAATCGTGAAAGAAAAAAGAATGAAAAACAAATAAATAACTCCCACCCCACTCTGTTAACTCCCTTGCTCTAAATAAGAGCATTTTATGATGCGTTACTTATATAATGATTTTTCTTTGATCTTCCTGTCTAGTCTTTAATAAGATATATAGTGGTATTGAGTATTTCAGTTCCATTTCTATCATAAAAGCTTTCTTCTCTAATCCATTTCTTTCCTTGTTTCCTTTTTGTCTGATGGTAACCACTTTCTCATGATGAAAAGGATATTAATTGAGTCACTAGGAGTATATTTGTAATAATCCTTTATGTGAAGCCTTTCTTCCAGTTATGTATCTTTAAGTTGCAAATAAATCCAGCTTGTAATTTAAAACATAATTGTACTCTGTATGGAAAATACAGTCATGGAAAGCAGAGGGCACCCTATCACATGCTAACTCTCCTATCGTGAAAAAAAAAAGGGAAGAAAAGAGAGAAGAGAAGGGAAGAGGGAAGGGAAGGGNAAATAAAAATAAGGGGAAGAAAAGGAAAGGAAATAAAATAAAAGGAAAGAAAAGGGGAAGAAGAAGAAAAAATGAAGGGAACAAAAAAGAGCCTGCTTATGTCAATCTAAAAAAAAATCCATTTGTGATCACAAATGAAACATTTCCAATCTCATAATGGGTAGATTGCTTGGTTTTATTACCAGCCATGCAAAGCAAGACCTCATCAAAAGAAGCACTACACAGAGGTCCCATCTTTCCATTAAAATAATTTCAAAAAGCTTTTTTTTCCCCTTTTTTCCACTGAAAGAACCCATTTTGCAAGATGATTTAGCTCAAAATCTGCTGGGAGTAACCCTTGACATAAAGTCATATTGTGTTGGAGTTTAGTCCTAAATTCATACATCAATTATTTACTGTCAACGCAGATTGTATAAGTGTAGAAAATTACTAGGAATGATATTTTCTCTCAGGCAGAAAGAATGTGATACAGCGGATACATCCCACCTAATGTGCTGTCCTACTGTCCACAGGCCAGAATTATTTATGCATTAGAAAACACTGTGCCAGGGCAAAAATAAGAGGAGAGAGAGAGAGACAGACACATTATTTTAAACCTTTCATAACATCCATAAATATTTCATAACAAATAAATAAAGAATGTTGGGCTTGTTTGGAGGACAGCTGTAGCTGCACGGTTCAGTGCTTTGCAAAGCTCCAGAGACCCCACGCTTACCCCTCAGTTAAGCCCCCATTTCTTTTTAATCATCCACTTAGTGCATTGTGGGTAGGGGAGCTCTCCAGGTGAGTTGAAAAGCTGGAGGTTATGTATGTGAATACAACTTTTTATTTTAGATTGTTAAAGCAAACAGCAGCAGAAGAATTTCTCTTTAATACCCTGTTCAGTGCTTTTGTCTTCTGTCATTACAATTTTTTAATATATCAGAGAAATGACTGCTTTCTTTCAAACATTATTAAAGGGTTACCCTCCTTTTTTTTCTTTCTTTTCTTTCAAACCATATTTTTTTAACACATTAAACATAAATTCCATGGTGCATGCAGAGAAATGATGTTTAAAATGAAGGGAGTCACATCTTCATGTTTCTGAACTGCTATAGCTGAGTCCAAGACTATCTTTAGGAGCTTTATTTCTTTGGAGTAACAGCTTAAGTTCTTGCACCTCACACTATTGTGCTGCACTCGTTAATGGTGTACGTGAGGTACAGGGCATGTGAGAATAGTCCCAGTGAAGGTGAGAGCTAACCCCGGACTAAGGTTTAGTGTCCTGCGTAATTTGCTTTTATGGAGAATTAGTAATGGACTCCCAATTTAGATGACGGAACAAAAAAAAATAAATTACATAACAGAAGGCTGGATTAGATCCAATTAATTTTAAGGTCTCCCAGTTATATTTTGGACTATGTTGTACCACAGCCTCTGGAGACACCCTTAAGTGATATGCCATTGCTTTGTGTATTGTTTTGGATTGCTTCAAGTTCTGTTACAGCCCTGAAAATGCGTGCCAACCATCCACAAAAGGTGACTGTGCGAAGGAGCATTGCAAATATCCCATACTGGCTGATAGTAGAGGCTCCTCAAGGACAAGGGTTGGCTCTGGAGCCAGAGCCTACAGCACAGCATCACTCCCCTCTTCATGTCACATCACAGTGTGTCTCCAGAGCTCTTCTTGAGGTCTGGGCAGTTTGTCACCTGATATCTTGTACTCTAACAAGCACCCCGCAGTAAGCAAAGAAGCCCTCTGTGACAGCACTGCACCAAGACTTGAGCTGGTAAGTCCACACAGTTCTGAGTTCAGGTCTGGGGAATGATTTCTATTTGCCTTGGAGATGTGTAACCTATGTTTCATGCCTTCTAGACAAAATGATAGCACTTGCTAATGAAAACTAATGCACCTCTATGCTGCTGTTGAACATATCAGGAACCGTGCAAAGGGCCTGAGGCACAATGTTGATGGTAAATCTCTGAGGGGACACACTGCAGGATCTCTGCCCCTCCACTGTTTAGCGCACAAAGAGCTGTGCGACGACGTTCACTTGACCTCTCCGGGATTTCCATCACCAGGGCTGGCTATTCTGTACTGTGAAAGCACAAGTGTAGATACCTGCTTAGGCACCTGCTGGGATGGAAGGTAATATCTAGAGATTTCTGCAGCACGTTCTGCAATTGTAATCTCCAAACCCACAGTGAGAGGACTTGTGGCCTCCAGTGTGATAAAAACGATAACTACCTACATCTGCCGAGGTAAAGCTATAGACAGAAAACTACAAATCACAATTTGTGAAGTGCATTTGCAGGAACACATACCTGGTAGCAGAAGGTCGTTGCGGTGTTGAAAGATACTTGGTGGAATATGAACTGGCAGCAAAAATGTTCACGGTGATTTTGATCTGCCTACACAGATGCTGTCAGACCCCAGCGTGGGGAAATCCACACAAGTGGAATATCTTGTTCAGGACATCTCTTTGACAAACTGGAGTGAGACCACAGATGTGCAACAAACAGTGAGCAACACTTTGGAGGGACTGCCATATAGGGAAGATGCTGGTCACCCAGTCTGCCTGCATAAGACAAGCTGTAGCCTGGCACAGAACTAAACATTTATTTGAACCAGGAGATTGATTTCAGGTTAAAAAATATTACAAACTTATCTTTGAAATTGTATGTGGATTCTCTCTGCAACAATATATGAGCTGTTGTCCTAGAAATTAACCCTCACCTCACTGAAAACAAAGCCTGAGTTTCAGTTTTTCTAGCTTCCATTTCAACTCATTAAATCATAATAAACATCTGTGAGGGAACTGAAGAGCCCATTACCAATGTTGTCTTTAAATACTCATAGGTCTGAACCTGATACCTCCTAACTAACTCTCTGACAGAATAAGAGGTTCCTGAATTGTGCTTGCTGCTTCCCTGTGGCCATTTGCAACCTTATCAACAGCTAGTCTGACCTCTGGACACTGAAGTGGGGACAGTTTTCCAAAGATAGCAGCACCAGTGTTACATGCAGAGATAACATGACCTTTCAACTTATATTTATATTTTTCTTTTATATACCTCTAGGGATTGTGTTAGTTACTTTAGTCAAGAGCTGAGTATGGAGAGACTAGTAAATGAAAACTGGGCTGAAGGAAAAAGTGAATCCTCCAAGTGAAAAAGGAAACTTTCTTGACAAATCCAAAGGACCAGCTGAAAACCTTTACTAACTTTTAGAAGAAAGTTTTGTCATGTGATTTCAATGTAACTTGTTCTCTTCTGACTATCTTGCAAACATTTGTAATATGCAGGTTTAAACTACTTTAAATGAACATCAGGTTTTACATGTTGGTGCTACAATAGCATGAAACATAAAGGATTTTTTTTTGTGAGGAGAGCAGATTAGTGATCTGCAGGGTTTTCAAAGGCAAATAAAGTAAGAAAATTGTCAAACAAAGAGGTAGAAAAGCCCCATTCCAGAAGGTTAAGAAAATATTCTATTGAATTCTATATCTTTTATTAGATTTCCTGCATCTTCATCAAAATCAGCCTAGATCTATCCCCTTTTAGAAAAGACAGTTAACTGATGTCCTACTATCTGATGAATGGCATGATAATTCTTATTTTCTGCCTTCTCACAGAATAGAAATAGCATGGAAAACTTCCAAATACTCTTTATAATTTTAATGAATGGTAGAAATTGGTGATCTTCACTGAAAACAATTGAAGTGATTATTTGTCTGAAAATTGGTATGTTTGGTTTGTTTTGCTAGTTCAAATATTCTGTACTCACTCCCTCTGGAAATGCCTTCTGATGGGCAAAACTGATTGGAGACTGAGGCACCAATTTCAGAAAGCATCCTTATTTCCAACCCACAGTGCAAGACCCCATCAAAATGTAAATTTGATCCTGAACTTGGATATCCTTCTGTTTCTTTCTTTTGAATGAGGGACACAACGGTGATGTACAGAAAGTGCTTCTTCATAAACTGGTCAGCTAACTATGCTGTTATTTTTACAAGATTATTTTAGTTCTGTCATAGGACTGAAGTAGAGAAGTAGTATTTCTGTCACTTTCTACACCGTACAAATTATTTTCAGGAGGAAAAAAGGGAAACAGAAAGCAAAATGAATGCAATAGATATCTCGCCATTAATGGAGCCCCTCTAATTTAATAAATAGTATTAGTCTTCAATTAAAGCATTGTATTTGCAGTACTGTACATGCTGCTATGTAATCCTGGCATTTTGCAGCAAAGTATGGCAGTTATTTTCCTCTTGCTCATGTGCAGATGACCTTCAACTGAGACAAAGCAGAAAACTGAATTTTTTTTATATATAGAAGCTCATGAACAAAAGGTCTTTCCTTGGTATCTTTTTTCACAGGACCTATGCATTTAAAATACTGTAGGCTTCATTTCATTTTATGCTGACTGGGGTGTTTACTATTGTCATGTTATTAACCTTGCTTTAAGAAGGCTTTTATAACATCTGTATTAGAGTTTATTACTAGTCTTAGCTGTGATATACAGTTCATGGCCTTATTAAAGGATGTGTCCTGCCCTTGGAATTCCCTGGAATCAGGTAAATAATGTAGAGGAGTGTTGCCATAAAAAAGGCACACTTTTCTCTATTTAAACAGTCAAAAAACCCCACGGATATATGGGTTTTCTTTAGTCTGCTCTGTACAAAGAGAAGTTTGAGGAGGATTCAACTTCTCAGGAAATTAATAATGGGCTACAAAGCCTTTATAATTAAAATCTGGTCCATGATGACAAGTGACAAGTATTGTCTGGTTTTTGTCCATTTTATGTGAGTTTGTTGATGTCAGGTATTTCCAATGGATAAATTGCCACCTAACACCTCAGAGCTGCCAAAGAATTCTACTCTCCTTTTGGCCAGATAATCCAAGAAACACAGCAAGCATGGGGAATGTATTACATTTCAACTGTATGTTATTTATTAAAGAAAAAAGAGAAGAAACTCTGGAGCGCCAGGTTCACAATTCTTGAGTTCAAATATATTTTTTTATTGGTGTAAAATAGTCAAAAAAAATGGAAAAAATAGGTCTATTTGAATCTTGAGAAGCACACTCAGAGATCTTTCAAGATCCCTGTATGATTCCTGCCTCTCCTATCACAAAGAGTACATAGTCAGCAGGTTTGGTACCCAAAGCCATCTACAGAAATGCCTCTAAGAGCAGGGCTTAATACCCTCACCATGAAGTACATCAGCTTTCTACATTCTTCGTTTTACATACCAGCTTCCACTGCAGATGCCAGAGTCTCTATGTGCTCTGCACTCAAAAGAATTGGCAGAAGAGTTTCAAGCCAGAGCAACACCGTCTTTCCCATGTCTGCCTCAATGTCTTTGTCTTTACCCTAGATAAGCAATTTTCCTGCAGAGTTCTCCAGGAAACATTCCTCTTTTGACTGTGGAGAAAATTTACTTCTGCCAACTGCTGAGATTTGCCTCTCTTGAATGTTTTCTAGCCGCACTTCTTCAAAATGGCCATCATGCATGAAAACATTCCCATATATTTTTAATACTGTCCCTTTAGTCTTCAGCTTTAATCCACTGCCTTTAATCTTTCTACAAAGCTATAAGGATATTATATAAAGGTCATATATGAATCTAGCTTACTCTAAGGAATCACATTCCTTAAGGCTTGTTGTCTAGTTAAAATCAAACATAGCACTTAGTAGAAATGTTGAGCTAGTGCTCTATTTAAGTGCTTTTCAGCCTGTAGCATCTGAACTTTATACATGTTTGCACTCTGGTTGAGAAGCATGAAATACATATCGTCTCCATTACTGTGTTCAGCTTTGACATTGCCTGTGCCTCATCCAGTTCTGATGCAACCCTTTCAGACCACATGTTGCATGAATTGAAGATTTGGGGTAATTGGTGCACATAGCATTAAGACACCCCCAGATGCCATCAAGGGCATGACACAAGGGTAACTCCCTCCTCCTGCAGAAGTAACGGAATGTCTGAAATCTGCTCAGTTTGCTTTTTCCCCAGCTGTATCAACTAGTTTAACAAGATACTGCTTCTCCTTGGTCCTTTTTGCTTTTCTTTACAAAAATAGCACTATAAATAATAAAGACTAACAAAAGCAAAATAAAAAAGCTCAATATTCACAGTATGCAGGAACAGATTTATTGGGACATGTGGTGTCTTTTCTTTGACTATTGATATAGCTGGAAAAATCAGACAAGTTTTCAGGCTCTTGTCTTGAAGGTCTGAAGGCCTTCAAGGCAAACTTCAAGGTCTTGTACACTTGACAGTTTGACCAATTTTTCCTAATAATAACAAATAGTCTTAAAGTATATTTCTTCTATTTGCAAAACTTATTCTGACTGTGTCGTTTAACTATTACAGCTCTGGTAAAATACTGGGGCTTACAATGATATTTATGAAGTATGTAAAGTGTTCCAAAATACTGTAATGAAAAAATAACATAACATTCCGGTGTGGTGGTTTTGGTGTTTTGGGGGATTTTTTAAGTGCCAGCTAGTGCTGTTGAATGGCAACACCCTGAATCTCTTATTTTGCCATCATTTTCTCTTTTAAACACGTGAAGTTGTAGAACAGGAAAACCTTCACTTTAAAATAAAGGAAATTGGAACTCTGAAGATTCCTAATAAAAGACCTGTAGATTCACATTTCAAACTAAACCAAAAAACTTTTATCTGGATCTGAAATACCCCAATTAAAAGGGAAAAATTTGCCAGTAACACCTTGAGTGATAGCATGTGTTGTCTTTTGAAGACTGTCAATACAAACAGTAACAGATTCTCAATATAACAGTAACTTTTTCTAAACACCTATGATATATACACACAAGCTCCACTGATTTATCCAGAAACATGCCAGACACAATTCAGTTCTCAACTAGTGTGATATCAGAGAAATATCCCTTTCACTGAAAAATATGTATATTTCACATGAATTTCTATAAAACTTGATAATCTCATTTCAAGCTTAATTATCAGCTTCATGATTACCAACTCCATGAGTACATGGAGAACTTCAATGAAAAAAAGATGATGCTCATGTTATTTTGTCTGAATATAACTATATTTGGGTTTTTTGTACTCAAGGTTTATTCAAAAAATTAATGATCTACAGAGAATTAAATTAAACCAATTTTCTGTTTGTATATTTTAGGTACCTAATAAAAATCTCAGTAGAAACACCAACATTAATTGAATATAGAGGAAGGGAAAAAATCTTTTCAGTTAAGCATATATAAAAGTTAGTAAATATCACAGTTTGCAAAATTACCACAGTTATAGTAAAGACAGGATTGTCAAAAAAAATTTTATATGAAATGCTATAGCAGGAGTAAGATTTTTATTTTTTTTTCCTTAGAACTAAATGGCACCCAAACTGCACTCTATTTTTTTCAATCAATCTTTAATTTATAGCAAAATAGTGATTTTTTTTTTTTCATACAGAAAGATGGACTGCAATTTACAATTAAAAGTGGTGGACCAGAGAGCTTTAATTTGCTCAAGAAACTGTGTACAAAGGCAGAGTGAAAGACTAGAAAGGCAACTGCAAAGCTGAAAATTGACCTGCAGTGGGAACACATCAAAGTCAAATGTAGGAGTCTTAAGTGTAGTTGTTGCTTTCTAAGCAATCAAGACATATCTTCATGCACTAAAATAAATGTATTGTCTTCTCAGCTGCAGAATATGACTTCAAGTGCTGTAGGCTCTTACATAAGGAAAAAGATTTTTTTTTTAATATCTGAAGGTGCACAATGTCTGGAACTTCTTGGGTGTAATTTATATGACTTAAGGGCAAAAAGACCTTATCCTGCTGGTAAATCAAGAGTAATTCCACTAGCTGAAATGTGTTTTGTATCAGCAGAATCAGAAATGCTCTCACCATCAGTGAATTTTGTATCAGCTGACGTGAAAGCAAGGTATCACGTAATTCCCTGTCCTAAATTACAATTCTGTTTTGTTGGAGTTCCACTAATGCTCCATGATGAATCTTTGTCAATCATATAAGTACTAAAATTACAGAAATACAGCAAATAATTTTTGTCTTCATCAGTGTATGGAAATATTTTAACATTCAAAACCTTTAATAAACCATTCCTCACTCCTACTATTTGAAACTCTATTGTAACAATATTCAGCAGTTGTTCTGCTGCTTTAATCTTTGTTCTGCAGTCTCCCTTCACGCACTACTGGCACTTTAAGATGGAGCTTCCTGTGAATCCAATTTTAGAAGTCCCTTCCCTCAATGTAGAATATTCCATAGTGAAGGTTATGGAAGAAAGACACATGTACAATTACAAAATAATTAATATACACATGGTCAGTCAATATGTTACCATAATCTTCCAACAGTATCTCATAAATGTAATGACTACTTACCCATTTCATATAGTAACACATCATGCCAAGTTTTTAGCTTCTATGTGTTACTAGAGCTGTATTATGCTCAAGAGAAATTAATTTACCGTAACTGGTCCATCAGATAGACTTTTTTAAAGCAATATAGACACAGTAGACATTCATCTTTGTACAACATGTTCATTATATATCTTCTTTGTATAACATGTTCATTAGGATAAGATTTGTTGTTATTAAATACCTACGATCCTGTTAGGTTTGGTGTTCTGCTGTACTTTCTTCTGAAAAAAAAAACAACCAGTAGCAGAAATAATCCCCTGCCTATGATCTGAGACTGAGATCTTGCACAGATACGCTATGTGCTTACATTTATGTTCTCTGAGTGGCCCCAGAAACAGCACAGCTGTAAAAAATTAAGATTGCCATGAAGTCAGAGGCACTGTTCCTTCCCCTCCAAATACTACTGAACTGCACAAATCCAAATTTTTTGCTGCTCCGTATTCTCTCTTTCAGTCGTCCCATCTCACTAGTTCTACACAACAAAAACTGTCACGAGGAGCTCATGTTAGGAAGTCTTAACCAGATAACGCAACAACTGATCAGGTTTTTGGCCATATTCTGTCCCAGCTTTGAAAAAATACGCTATGATTACATCAGGTTTATGAGTTAACACTGATTTTTAACTTCTCTTACTTTAATTAATGTTAATTTGACCACAGTGTTAAATAAATTGCTCGTGCAGATTTTAG